>CAUYUJ010000909.1:5000-56904 GCA_963575745.1 Prorocentrum cordatum
CCCCCCCCCTGAAATAATAAAGTTCTCGGTCCCCGCGGTGATGATACTAAAGGATTTTCCCGGGACAGGTCCATTATGATAATGATGATGATGAGGAGGATGAGGAGGAAGAGGATGATGATGGTGATGGTGATGGAGAAGGAGGAGGTTTAACCAGGCGCAGGAGGAGGAGAAGGAGGAAGAGGAGGAGGAGCAGGAGGAGGAGGATTGGCCATGTTGGTCGGGATCAGCCTCAGCACTCGGCGAGTGCTGATCCCTACCCAAACGTCGTTCTGACGTTTACTCCATGTTCGTAACTAGTGCATCTTATGGCTCGCCCTGCCGCACGGTCGTATGGTGAGCAAACTGAACAACTGGACTGGTGAGAATCCCACAGCCCTGCCACACGCTCGCGTTTGCGGAAACTGGTGCGTTTTTGATCCCCGCAATGTTCCAGGCTCCAGGTGATTATGAAGTTCGACCCGCGGCCCGCACCTTCCCCACAGATGAATCCCTGTGGGCGTGGGCGTGGGCGGGGATAAAACATAGAGGGGGGAAAGGGAGGGGTACCTTTATCATCTCCCCTTCGGGGTTATCGCCGAATGTCTGGTTTGAATTTCGAAATCAATCGTTTTACTTCGATACTGCCAAATCTCTAGTTTGAATTTCTAAAATTGCCTTTTCCACACGGTCTAACCGAATCTCTGGTTTGAATTTCTAACAGTCCTGCTGTTCTACGTTTCGGTATGTTCCGCCCATAAGCAAGAAGTAACGGGATTTAGTACCCAGGGCGTGTCGGAACCCAGAATCCGAACACGAAAATTGAAAAACAAAAAAAAAAAAGGCATAGTTTCCTGCTTCAAAAGCACGAATGTAGATCGAACTGTGAAGCGTCCCAATGGATACGTGCCGGAGCACGACCCAGAGGAAGCGCACGGGAGTGCGTCCCAGTGGATACGTGCCAGAGCACGACCCAGAGGACGCGCACGGGAGTGCGTCCCAGTGGATACGTGCCAAAACACGACCCAGAGAAAGCGCACAGAGTGCGTCCCAGTGGATACGTGCCGGAACACGACCCAGAGGAAGCGCACAGGAGTGCGTCCCAGTGGATACGTGCGGGGGCACGACCCAGAGGAAGCGCACAGGGGTGCGTCCCAGTGGATACGTGCCGAACACGACCCAGAGGAAACGCACAGGGTGCGTCCCAGTGGATACGTGCGGGGGCACGACCCAGAGGAAGCGCACAGGGGTGCGTCCCAGTGGATACGTGCCGGGCCACGACCCAGAGGAAGCGCACAAGAGTGCGTCCCAGTGGATACGTGCGGGGGCACGACCCAGAGGAAGCGCACGGGAGTGCGTCCCAGTGGATACGTGCCAAAACACGACCCAGAGGAAGCGCACGGGAGTGCGTTCCAGTGGATACGTGCCAAAACACGACCCAGAGGAAGCGCACAGGGGTGCGTCCCAGTGGATACGTGCCAGGGGCACGACCCAGAGGAAGCGCACAAGGGTGCGTCCCAGTGGATACGTGCGGGGGCACGACCCAGAGGAAGCGCACAGGGGTGCGTCCCAGTGGATGCGTGCCGGGAATAGCGTTCTGGGAACACGACGAACACGAAGTGGCCTACAGTTGGCTCCTCGCAATTCACTCAGAGACGAGGCTCCCGCCTGAGACTTCCTCCAAATTCAGGCCTGAGGAGCCCAAAAACTTCCTTGTTGCATCCAAAATGTGGCCTGGGAACTGCGTTCTGGCAGCGCAAGAACCCAAAATTGACGACAGTTACGAGTTTTGGATGACCCGCTCGGATTACCAACATGATCTGCGGGCCCCATGGGGAGGGGGCTCCCGCCTGAGCCTTCCTCGCAGTTCACTCACAGACGAGGCTCCCGCCTGAGACTTCTTCCATATTCAGGCTTGAGGAGCCCAAAATTCACGACAGTTACAGGATTCCGATGACCCGCTCGGATTACCAACATGATCTGCGGGCCCCATAGGGAGGGGGCTCCCGCCTGAGACTTCCTCACAATTCACTCAGAGACGAGGCTCCCGCCTGAGACTTCCTCCAAATTCAAGCTTGACGAGCCCAAAAGTGACGACAGTTACAAGTTTCCGATGACCCGCTCGGATTACCAACATGATCCGCGGGCCCCATAGGGGAGGGGGCTCCCGCCTGAGCCTTCCTCAGAATTCACTCACAGACGAGGCTCCCGCCTGAGACTTCCTCCAAATTCAGGCTTGAGGAGCCCAAGAGTGACGACAGTTACAAGTTTCCGATGACCCGCTCGGATTACCAACATGATCTGCGGGCCCCATAGGGAGGGAGCTCCCGCCTGAGACCTCCTCCCAATTCACTCACAGACGAGGCTCCCGCCTGAGACTTCCTCCATTTTCAGGCCTGGGGAGCCCAAAAGTGACGACAGTTACAGGTTTCCGATGACCCGCTCGGATTACCATCATGATCTGCGGGCCCCATAGGGAGGGGGCTCCCGCCTGAGACTTCCTTACAATTTACTCAACGATGATGAGGATGAGGTTGATGAGTGGTGGTGAAGATGAGTGGTGAAGAGGATGATGATTGATTGTGAGTGGTGGTGGCGATGATGATGTTGAATGAGGATGATGCCGATGCCGATGATGATGATGATGATGTTCGTGAGCGTGTGGGAGAGTGCGAGTGATGATGATGATGAGTATGTGAGTGACTAAGCATGTGAGAGAGCATCATCGATGATGCTGATGAGGTTGATGATGAGAGAGTGCGAGTGAGTGTGAGTGGGTGTGTGTGTGTTCCTGTTCCTGCGCGGGGTGTCCAGATAAAACAAGAACCCCACTTTGGATGTGGGGAATAACAGCAGTAGTACTAATAGTCGTAGTGGTACTAGTAGTAGTAGCAGTACTAGTATAGTCGTAGTAGTCATGGTAGCAGTACTAATGATAATAAGAATGACAGTAGAAGTAGTAGCACTAGTAGTAGTAGTAGTAGTAGTAGTAGTAGTAGTAGTAGCAGTAGTAGTAGTAGTAGTATCAGCAATAGTACTCGTAGTGGCGGCAGCAGCAGCAGTAGTAGTAGTAGTAGGTGGTGGTGGTAGTAGAAGCAGTAAAAATAGCAGTAGTAGTAGTCGTACAGTGGCCGTAGTACTAGTCGTAGTAGTAGTCGCAGCAGTAGTCGTAGCAGTAATCGCAGCAGTAGTGGTAGCAGTAGTCGCAGCAGCAGCCGTAGTAGCAGCTGCAAACAGCAGCAGTAATAACAGTAGTGGTAATCGTACGGATAGTGGTAGAGGTAGTGGCAGTGGTAGTGATAGTTGTAATTGTGGTCGCCGTCGCCGTCGTGATAGTTACAAAAATAATAATGTTAGTAGTCGTCGTCGACATAGTCGTCGCCGTTGCCGTACTAGTGATAGTAGTAGTAGTAGTAGTAGTAGTAGTACTAGTAGTAGTAGTAGTAGTAGTAGTAGTAGTAGTAGTAGTAGTAGTAGTAGTAGTAGTAGTAGTGGTAGTATTAGTAGTAGTAGTAGTAGTAGTAGTAGTAGTAGTAGTAGTAGTAGTAGTAGTAGTAGTAGTAGTAGTAGTAGTAGTAGTAGTAGTAGTAGTAATAGTAGTAGTAGTAGTACGTAGTAAGTAGTAGTAGTCGTAGTAGTAGTAGTAGTAGTAGTAGTAGTAGTAGTAGTAGTAGTAGTAGTAGCAGTAGTAGTAGTAGTAGTAGTAGTAGTAGTAGTAGTAGTAGTAGTAGTAGTAGTAGTAGTAGTAGTAGTAGTATTAGTAGTAGTAGTAGTAGTAGTAGCAGTAGTAGTAGTAGTAGTAGTAGCAGCAGCAGCAGCAGCAGCAGCAGTAGTAGTAGTAGTAGTAGTAGTAGTAACAGTATTACCCTGGCGACGTACCCAACCCCTGCGCAAACGCGGGGCGCAAATAGTTTTGGACACTTTATAAGGGGGGCGATGACGGAGCGAGGGTTACATATGTCTGCCGACGGAATTCGGGAGACTCGCAGGACACTGGCTACAGGACAAGGACTAGATGAAAGCTGATTAGTTACAATCCCTGAGCAAACCTAGCCACTTCGAAAGTGGGGATCTCAGATCGCAGCCCCCCCAGGGATGGCGAGGTCTAATTTGGGTCCGCGCGCGGCGTCACTGTGCTGGCCCCCCCAGCAGGCCTCGAAAGTGGCGACAGTTTCACAGATCGCAGCCCCCCAGGGATGGCGAGGTCTAATTTGGGTCTGCCCGTGGCGTCACTGTGATGGGCCCCCCAGCAGGCCTCGAAAGTGGCGACAGTTTCACAGATCGCAGCCCCCCCAGGGATGGCGAGGTCTAATTTGGGTCCGCGCGTGGCGTCACTGTGCTGGGCCCCCCAGCAGGCCTCGAAAGTGGCGACAGATTCACAGATCGCAGCCCCCCAGGGATGGCGAGGTCTAATTTGAGTCTGCCCGTGACGTCACTGTGCTGGGCCCCCCAGCAGGCCTCGAAAGTGGCGACAGTTTCATAGATCGCAGCCCCCTCCCAGGGATGGCGAGGTCTAATTTGGGTCTGCCCGTGGCGTCACTGTGCCGGGCCCCCCAGCAGGCCTCGAAAGTGGCGACAGTTTCACAGATCGCAGCGGCCCAGGGATGGCGAGTTCTAATTTGGGTCTGCCCGTGGCGTCACTGTGCCGGGCCCCCCAACAGGCCTCGAAAGTGGCGACAGCTTCACAGATCGCAGCCCCCCCAGGGATGGCGATGTCTAATTTGGGTCTGCCCGTGGCGTCACTGTGCTGGGCCCCCCAGCAAGCCTCGAAAGTGGCGACAGGTTCACAGATCGCAGCCCCCCAGGGATGGCGAGGTCTAATTTGGGTCTGCCCGTGGCGTCACGGTGCTGGGCCCCCCAGCAGGCCTCGAAAGTGCCAACAGTTTCACAGATCGCAGCCCCCCCAGGGATGGCGAGGTCTAATTTGGGTCCGCGCGTGGCGTCGCTGTTGGCCTGGGCCCCCCCAGCAGGCCCGAAAAGTGGCGACAGATTCACGATCGGAAGAGCCCCAGGGATGCGAGGTATAATTTGAAGTCTTAGGCTCCGTGGCGTCACTGTGTGGCCCCCCGCTGGCTCGAACGCGGCGACGTTTTCACAGATAGCAGCCCCCGCCAGGGATGCCGAGGTGTAATTTGGGTCTCTTTTCCCCTCTGCCTGTGGCGGTCACTTGTGCTGGGCCCCAGCAGGCCTCGAAAGTGGCGACAGTTTCACAGATCGCAGCCCCCCCAGGGATGGCGAGGTCTAATTTGGGTCTGCCCGTGGCGTCACTGTGCTGGACCTCCAGCAGGCCTCGAAAGTGGCGACAGTTTCACAGATCGCAGCCCCCCGCAGACAAGACAGGAGAAGGCAAGAGGGAGACGGGACGGGAAGGATGAAGTGGAGACCACACTGCTCTGTTCAAAACGAATACCCAGCCTAGGAGGTTTGGGAAATAGTAGTAGTAATCGCAGTAGTAGTAGTAACAGTAGTAGTAGTAGTAGTAGTAGTAGTAGTAGTAGTAGTAGTAGTAGCAGCAGTAGTAGTAGTAGTCGTGGTAGTAGCAGTAGTAGTAGTAGTAGCAGCAGCAGCAGTAGTAGTAGTAGTAGTAGTAGTAGCAGCAGCAGCAGCAGCAGCAGCAGCAGTAGTAGTAGTAGTAGTAGTAGGAGTAGTAGTAGTAGTAGTAGTAGTAGTAGTAGTAGTAGTAGTAGTACTAGTAGTAGTAGTAGTAGTAGTAAGTATTAGTAGTAGTAGTAGTAGTAGTAGTAGTAGTAGTAGTAGTAGTAGTAGTATAGTCACTATAGCGTACTAGCTAGTAGTCGTGGTAGTAGCAGTAGTCGTCGTAGTAGAGGTAGTAGTAGTAGTAGTAGTAGTAGTAGTAGCAGTAGTAGTAGTAGTAGTAGTAGTAGAAGTAGTAGTAGTAATGTAGTAGTAATGAAGTAGTAGTAGTAGTAGTAGTAGTAGTAGGTCGTGTAAGTAGTGGCTAGTAGTAGTAGTAGTACAGTAGTATGGTAGTGGTGGTAGCGGTTAGTGGTAGTTTAGTTGGTAGTGGTAGTAGTGGTAGTGGTAGTGGTAGTGGTAGTGGTAGTGGTAGTAGTAGTAGTAGTAGTAGTAGTAGTAGTAGTAGTAGTAATAGTAGTAGTAGTAGTAGTGGTAGCAGCAGTAGTAGTAGTAGCAGCAGTAGTTGTAGTAGTCGTAGTAGTAGTAGTAGTAGTAGCAGTAGTAGTAGTGGTAGTCGTAGCAGTAGCAGTAGTAGCAGTAGTAAGACTTGTACGAGAAATAATAATCGAAATCGTATCCTCAGTAGCAGTAGTAATAATAATAGTAAGAGTGGCCGTGGCGGTAATAGGAATAATAATAGCATTAGCAGTAGTAGCGGTAAAAAATAAGAGAAGTGGTAGTAGCAGCAGCAGAATTAGTAGCAGCAGCAGTGGTTGAAGTGCTGGATGCTGTGGGGGGGGGTCCGAAACCGAACCGAAACCGAGTAATGATAGTGGTAGTAGTACAAGTCGCAGTAACAATAGCAACAGTAGTCGCAGTAGTAGTCGCAGTAGACGTAGAAGTAGAAGTATTAGTAGTAGTGGTAGCAGTAGTAGTAGTAGTATTAGTAGTAGTAGCAGTAGTACTAGTAGTAGTAGTAGTAGTAGTAGTAGTAGTAGTAGTAGTAGTAGTAGTAGTAGTAGTAGTAGTAATAGTAGTAGTAGTACTAGTAGTAGTAGTGGTGGTGGTAGCGGTGGTGGTCGTAGAAGTTAGTAGTAGTGGTAGTAGTAAGAATAGTAGTATCATCGTAGCATTAGTATTCGTAGCAGTAAAAGCAGTAATGATAATAGTACTAGTACTAGTAATAGTAGTAGTAGTAGTACGACTACTACGAGTAGTAGTAGCAGCCGTAGTGGTAGTAGTAGTAGTAGTAGTAGTAGGAGTAGGAGTAGTAGTAGTAGTAGTAGTAGTAGTAGTAGTAGTAATAGTAGTAGTAGTGGCAGCAGTAGTGCTAGTAGTAGCAGCAGCAGCACTAGTCGCAGAAGTGGTGGTAGTAGTAGTAGTCGACGTAGTGGTAGTAGCCGTAGTAGTAATAGTAGTAGTAGCAGTCGTAAAAGAAGCCTTAGCAATTGTCGCAGCAGTAGTCGCAGTAGTAGTCGTAGTAGCCGGCGTGAGAGTAGTCGTAGCAGCAGCAGCAAGAACAGCAGTGGTAACAGTAGTGGTAGCCGTAATGGTAATGGTATGAGGTAGTGGTGAGGTAGTGGTAGTGGTAGTTGTCGGTGTGGTCGTCACCGTGATAGTAGTAGTCATAATGATAACACAACTAGTAGTAATAATAATAGTCGCCGTCGTCGTGGTAACAATAACCGTAGGAGTAGTAGTAACAGTAGTAGCCGTCGTAGTAATAGTACGAGTAGTAGTAATAGTCGTCGCAGTAGTAGTGGTAGTAGTGATACTAGTGGTAGTCGTCGTAGTAGTAATAGCAATAGTAGTAGCAGCAAGAATAACAGTAGTCGCAGCTGTAGCTTTAAAAACAGCAGCAGCAGCAGCAGTAGTAGTAGTAGTAGCAATAGTAATAGTACTAGCAGTAGCAGTCAGAGTACCAGTGGTAGTAGAAGTAGTAGTAGTTGCTGTTGTAGAACTAGCACGGGAAATACGAATAGTAATAATAGTGGTAGTAGCCGTAGTATTAATAATAGTAGTAGTGGTTGAATAATTTCAGTAGTAGTAGTAGTAGCAGTAGTAGTAGTACTTGTAATGAGGGTACTAATAACAACAATATCAATAGTGGCAGCAGCAGCAGCAGTAGTAGCAGTAGAAGTGATTGTGGTGATGGTGGTGGCGGTGGTGGTGGTAGTGGTAGTGGTAGTGGTGGTGGTGGTAGTGGTAATAATAATGTAGGGGTAGTGGTAGTGGTAGTAGTAGTAGTGGTAGTGGTAGTGGTAATGGTAGTAGTAGTGGTAGTGGTAGTGATAGCGGTAGTGGTAGTGGTAGTGGTAGTGGTAGTGGTAGTGTCAGTGGTAGTGGTAGTGGTAGTGGTAGTGATAGTGGTAGTGCTAGTGGTAGTGGTAGTGGTAGTGGCAGTAGTAGTGATAGTGGTAGGGTAGTGACAGTGCAAGAGATAGTGATAGTGGTAGTGAGTGGTAGTGGTAGTGGTAGCATTGATAGCAGTAGTGGTAGTGGTAGTACTATTGGTATTGGTAGTGGTAGTGGCACTGGAATTGGTAGTGGTAGTGGTAGTGGTAGTGTCAGTGGTAGTGGTAGTGGTAGTTGTAAAATTGCGAGTGGTTCTGGAAGTGGTAGGGGAAAGCAGAGGTGGGAGGACGAGGAAGAGGAGGAGGAGAAGGTGTGTTGGGAAAACAAGAACCTCACTCAGGATGTGGGGATAAAACAGATCAGGGGCGACACAAAATTAGCCTGGCGAAGGACCCAACCATATGCAGTTGTGAGTGCCGCACTTGTGAGCACCTTCTTCGGAGGAGCTCCCTATGGGGCCACGAACCGTTTGAGGAGTGCGCCGACATGAGGGTGGAACTGCATGCGAACGCTGCCACTGGGGCCTTCGGTGGAGCTCCCTATGGGGCCACGAACCCTGTGAGGGGTGCGCCGAAATGAAGGTGGAACTGCATGCGAACGCTGCCACTAGGGCCTTTGGTGGAGCTCCCTATGGGGCCACAAACCCTGTGAGGGGTGCGCCGAAATGAGGGTGGAACTGCATGCGAACGCTGCCACTAGGGCCTTCGGTAGAGCTCCCTATGGGGCCACGAACCCTATGAGGGGTGCGCCGAAATGGAGGTGGAACTGCATGCGAACGCTGCCACTAGGGCCTTCGCTGGAGCTCCCTATGGGGCCACGAACCCTGTGAGGGGTGCGTCGAAATGGAGGTGGAACTGCATGCGAACGCTGCCACTAGGGCCTTCGGTGGAGCTCCCTATGGGGCCACGAACCCTGTGAGGGGTGCGCCGAAATGAGGGTGGAACTGCATGCGAATGCTGCCCTTTGGGGCCTTCGGTGGAGCTCCCTATGGAGCCACGAACCCTGTGAGGGGTGCGCCGAAATGAAGACGGAACTGCATGCGAACGCTGCCACTGGGGCCTTCGCTGGAGCTCCCTATGGGGCCACGAACCCTGTGAGGGGTGCGCCGAAATGAGGGTGGATCTGCATGCGAACGCTGCCACTGGGGCCTTCGGTGGAGCTCCCTATGGGGCCACGAACCCTGTGAGGGGTGCGCCGAAATGAGGGTGGAACTGCATGCGAACGCTGCCACTAGGGCCTTCGGTGGAGCTCCCTATGGGGCCACGAACCCTGTGAGGGGTGCGCCGAAATGAGGGTGGAACTGCATGCGAATGCTGCCCTTTGGGGCCTTCGGTGGAGCTCCCTATGGAGCCACGAACCCTGTGAGGGGTGCGCCGAAATGAAGACGGAACTGCATGCGAACGCTGCCACTGGGGCCTTCGCTGGAGCTCCCTATGGGGCCACGAACCCTGTGAGGGGTGCGCCGAAATGAGGGTGGATCTGCATGCGAACGCTGCCACTGGGGCCTTCGGTGGAGCTCCCTATGGGGCCACGAACCCTGTGAGGGGTGCGCCGAAATGGGATGGGCATGTGGAGAGCAAAGGCAAGGATGGGAAGCAGGAGGGAGGAGGAGGAGGAGAAGGAGGAGGAGAAGGAGGAGGCGGGAGGGACGCGGGGCGCTGTCTCTTCAAAACGAGGACCCAACACCACAAGATGGTTGGAAAAAGACAGCTCGGGGCGACCCTCCGAAACGTTGCCGTTGACCCATATAATCCGCACGCTGTCGGGCGGAGTGAGCTCTCGGGCATCGTGTTTCAGATCCCTACCTCCGTGTGCGTGGCCTGGGCTGGGCCCCACTGGCCGATCTGCCCCCATAGATGGAATACAGGCTGCTTCTTTCGGATTTCAAAGGGTATATCCCCAACTGGGGTGATTAGATGGCGGGGTGTGAATGGGGATGGGGATAGGGGTCAGTAAAACGATACTGAATCTCGAGTGCCACCGCAGCCGCCCGCGCACTGACCTGACCAATCAGCTGTGGAGCTGTCGACTCAGGGCCACAGCGAGCCAGGTCAGTGGTCCAACCTCCCAGGCAGCACCCGAAAGGACTCGATCGACCCGAATGCTAACCATACCCTTTTCTATCCCGAACCCGCCGCCTGCCCACGTCTGCATCTCCTCGAAGCCGCTGAAACCCTGGCGCACAGGCTCGTCCTCCTGGAGGCACGAAGACAGCACAAACATCATCGATTGAAGGCCTGCCCGGATTTCTTGGATCTGCACTGGATCCCCCCCCCCCCGGCGGCGCCCCTGGCGCCGCGCCAAAGGCGCCGAGCCTGGCGCCGCCCCTGGCGCCGCCCCTGGCGCCGCCCCTGGTGGGCGCGCTCCGCGCGCCAGGGGGGGGGGGGGCCGCCGATCGAAGAAACCAGCGCGGGCCTCTGACGAGCTGTGTCTGCCCGCGGGTCGGGAGAGGCTGGGAAAACACCTCCTCCTCCTCCTCCTCCTCCTCCTCCTCCTCCTCCTCCTCCTCCTCCTCCTCCTCCTCCTCCCCAGCAGGGAGGCGTTGGAGACAGACTGGGTTCCCGTCTGCCCCCCATGCAGAGGAGGGGAGAGGGAAGACCACCCGACCCTTGAAGCGGGAAGTCGCCCGAGGTGGACTGAGATCTGGGAAGCAAGAACTGCTGGGGGGGAACGAAAGGATAGGATAGCAAAGGGTAGGGTAGAGAATCAGCTCACGTAGCTGGCTTTCCTGGCGCCTCCCGGTGCCCGGAGGCGCCCATGAGGCGTCCATGGGTGGAAAACAGCTGCGTGCAGCAAACTTCGTAACCCTGCCTCTCCCTATCCTACCCTTCCATACAATATCGCCCAAGCCTCGACCGATTCTCCGGGACCGGTTTTCATCCTGAGTCATTTTCTGACGGTCCCGAGGCCTGGCAAGAGCCCCCAAGGGCCGAAAACGACCAAAAACCTCCCGTCCTGATTTGTTCGGGACGCGAGCATGTCTGGGCTGAGATCTGGAAATCCAGAAATACGTGCTTTCAAGTACCGATGGATGTGCCCATGCATCGAGGCGTGGGCCCAGCCAGCGGCGGGGCGGAAACCAGTGGTCAGGCCCTATCTAACCCCCCCTTTCCCTATCCTGCCCTCTCTTCCAGCCCGAAGCTGCCTGCTGAGGGCTCGAGGGGTGTGCCGTTTCAATGGACGCCAGAAATGGCTACGGAGAAAATGGGTAGAATGCCCCAAAAGAAGTTATCCAAAACCGATAGCGGCCGCTGTTGGACAGGTGGCTTGTTGCCTTCCATGAACAACATCCGCGGCGGCGCGGACAGCGAGCCCTGTTCAAAATGAACAGGAACTGCTGTTGGACATCGTACCCATTACTCGGCGGCCAGCGAGGGGGGGAAGTGAGAAGGAGAAGGCTTCTCAGAAGGCAGTGGGACTTCTCAGAAGCCCCGCTGCCTTCTGAGAAGTTTTTGTTGGTCGTCGGGGGAGGCTTAGAAAACTTCTCAGGAGGCCGAGAGACTTCCAAACCTTCTGAGGAGGCCTCCTCCTTCTCACTTCCCCCTCGCTCGCCGCCGAATTATTTCCGTACCCATTTTGATCGTCCCGATTTCTGCTCCTCCCTCGGCCTCTCGGGGGCGGCCAAGACGGGGGCCTCCAAGAGGGGGGGGTGCAAGTCATGGCAGGCGGCACGTGCGCGGCCCAGGGGGGAGACAGGGACGCACTGAGACGAGAAGAGGCGCCATGAGATCTGAGGAAACACCATGGCCCACGACATGATATCCACCCCCCCGTACGCATCACCCCCCTCTTTGCCGCCCCCGGCGACTTCTGCGCCTCCCTAAAACAGGGCTAGGATCGGGATAAATCGCTCCAGAGCGTTCCGGAGCGCTCTCAGAGCGTTCCAGAACGCTCTGGAGCGGCCGCGGCGCCCAATACATCCTCCAAACCCGCCGATTTTCAGAGATTTCGAGTTATCCCGATCAGATTTTGTCCCGATCTTCGTGTCGTTTTACTCCCCCGGCCTCTGCCCTGGCCGGGCCCGGCACGGCGGCCGGGGCGGCGGGGGAGCGCCGCTGCGGGGCGCCAGCCCTCTCGGGGGCGCCGAGCGCGGCGGCCACCTCCAGAGGGCTCTTGGAGGCGCGCACGAGGGGGAGGGAAGGAGGAGGAGGATCGGAGGAGGAGGAGGAGGAGGAGGAGGGGAAGGAGAAGGATCGAAGGAGGAGGAGAAGGAGGCCCGCCCCTTCTAAGAAGCAGAGGTGCTTCTGAGAAGCCTTCCCTCCTCCCCCTACACCCCTCCGCGCATGGCCGAGGTTGGCGCCGCGCACGAGGGGGTGGGGGGGGTACCGGTTCCCCGAGCCAAGCGTGTGCCCTTGCTCGAATTGGTCTCACGCAGCGCGGCAAGCCAATGGAGACGAGGGCGCTTGCGCGCGACCTTACGCTGGCAGCTTACGCGCCAATGTCGGTGCAGGCGACTCGTGTTTTCGCGACGCCCTGGTGGTGACATCCGAACCCGAATTACCCCCACCACCCATCTATTCTACCGCATCGATGGTGGGAGGCGGGGGCAGGGCTAGGAGTTCGCCAGGTGTCCGACGAATTCCGAGCCCTGCCCCCGCCGCCCATCAGGCTGCCTGGATCGTGGATCGGCGAGGGCAGGGTTCGAATGTTTCGCCGCCGCCTCGAGCCTCGAGGGGGAGGGCTTCTCAAAGGGAGGCTGCTTCTTCGAAGGCGCCTGCCTTACATCTGCAGGTAAGGCCCGCGCCTACGGTAGGCGGCCTACCAAGAGGCAGGAGGGCTTCTGAGAAGCGCTCCCCCCTCCTCCTACCCCCCTCTGCGCGTGGCTGAGGAGGGGAAGGAAACGATGACCACGACCAGGACTCAACGTGGAGAAACGTCGGTGCCGATCTTGGTCACCGCCGATCCCAGACACCCTCGAGTCGTGAAAAAATCGAGACGGAAGGTTTCTCTCAATGTTCTGACTCTAACGACTCGGGATGAAGAACATGATCGACCCACGAAACCAGAAAAGGATTTAGAACTGCGAGGAACGGAAGCGTTTCCAAGCACCTCAATTGGGAGATGGGCAGTAGCAATGCTGACGAGATCAATAGTGATGACGCTGTGCCAAGGCTTGTGTTGGACTGCTCTGCGCTGTGCCGCGCCGCACAGTGGCGTACCAGGGGGACGCGCCACTGAACGTGAGGGTGGACATGCCGGCGGACGTGCCAACGCGCCGCTCGGTGTGCGAGGGGAACGCGCCACGGGACGTGCCAGGGGGACGCGTCACTGAACGTGCCAGCGGACGTGCCAGGGGGACGCGCCAGGGGACGTGCCAGAGGACGTGCCAGGGGACGCGCCGCGCGACGTGCCCAGGGGAGGCGCCCAGGGACGTGCCAGGTATCAGTGGTGATGCTACTGTGCCAGGGGCTGTGTCGTGCTTCTCAGCACTGTGCCGCGCCGCACGCACAGTGACATGCCAGGGGACGCGCCACGGAACGTGCCAGTGGACGTGCAGGGAACGTCCCGGGTGACTCGCCGCGCGATGTGCCAGGGGGACGCGCCACGGGACGCGCTACGGAACGTGCCAGGGGGACGCGTCACGGAACGTACCAGGGGACGTACCAGGGAACGCTGCGTCCGCGGTCCCAAGATAACGATCCATCGTAAACCACACCACGCGGAGTCCGCGATCCCTTGTAAATTACGCGGGAGTCACGCTCTCAAGGCCACGGTCCCTCGAAAACTACACTGGATTCGCGCTCCCAGGGCAACGATCCCTCGGAAATGGCGCAGTGTTCGCGCTCTCAGGGCCACGGCCCCTCGGAAATCACACAGGGTTCGCGCTGCGAGGGCCACGCTCCCTTGCAAATTGCGCTGTGTCGCGCCCCCCAGGGGCAGGATCCCTAACAACTTACTCTGTGTCCGCCCCCTCAGGACCATGATCCATCGTAAATTACGCTGCGTCCGCGCTCCACAATCCATAGTAACTCACGCTGCGCCCGCGCTTCCCAGGGCCAAGATCCCTCGTAATTTAAGCTGCGTCCGCGCTCTCAGGGCCGCGCTCCGCAGCGTCCGCGCTCCCAGGGCCGCGCTCCCTAGTGAATTACGCAGCGTCCGCGCTCCCAGGGCTGCGCTCCCTAGTGAATTACGCAATGCCCACTCTCCCAGGGCCACGATCCCTTGTAAATTACTCTAGGTTTGCGCCTCCAGGGCCAGGGTCCCTCGTCAATTACGATGCGTCCGCGCTCCCAGGACCAGGATCCTTTGTGAACTACGCTGCGTGGGAGCTCCCAGGGCCACGATCCCTTGTAAATAACGATCCGACCGCACTCCCAGAACTACATTGGCATCCTGGGGCGCCCAGGCCTTTCAAGCGCTGCAAGAGAAGCTTTTCGCTTGAGACATCCTCAGAAATTCGGCACGCAGGGTGCGCTATCCTCGAGCGGGCACGCAAAAAGCAAACCTTCCTTCTGCAAAACAAGCGCGGGGCTCGAGACATCCTTGAAATTCCTGCGCGCGGGACGCGCCATCCTCGAGCGGGCACACAAAAAGTCAACTTGTCCATATTCCTTGTATCTGATAATAATCCGCCGGCCCCCTTGTGGGGCCACCAGGCTGCGAGGCACGGGTTCGCAGTTTCCAGTACCAGTTGTAGCTTGTAGTTTCCAGTGTTACAGTTCTGCTTCTTGCTGGTTACTGTAACTAGTTGATTGACCGCGCGAGGGGGGGGAGGCCCAAACAAGACTTTCCAGCGTCCCCTGGGCGCGTTGTCTGAATTGCTGGGGGGGCTCGAAATCCACACCCCTCACGCAGATCCGCGGGGTCAGGGTCCAAAAACACACGGGATTTGCCACATTTCTGAAATTCGGTGCCACCCCTCACGCAGATCCGCGGGGTCAGGGTCCAAAAACACAGGGATTTGCCACATTTCTGAAATTCGGTGCCACCCCTCACGCAGATCCGCGGGGTCAGGGTCCAAAAACACAGGGGATTTGCCACATTTCTGAAATTCGGTGCCACCCCTCACGCAGATCCGCGGGGTCAGGGTCCAAAAACACATGGGATTTGCCACATTTCTGAAATTCGGTGCCACCCCTCACGCACATCCGCGGGGTCAGGGTCCAAAAACACAGGGGATTTGCCACATTTCTGAAATTCGGTGCCACCCCTCACGCAGATCCGCGGGGTCAGGGTCCAAAAACACAGGGGATTTGCCACATTTCTGAAATTCGGTGCCACCCCTCACGCAGATCCGCGGGGTCAGGGTCCAAAAACACAGGGGATTTGCCACATTTCTGAAATTCGGTGCCACCCCTCACGCAGATCCGCGGGGTCAGGGTCCAAAAACACAGGGGATTTGCCACATTTCTGAAATTCGGTGCCACCCCTCACGCACATCCATCGCAAGGCGTGGTAACCCAAACTGCGAGTACTCCCTCGGCCCTTTAATCCCAAGGTGTGGTAACCAAGCTCGTAAACCATACACGTCTTACCAATCGCCCTGTGTGGTAACCCCTCTTGTGATCAGTTGGTTTTGCCGATTGCGAATCGGCCTCGCATGAAGTTCCGCTACTGCTGCACGACAGCGCCAAAGCCTCATGACTTAGCTCTTCCATGGCCCATTCTCCGAGAGAGGGGGCCGGCGGCAGGGGGCGAAGCCCTTACGAATAATGATAATAATAATAATAATAACAATAATAATAAATCATTGATAATAAATAATACGTATTATTACTAGTAATAATAATAAGAATAAGAATAACAATAACAATAATAATAATACTAGCGCGAATGAGAACGACAATAATAATAATAATCATCATCATCATCATAATCGGAATCACAATCATAATCATAATCATGATCATCACCATAATAATATTCCGAATAATATCAATAATACTATTCTAAAATATAAAACAACAAATCCACACCCCGTGTTGTATCATGGATTCTGCGCAAAACGCTCCGCACCCAGCTTTTATACGGAAAACGTGTGTTTGCGGACCCTGCAATTCATCGAGGATCCGAGATAAGGGTGCACATTTTCCTTGAGCGGGCACGCGAGAAGCGCATTTCTTCAAACAGAAATAAGACTGTACCCTGTTACTTATCATAAATAACTCCGCTTGCCCGCTTCAATTCGAAACTGGGGGTAAGCAAACCCTGATCGACCCACGAACCCGATTGAGAACAGCGAGGAATGGAACCATTCCTAAGGACCTCAATTGCATATGCAATTGGGCGATGCCAGGGGGGCATGCCAGGGGGACGCGCCGCGGAACGTCCCACGGCCTCGTAAATTACGCGGCGTCCGCGCTTCCAAAGCCGCGATCCCTCGTAAATTACATTGGATTTGCGCTCCCAGAACCCCCCGGGCATCCTGGAGCGCCCAGGCCCGTCAAATTTTGCAAGACGAGCGTTTCGCTCGAGACATCCCCAGAATTTCTGCGCGTACGACGCGCCATCCTCGAGCGGGCAGGCAAGAAGTCAACACGCTCACATTTTGTATGTCCCGGTCGGGGCACCAGACCTCATTTTTTCTCCGAAATTCTACTCAAAATGCCCCGCACCCTCTTGTTTACAATGGACAACGGGTGTCTGCAGATCCCGTTATTTATTGAGGATCCGAGATGGGGGGAGCACTTTCCTCGAGCGGGCACGCGCGAAACGCAATTGTTCCACGCCGAATGGGACTTCACCTTGTGATTTATCGCAAATAACTTCGCCGGCCTCCTTTAAGCATGGCACCGGAGGAAAACAAAACTAAAAGAGAACCCTGGGCGGGCACCCTTTCCGGGAAAAAACGGCCAGAAGCCTCCCATCGAAATTTCTCTTACGACGCGAGCACGTCTGAGGCATGGGCGCAGCCCGAAGCCTCACCAATCGAAACGAAGTGACAAGCTGGGGGGCACCTTGAGTCATGGGCACCTTTGGCAGCTCCCGATCGAGGGAGGGCACACGCGTGGTTCGGGGAACGACCAGTGCCATAAACAAAATTTCTCGAGGTCCGCGCGGATTTCTGGGATCGGCGCTGGACCCTGTAGGCGGCGCCTCGGGCGCCGCCCCTGGCGCGCAGGAACTGCCGTCAGACTTCGCGCCTCTTGTTTCCGTACCCAGTTCGTGCGTGCCCCTGGGAAATCCTGGGGAGCATCTCGGGCCAGGGGCGCTTCTGGCTGCACCCTGCTCGAACCCAGAGATCCAATGTCGTGATTTTGTTCGACACGGGGTCCCCGGAAGTCTCGACCCATTCCCCGGGACCGAATTTTCATCCTGAGTCGTTTTTCGACAGTCCTGGGGCCCGGCGAGGGCCCCCAGAGGCCGAAAACTGCGAAAAACACCCGTCTTGATCCAAGTCGTTCGATCTCCGGGAACCTCCGCGGGGCGCCGCTCCCGCAGTCGCCGCAGCAGCTCCACCAGCGATGCCGCTGGCAGCGCCGCGGCCGCCGCGAGGATGGCCTCGTCGAACTGGCCGTGGGTGGCCGCCGGGGGCGCCGCCTGCGGCCGGGGAGGAGCGGCGGCCCCGCTGGCCGGCGGCGCGCACGCATTCCGAACCAGACCTCCGCCGCCCATCGAGCTGCCTGGATCGTTCATCGGCGAGGGGGAGGAGGAGGAGGAGGAGGAGGAGGAGGAGGAGGAGGAGGAGGAGGAGGAGGAGGAGGAGGAGGAGGAGGAGGAGGAGGAGGAGGAGGAGGAGGAGGAGGGGGAGGCCCGCGCCTTCTAAGAAGCAGGGGTGTTTCTCTAAGAAGCCTTCCCCCCTCCCCCTACACCCCTCTGCGCGTGGCCGAGGTTGGCAGCGCACACGAGGCGGTAGAGGGAGGGGTGCCGTTTCCCCGAGCCACGCGTGTGCCCTTCCTCGATGGGTGAGCGACGGCAAGAAATTGGTCTCACGCGAGATGGCACAGCGGCCTTACGAGGTGACTTACGCGGGCCACCAGCGCGGCAAGCCACAGTGGAGACGAGGGCGCTTACGCGGGCAAGTTACGCGCCAATGTCGGTGCAGGCGATCCTTTTTTGTGACGCTCTGGTGGCGACATCCGAACCCCACCCCCGCCACCCACCGACTCTGCTGCATCGATGATGGGAGGCGGGGGCAGGGCTAGGAGTTCGCCACGTGTCCGACGAATTCCGAGCCCTGCCCCTGCCGCCCATCGAGCGGCCTGGATCGCTGATCGGCGAGGGTAGAGTTCGGACATCTCGCCGCCGGCTCGAGCCTCGAGGTGGGAGGGCTCCTCCGAGGGAGGCTGCTTCGCAGAAGGCGCCGGCCTCACATCTGCAGGCAAGGCCCGCGCCTGCCAAGAGGCAGGGGGGCTTGAGAAGCGCTCCCCCCTCCTTCTACCCCCCTCTGCGCGTGGCTGAGGAGGGGAAGACAACGATGACCACGACCGGGACTGAACGCGGAGAAGCGTCGGTGCCGGTCGTGGACACCGCCGATCCCAAGCACCCTCGAGTCGTGAAACATGATGGACCCACGAACCCAGAAAGGGATATAGAACCGCATGCATGGAAACGTTTTCACGACACCGTATTGGGCGACGGGCACTTCCACGAGACACCCCGCGAAACATTCCACGAGACACGGGCGACCGTTTTCAACGTTTTCCTGGAAACATTCCACGAGACACCCCGCGAAACAGTCCACGAGACACCCCACGAAACATTCCACGACGACAGGCAACCACTCAACCAAGGCGGTGTGGTCGTGCTGGGGAGTGGTCGTGCTGGGGTGTGGTCGTGCTGGGGGGTGGTCGTGCTGGGGGGTGGTCGTGCTGGGGCGTGGTCGTGCTGGGGTGGGGTCGTGCTGGGGTGTGGTCGTGCTGTGGTGAGGTCGTGCTGGGGTGTGATCGTGCTGGGTGATGGTCTTGCTGGCCCCATGTGCGTTTCCTCATAATTCGGCGTTGGGCCCGACGCCATGTGAGATACCCCAACTCTGCAAAACCCGCGTTTTGCTCGAGACATCCTCAACAAATTCTGAAAAACTAGCGTTTCGCTCGAGACATCCCTCAACTCTGCAAAACCAGCGTTTCGCTAGGGACATCCTCAATTTTTAATCCGCCGGCCCACCTCGACCTCGACATTTCTCAAGGAAAGAATCCGCGGGCCCACCTCAGTTGAGGCACCGGGGACAGGCTTACCACACTAAAAGAGAACCCTGGGCCTGCGCCCTCTCCGGGAAAAATCGAGACGGAGGGTTTCTCTCTATGTTCTGCCTCTGGGGGCCCTTCCCTGAGGCAGGGCGGCTTCTGAGACGCGCCCCCCCACCCCCCTGCGCGTGGCTGACTGAGGAGGGGCGGCGGCAGCGCCCCGCCTCTGAGGCGGAGCCAGGGCAGGGGCACGATCGACCCTCGACCCTCGATCCTCGATCGATCGACCCTCCACGAAGAAGCCAGGGCAGGGACAAAATCGGACTGGGGTAAATCCCCAGACACGCTCGCGTCCGGAAAACATCAGCGCGGGAGATGTTTGGTCGTTCTCGGCCTCTGGGGGCTCTTGCTGGACCCCAGGACCATCGAAAAACGTCTCGGAATGAAAAACTGGACCCGGGGAAAAGGTCGGAAGCTCCGGTGACCCCGAAGTGCAAAAAGACAGGACACCGCATATCTGGGTCGGGGATCTCTGAGATCTGGAGGTTCTGGTGGAAATATCGGGCGCCGCGACCTCCTCGAAGCGTTCTGAACTCTGAGAGTGTTCTGGAACGTCCTGGAAAGATGTATCCCTATCCTGGCCCCGCCTGAGCCTCCTCCCCAGCCCGCCAACACATTGAAACAATGTTCGCCAGCGGGAGCAACAAACCGTAGGTCATTGCACTGCGGATGCGCAAGCTATGTGGTGCAAGCTATGTGGTGGAAGCCATGTCGTGCAGTATTAAGTGATGCACGCTAGAGGCGGCGACGAAGCGGCAACTGAAGAACATGATAGACCCACGAACCCGGAAAGGGATATAGACATGTGCAGCATGGTCACGTTTTCACGATACCCAACTGGGCGACACCTCACGAAACATCCCACGAGACACCCCGCGAAAAATCCCACGAGACACCTCACGAAACATTCCACGAGACACCCCGTGAAACTTCCACGAGACACCCCACGAACAGGCAACCACTCAACCAGACACCCCACGAAACATTCCATGGGGGTGCGACTGGGTGTGGTCGTGCTGGGGTGTGGTCGTGCTGGGGTGTGGTGGTGCTGGGGAGCGGTCGTGCTGGAGTGTGGTCGTGCTGGGGTGTGGTCGTGCTGGGGTGTGGTCGTGCTGGGGTGTGGTCGTGCTGGGGTGGGGTCGTGCTGGGGTGGGGTCGTGCTGGGGTGGGGTCGTGCTGGGGTGTGGTCGTGCTGGGGTGTGGTCGTGCTGGGGTGTGGTCGTACTAGGGTGAGGTCGTGCTGGGGTGGGGTCGTGCTGGGATGTGGTCGTGCTGGGGTGTGGTCGTGCTGGGGGTGGTCGTGCTGGGGCGTGGTCGTGCTGGGGTGGGGTCGTGCTGGGGTGGGGTCGTGCTGGGGTGTGGTCGTGATGGGGTGTGGTCGTGCTGGGGTGGTCCGCACCCTGTGATTTATCGATCAGGTCGTGCTGGGGTGTGGTCGTGCTGGGGCGTGGTCGTGCTGGGGCGTGGTCGTGCTGGGGTGAGGTCGTGCTGGGGTGTGGTCGTGCTGAGGTGGCCCGCACCCTGTGATTTATCGATCGGGATTTCAAAAACAAGCGTTTCGCCTGAGACGTCCTGAAATTTTTATCCGCAGGCCCACCTCGACCTCGATATTTATCAGGGAAAGAATCCGCGGGCCCACCTCAGTTGAGGCACCGGGGACAGGCTTACCACACTAAAAGAAAACCCTGGGCCTGCGCCCTCTCCGGGAAAAAACGTGGCCCACCAAGCGCACCAGGCGGCAGCGAGACAACAACGGAGCGGCAACGGGCGGCAACGTAGCGACCCTCCCAGATCTCGAACGCATTGAAACAACGAAGAATACTTAACACAACAAAAGAAAAACAAAAACACAAATCATTACCAAAAAATATCATATACCACTCAAAAGCAAATAATGCGATCACTAACCATAGAGGCAATGCCACGGCAATCAGAATGATAGTAACGAGTGTACTGGTTACAAAATAATAACAATGGCGATACTATAAAAAACGAATGAAAATACGAACAACGATGACAATAATACTGATAATAACGAGAATACGGGTGATGATGATAAAGATACTGATAATTATAATAATGGGAACACGTATGAGGAGACTAAAATCAATAACAGCAGCAATGACAACAACAACAGCATCAACAACAACAGCAACAATAATAACAACAACAGCAACAACAACAATCTACAACAACAACTACAACAATTACTAGCACGTGGGGACACACCGTTCTCACCAGTGCCAGGGTTTTCATAGGAGGCGGGCAATACCCCCACTTTGTGGGGGGGCCGGTTCAAGCTCTACCAAATTTCCAAACGACTCTTCGCCACCACCCACACCCAGCTTCCCGCCCTATGACGTTCGGACACTTCACTTCGTGGCATGCGGACGACCGTGGCTACTATTCAGGGCCCCGCGGCCGACGACGACGGCGTGCGCGCGCGAAGAAAAAACGAATGTGTCCCGCATGGTATTATTTGACAGGGATGATGGCCCTGGCAGGTGCGCAACCGTTGTTGCAGAAGTTCGAAAAAGTTGCTCGCAAAAGCCCGTTTGACAGAAATGTTTAAAAAGTGTTGGGTTTCCTACGAATCCGCAAGAGCGCGCGGGATGAAATTTTGACATTTTTTGTTTGAAAAACCATTGGTTTTTTGATGTTTTTATGTTAAAATCGCTACGAAAACTAAGGTTTTGGAAGGATTTCGTCTTGCGCGCGCGAATGTCCACTTTACCTTATTTTTTGCAAGGGATTCTTGAAGTTTGGTTATGTTAGAACAAGAAATGTCCACTTTAGCTTATTTTTTGCAAGGGAAAACCGATCGTAACAACACAACCGGATCCGGACCAACCCGTTTTGCCTGAGACTTCCTCACGAAAATGATGAAAATGAGGCTGCGGCCTAGGCGCGGCGGGGGGGTCGTGCACCAGGGGTCCCAACAATAATTATTCTTTAGAAGTAATAATGTTCAACAACCACAACCACAACCACAACCACAACCACAACAACAACAACTACAACAACAGCAACAACAACACTAACAACGACAGCAACAACAACAGCAACAACAACATCAACAACAACAGCAGCAGCAACATAAGCAGCAACAGCAACAGCAGCAACAACAACAGCAACAACTGCATCAACAATAATAAGCGCCACTGCTTCTTGGTTTTCGGCCTCTGGGTGCGGGACCGCAGGGCAACGGGACCGTCGAAAAGCTATCCTGGGCGGAAAACTGGAGCCAGGGAAGGGGTCCAGAGCCCTGGGGGCCCGGCCTCGGTCAAGACAGGGCAACCGAGCTGGACGATCAAAGCACGTCGATGCAGTCTTCGTTGTTGGTATCGGGCTGGCGTTTCGTCCTCTGCGGGGCTCTCCAGGCCCAGACTGTCTGCTGACGAGGCGCATGCAAGAAAAGGTATGGCGGGTTCGTTTCGTGACGACCTCAGCGTTGGTCCCTGACACTGCATCGTTCAACGTTGAACTCTCGGCGACTTGTCGATCGCCAGATCGTTCCACATTGGAGGATCATGGGCCACTGGCGGCGGTCAACCTTGAGCGCCCGCGGCGGGGTCGCCGCCGCGTCGACACGACGCGAACCTACCGTATGGGAGCATTGCCCCCCCACTGTGCTGGGCCCCCCAGCAGGCCTCGAAAGTGGCGACAGTTTCACAGATCGCAGCCCCCCAGGGATGGCGAGGTCCCATTTGAGTCTGCGGTGGGTACCCACTGTGCTGGGCCCCCCAGCAGGCCTCGAAAGTGGCGACAGTTTCACAGATCGCAGCCCCCCAGGGATGGCGAGGTCCCATGTGAGTCTGCGGTGTCCGCCGGTGGGTACCACTGTGCTGGGCCCCCCAGCAGCCCTCGAAAGTGGCGACAGTTTCACAGATCGCAGCCCCCCAGGGACGGCGAGGTCCCATTTGAGTCTGCGGTGGTACCCACTGTGCTGGGCCCCCCAGCAGGCCTCGAAAGCGGCGACAGTTTCACAGATCGCAGCCCCCCAGGGATGGCGAGGTCCCATGTTTGATCTGCGGTGAGTACCCACTGTGCTGGGCCCCCCAGCAGGCCTCGAAAGTGGCGACAGTTTCACAGATCGCAGCCCCCCAGGGATGGCGAGGTCCCATTTGAGTCCGCGGTGGGTACCCACTGTGCTGGGCCCCCAGCAGGCCTTGAAAGTGGCGACAGTTTCACAGATCGCAGCCCCCCAAGGGATGGCGAGGTCCCATTTGAAGCGACAGTTTCACAATCGCAGCCCCCCAGGATGGCGAGGTCCATTTGAGTCGCGGTGGGTACCCACTGTGCTGGGCCCCACAGCAGGCCTCGAAAGTGGCGACAGTTTCACAGATCGCAGCCCCCCAGGGATGGCGAGGTCTAATTTGAGTCTGCCTGTGGCCCTCACTGTGCTGGGCCCCCCAGCAGGCCTCGAAAGTGGCGACAGTTTCACAGATCGCAGCCCCCCAGGGATGGCGAGGTCCCATGTGAGTTTGCGGTGGGTACCCACTGTGCTGGGCCCCCCAGCAGTCCTCGAAAGTGGCGACAGTGTCACAGATCGCAGCCACCCAGGGATGGCGAGGTCCCATGTGAGTCTGCGGTGGGTACCCACTGTGCTGGGCCCCCCAGCAGGCCTCGAAAGTGGGGACAGTTTCACATATCGCAGCCCCCCAGGGAGGCGACGGGCGAAGGGCAAGGGGGAGAGAGGGACGGGAAGGAAGGAAGGAGACGCGCGAGCAGTGCTCTATTCAAAACGAGAACCCAACGCAGGAAGGTTGGGGAAATTGCTTATTTCCTTCGTACAACGTATAGTTTTCACAAATTTGCCTCGTGGGCTTTCCGACGCTCCAAGGCGGCCCAGGAGGCCCCGAAGACCGGCCCAAGACGGCCCAAGAGGCCCCCAATACGGCCCAAGATGGCCCCAAGACGGCCCAAGAGGTCCCCAAGACGGCCCAAGAAGGCTCCAAGACGGCACCAAGAGGGGCCCAAGAGGGCACCCAAAAATTCAAACATCTAGTTTTCCGCCCCCACGAGCCCCAGGGGGCCCCAAGAGTGCCCCAAGAGGCCGCCAGAGGCCCCCAAGAGTCCGCCAAGACGCTCCAAGGAGCCCCCAGGAGGCCCCCAGGAGGCCTCCAAAAGACCCCCTGACGTTTCCGTATTGCGAGCCGTCAAACCAACTGCAATGCACTCCGCGCATGCAGCCTTACTCTTCCTCGCGACGTGCTCACAATCTTGCTCGGCGCTAATGTGCTGCCGCCACGCGAACTGTTTCGTGCGCGCTGCGAACATCAATAGCCTCTTCACCCGTTTCGACTCATCTGCCACATCTTTCGCGGTGATGCTTCGCTGATCACAACTTCCGCACGCTACTTTTGCTCGTTTCGTTTTCCGGTGGTCCTCCACTTGGTTGCGGGTCGAAAGGCCGACCTCCCAGAAGGACACCCCGCATCCGGGTGCACAGCACGCAAGGCGATCGCAAAACACGCCCCAGACCACCGGCATCACGCAAACATTTGGACCCCCTACGTATCTGCCACCACCCGCGCGCGACACCGCACCCTCACACAAGACGCCGCTGGCCAGAAACTCCTGGCCTCGCAACGGTCACAGAAGGGGTCGGCGGATGTGGCGTAAGTCTGTAGAATCATTCAAATTGGCACGGCAGGCCTTCAGGAGCACCCAGCATCGCCCCAAGAGGCCGCCAAAATCCCGTCGGGAGAGATGGGCAGAGCGAGCCTGCACGTGTTTTATTGCAGCGAAGGCGCGGTGGCGGGGTTAGCCGCAGACATCTGGATACTCAGAACGTGCCGGGAATATTGTCCTGGCCAGTCGTGAAGGCGCCAAGGTGGACGGGAGGATACGAGAGAGAGAGAGAGACGAGAGAGCTACCAAACATATAATTGGATGCTTGACAGAGGGCGCCGGTCATCATGTGGGTTTGAGCACGGGCGCGTACGCCACCGTCCACAGTGCCATCCAAAGAGCAACATTCCACATAATGCAATTTAACGGCGCGAGGATCACACCCAAACTGCAACGGCAACAACTGGTCGTCAACAGGTAAGCACATGTCCAGACAAAAGTGTAACACAACACAGCAATTGTCGATGAGACGGCGAGCATGATAATGACGTTGGTGCAATTGTTGGCGTCTCCGGGCACTTCCTTGAATATGCCAGCATTGAAGATTCTTGGGACATCTAACAGAGGCACGGCGTCCATGAACGTTTCGGTGAACACCACCACGAGGAACGAGAACGCTCCGAGGCACATGGCGTAGAAGCGGTGGTCCCAAAACGCCAGCGCCCGCGCGTGCAGCGGGCCCTTGACTCGCTCGATGGCGCCCCGTGCCGCCTCGTCCGCGAACGCCTCGCGGGTGAGCTTTACGGCCCCCTTGCTAAGGAACACCGTGGTGCAGAACCTCTCGGCGTGGTAGATCACGCCGACAAAGACCCCGCAGAAAAGAAAATACACGGGCTGCGCAAACCCTGGGGTCGCGGGGCCGGCCAGTACGAGGGCAAAGTAGGCGTGCACGACAATGCCCGGGAGGACGAATCTCCTTGTGTTGAAGTTCATCGAGGCCACGGCGGTGACCAACATCCTGATGACCGGGTCGCAGCCCTGAAGGCGGTACTCAAACACGTTTAGCGTATGCCCGGCCTTGTCCAGGTCGTGCACGATGGAGAAGAGCAGGAGCAGGAGCACGAAGACGAAGACCATGACCGTGCCCAGGGTCAGCGAGTCTTTGAAGTCCCGGATGAAGTCGCACCTGTCCACCGCGTGCGCGGCGCAGTGTTCCACGGCAGCGGAAAGACCGGCGTAGGAGAGCTCCTCGTAGGCGCCCGGGCCGAGCCGCACGGGGAGGGCCGCGTAGTGTATCGGGACCTGCGCCGCGTCCAGGGCCACGTCGAGCCCTCTTCAGCCTTGTGCCACCATCGGCAGTACTGACGATGCTGGTGGCGTCGGCGCCGATGTCGGCGCTTGCGTCGGGCCTTGTACCGTCGAGTTTTGTACCACCCAAGGAAGGAATAATGGTGTCGGTGCTGGCAATGGTGTCGGTGCTGGCGTGGTGCTGCTCTCCGTGGTGCTGCTCAAAGATGATGCGGTGCTGGTAGCAGTCGTGCTGCTCTCTGAAATGGTGCTCGACGCACTGCTGGTCTGACTTGAAGAAGTCGGAGTTTCACTGGTCGATGTTGGGGTTGTGCTGCTGCTCTCCGTCGCACTGCTGGTCTCGTGGAGCTGCGTGGCCCACAAGCAGTCGTCGCACGTGCCCGGCAGGGCCTCGTAGCCGCCGAGGCTCCAGCTGGGCGAGCACCAGGTGCCCGAAGGGCAGTCCTCGTTGCGGACGCAGGTGGGGTTCAGGGCCTCGAGGCTGACGGAGTGGAGCACGATGGCCTGGAGCAGCAGGAGCAGGGCAGACGGCACCAGGGCGCAGCACCTGCCGCAGCACGTGGCGCCCTGCCGCGTGGCGGCGGACATGCCCCAGGCGTGCACACCGACGCAGTTGATGTTCCTCTGGGTCAGGTCAAGGAAATCAGCGTACGCGGCCTGCTGCCTATCGGGATCCGTCTCCGCCTCGGCGCCGTAGTCGTCGCCCTCCTCGGGCACGGCGGGCAAGGACCCCATGTCCTCGTCCGTCGACGGCGCCCGCGTGGCGCCGGCGTCCGCCGCGGGGTGCCACGCCTGGGAATTGTGCACGCTCCTCTCCATCTTGGCCACCCGGTCGGACAGCGCCCCGATGTGCGCCTCGATGGCCGCGTTGCTTGCCTGGAGGTTCCTGTCCGCTCGCCTCTCCACGTTGTCGAGCGCATTGTAGGCGGCCGACTCCTCGGCCGCGGTGAGGCCGCCGCCCTCGCCGAGGCCGCCCACGGCGTCCGAAACGAACTGCAGCATGCTGCCTTGCGTGGTCGCCGGCCTCAGGCGTGGGGCCGGAGATGAGCTCCTGGAGGATCGCGAGGAGGACCTCGAGCTGCCTGCGGCGTCTGGGCGCGGAGAGCGCGGAGAGCGCCTCGCGCTGCCTGCGGCGTCTGGGCGCGGAGAGCGCCTGTCTCGGCCCATCCCGCCGCGCCGGTCCTGCACACGCACCGGCCAAGCACAAGAGCCCACGGGTGTGCGGAGGCGCGGGCCGCGCCAGCTACTTTGGGCCGGCGGTTCTTGAGCCAAAAATGGTTCTTGGGCCCTCTTGGGGTTCTCTTGGGACCTTATTGGGACTCTCTTGGGGCCCTGTTGGGGCCTTCTTCGGAGCATATGGGGCCATCTTGGAGGCCATCGATCATCAGAGGAGGGGGTCGCGGATTCCCCTCCCCCTCTGATGATCGATGAATTTCCCTCCCCCTCTGATTTCCCCCGTCTGGGTCGCGGTTGTGAATTAGCCACGATTAGCCACGGCTGGCCACGGCAATACATCGATTTTAGCCACGAGTAGCCATGTTTAGACACGATGTTTTTAGACACGACATTTTTTAAGACATGTACAGATTTTTAAACATGTTTAGCCATTCGTAAGCCACGCCCAAGCGAGAAACATGCGCGGCTAAACCCGGCTAAAACTTATGATTTTAAACATTTTTGCACCGCGCTCAAACGAGAGCAACGTCCCGGCTAAACGCGGCTAAAAATATTAGCCGTGTCTTCCAAGGAATTCCCGGCTCCCGGCTCCCGGCTCCCAACTTCCGGTTCCCAGCTCCCGGTTCCCGGTTCCCAGGTCCTCCTCCTCCTCCTCCTCCTCCTCCTCGTCCTTCTCCACGTTCTCTTCCTCCTTCTTCCTCCTCCTCACCCTCCTCCTCAGCCTCCTCCTCCTCCTCCTCCTCCTCCACTCCTCCTCCTTCTTCCTCCCCGTCTTGGGGTACGACGGTTTCTCCGGCCCTTTGCTCCTCTGCAAGATCTCTCACTTCCCTGATCACGTCAACTCGCCCGGGCGTCGTTTCTTGATGGGCTGGTGGGGATACTTTTTTGTTCGGCGGCCCGCAAGGAAAAGTCCAGAGGGCGTGTCAGATATCTGGTGGGGATACGTAAAGCCTCAAGAATTGCGAATCAAACTCGACGAGTTCGAAGCTTACCTCTATGTATCATGTGGTACGCACCCGTCAGATCCAATGCAGATTGAATGCGCGACCCCGCACTCCCTAGAAAGGGGTGGCGGCGTGCCAACCTTTCAGCCTTCCCTCACGCTCCCGGTCGTCTTCCCTCTTCAGCCTCCCCTTTTTCTTGCTTCCCTCGTCCGCCCTCCATCCCCCCCTCGGTCGTGCTCGTCGTCATGGTCCTGCTTCTGCTCCTCGTCCTCCTCCGCCTCCCCCTTCTCGACATCCTCCTCCTCCAGCTTCGCCTCCTCCTCGTCCTCATACACATCGCGCCCCTCATCGCATCGTGACTATGTGCGCGCGTCCTCGCACACCTCCTGATCAAATCCTCGTCCTCGTCGTCGTCGTCATCACCACCACCATCACCATCATCATCATTATCATCATCATCATCATCATCATCATCATCATCATCATCATCATCATCATCATCATCATCATCATCATCATCATCATCATCATGATCAGCATCACCACCATCATCATCATCATCATCATCAGCATCGTCATCGTCATCGTCATCGTCATCCTCATAATCATTATCATCATCATAATCCCCATCATCATCGCCGTTATCATCATCGGCATCATCACCAGTATCGCCGTCATCATCATCGTCATCATCGTTGGCACCACCATCTAATATTCACCATCATCATCATCGTCATCGTCATCATCATCATCATCATCATCATCATCATCATCATCATCATCATCATCATCATCATCATCATCATCATCATCATCATCATTTTCTCCGTCGTCGTCGTCGTCACCACCATCGTCATCGTCGTCGTCTTCAACAACAACAGCAGCAACATAGAATCCGCCGACCCCGTCGGCGCGTGTGAAGGGGAGTTCTGGGTCCGTCGTCCACGGGTGGCTCTAAAATATGCTCCTTCATTCGATTTGCTCTTCCATTCCAGGAGCCTCTCTCGAAACCCTCTGTGCTGCAAAAGCTAGTCAACTCGAAGTGAATCGAGCGAAGTCGTAATCGAAGTCGTCATTGAATCGAATGGAAGCCCCTTCCCTTGATCCCTTCCCCACCCGGGGGGGGTTCCTGGGGAGGTCCCGGAAGGGGTCCCTGGGGGGGTCCCGGGTCAGAATACCGTTCCCCCTTTTCCCTTTTCGGGTCATCTTCGAGCAAATTTGGCCCTCCTTCGGCAGGTCAGGTTCACGATAGTCCAAAAGTGGCCTTAGAGGGCGCAGGGTCGCCAAAAGATCGCTCGAAGACGCCAAAGATGGCCTCCGGACGGCCCAAGACGCATCCCAGACGGCCCAAGAGTGTTCCAAGAGCAGGTACTCCCAAGAGGGCCCCAAACTGTGTATGCAGGGGGCAAGCATACCAGGGTTCCTCCTGAAAGCACGCCAGCCCTTCGCAACAGTCCATGCGGGGGGCGAACATGGCCAGGGCCAGCCCCATGTGGGAGAAAGCGCAAGCCTCTAAGAGAAGCCGCGCTGTCACGAACCAGGGGGCATCCAGCAAAACATGAGGGAACGACGGCTCCTCCTAGAAACAAGCCAACCCTGTGCGAAAAAAATTAAGAAACGTTTTCAAAAACGGACAAAACAAAAGGCAGGGTAGCTGGAATGGGCGAACATGGAAGGAGGAGGAGGAGGAGGAGAGGGGAAAGGCAGGGGACGCCCAGGTTGAGCTTGGGAACGAATCAGCTCAGGGCAAATTCTGAATGCAGGGGGGCCACCATACCAGGGTTCCTCCTAGAAACGCCAGCCCTTCGCAATACTCCTTGCAGGGGGGAGCATGGACAGGGCCAGCCCCACGCGGCAGAAAACGCAACCCCCTGGGAGAAGCCGCGCTGTCGCGAACCAGGGGACATCCAACAAAACATGAGGGAACGACGGTTCCTCCTAGAAACAAACCCGCCCTGTGCGAATGAGCATGAAAAAACGTAAACATAAACGGACAAGCGAAAGGCTGGGTAGCCGGGATGGGCGAACATGGAAGGAGGAGGAGAGGGGAGGGGGAGGGGAAGCCCAGGTTGTGCCTAGAATCGAGCCACCTCTGGGCAAATCGTGAATGTATGGGGGCAAGCATACCAGGGTTCCTCCTAGAAACACGCCAGCCATTCGCAATACTCCATGCAGGGGCCGAGCATGGACAGAGCCAGCCCCATGTGGCAGAAAGCGCAAGCCTCTGGGAGAAACCGCACTGTCACGAACCAGGGTGCATCCAGCAAAACATGAGGGAACGACGGCTCCTCCTAGAAACAAGCCGGCCCTGTGCGAAAGACCATGAAGAAACGTAAGCAAAAACGGACAAGGCAAAAGGCTGGGTAGCCGGGATGGGCGAACGTGGAAGGAGGAGGAGGAGGAGGAGTGGGGAGGGGAGGGGAAACCCAGGTTGTGCTTAGAAACGAGCCTAGAAACGAGGCAGCCCTGGGCAAATTGTGTACACAGGGGGCGAGCAAACCAGGGTCCCTCCTAGAAACACGCCAGCGCTTCGCAAAAACCCGTGCAGGAGCAGAGCATGGCCAGGGCCAGCCCCATGTGGGAGAGAACGCAACCCCCTGGGAGAAGCCGCGCTGTCGCGAACCAGGGGGCATCCAACAAAACATGAGAGAGAGCGCGCCCACAGGGCCCGAGCAAAGGGGAGGGGGGGCTAGGCTTAAGCTACCCCCCCTCCCTTGAGCCGCCCTTGTTGGAAGCACCCCCCCCCCTCCCCCCTTTTTTTGCAAGGGGGGGGGCTTACAGCTACCCCTCCCTTCCCCCCTTGAGCCCTCCCCGGAAGCTACCCCCCCCTCCCCCCCTTTCCAAAGGGGGGGGGTGCTTAAGCTACCCCCCCCCCTCCCTTGGCGCCGCCCTGCTGGAAGCTACCCCCCCCCCCTTTCCAAAAGGGGGGGGGTGGAGGGGGGGATGCTTGGAAGCTACCCCCCTTTTCGCTCGCCCCACGGAAGATACCCCCCCCCTACCCCCCCTTTCCAAAAGGGGGGGGGTGCTTAAGCTACCCCCCCTCCCTTGGCGCCGCCCTGCTGGAAGCTACCCCCCCCCCCTCTTTTTTTTTTTTTTTTTTTTTTGTTTTTTTTTTTCCCCCCTCACCCCTTCTGTTCCAAAGGGGGGGGGGGGGGCTTGGAAGCCCCCCCCTTCCCCCCTTTGGCCGCCCAGCCCCCGGAGCCTCCACCCTCCCTTTCGCCGACGATCCAAAATGAACGACCCACGATCGAGGATGGACGATCGACGATCAACGATCACGATCGAAAATCCCAATCAAATCGCTTGCAATCGATTACACTCCATTCCACTGCAATCCCCCTCCCCACCTCCCTCCGCGCCCTCTGCCTCCCTCCCCTCCCTCACCACCCCTTCGTTCCATCTCCTCCCTCCCCTCTCTCTCCTCCCCTCCCTCCCCTCCGTCCTGTCCCTCCCCTGCAGTCCAATCGATTGAACCGATTGCAATTCAACCGACTGCAATCCAATCGATTGCAATCCAATGGATTGCAATCGAATCGTTTACAATCCAATGGATTGCAATCGATTGCAACGCAAGTGTCTCATTCAACTCGTCCCGTGCCAACGCCCGGGAACGAAACATTACCCTGGCGACGTACCCAACCCCTGCGCAAACGCGGGGCGCAAATAGTTTAGGACACTTTATAAGGGGGGCGATGACGGAGCGAGGGTTACATATGTCTGCAGACGGAATTCGGGAGACTCGCAGGACACTGGCTTCAGGACAAGGACTAGATAATGGTGATTAGTTGCAATCCCTGAGCAACCCTAGCCACTTCGAAAGCGGGGATCTCAGATCGCAGCCCCCCAGGGATGGCGAGGTCTAATTTGGGTCCGCCCGTGGCGTCACTGTGCTGGGCCCCCCAGCAGGCCTCGAAAGTGGCGACAGTTTCACAGATCGCAGCCCCCCAGGGATGGCGAGGTCTAATTTGGGTCCGCCCGTGGCGTCACTGTGCTGGGCCCCCCAGCAGGCCTCGAAAGTGGCGACAGTTTCACAGATCGCAGCCCCCCAGGGATGGCGAGGTCTAATTTGGGTCCGCGCGTGGCGTCACTGTGCTGGGACCCCAGCAGGCCTCGAAAGTGGCGACAGTTTCACAAATCGCAGCTCCCCAGGGATGGCGAGGTCTAATTTGGGTCCGCCCGTGGCGTCACTGTGCTGGGCCCCCCAGCAGGCCTCGAAAGTGGCGACAGTTTCACAGATCGCAGCCCCCCCAGGGATGGCGAGGTCTAATTTGGGTCAGCCCGTGGCGTCACTGTGCTGGGCCCCCCAGCAGGCCTCGAAAGTGGCGACAGTTTCACAGATCGCAGCCCCCCAGGGATGGCGAGGTCTAATTTGGGTCCGCCCGTGGCGTCACTGTGCTGGGCCCCCCAGCAGGCCTCGAAAGTGGCGACAGTTTCACAGATCGCAGCCCCCCAGGGATGGCGAGGTCTAATTTGGGTACGCGCGTGGCGTCACTGTGATGGGTCCCCCAGCAGGCCTCGAAAGTGGCGACAGTTTCACAGATCGCAGCCCCCCCAGGGATGGCGAGGTCTAATTTGAATCTGCGTGTGGCGTCACTGTGCTGGGCCCCCAGCAGGCCTCGAAAGTGGCGACAGTTTCACAGATCGCAGCCCCCCCAGGGATGGCGAGGTCTAATTGGGTCAGCCCGTGGCCCCGTTAGGCCTCGAAAGTGGCGACAGATTCACAGATCGCAGCACCCCAGGGATGGCGAGGTTCTAATTTGGGTCCGCCCTGTGGCCCCGTTAGGCCGAAAGTGGCGACCAGTTTTACAGATCGCAGCCCCCAGGGAGCGGAGGTCTAATGGTGTCCGCCCGAGGCGTCCACTGTGCTGGCCCCCCCAGTAGGCCTCGAAAGTGGCGACAGTTTCACAGATCGCAACCCCCCAGGGATGGCGAGGTCTAATGTGGGTCCGCCCGTGGCGTCACTGTGCTGGGCCCCCCAGCAGGCCTCGAAAGTGGCGACAGTTTCACAGATCGCAGCCCCCCAGGGATGGCGAGGTCAAATTGGGGTCCGCCCGTGGCGTCACTGCGCTGGGCCCCCCAGCAAGCCTCGAAAGTGGCGACAGTTTCACAGATCGCAGCCCCCCGCAAGCAAGAAAGGAGGAGGCAAGAGGGAGACGGGACGGGAAGGAGGAAGTGGAGACCACACTGCTCTATTCAAAACGAATACCCAACCAAGGAGGGTTGGGAAAAATACTTAATAAAAGTGAAACAACAAAAAAAATATCAAAACATCAAAAAAATAAAAAAAAATAAAAAAAAAATGTAAAAAAAAAGCAAAAAACAAATAACAAAACAAAAATAAATAAAAAAAAATTTACCATAATAAAACACCAAAAACAAGAAAAAAAAAAAACAATTAATCCCCCCGAAAGTTGCACGAAGTGTAATTCGGAAAACGCCAGCCCGTCGGGGTTGGCAGTGTTCGTGTAAGACGGCGGCCAGCTGGGGGAGGAGGAGGCGGAGGATGGGGGAGGCGGAAGGGGAGGAGGAGGAGGAGGAGGAGGAGGAGGAGGAGGAGGAGGAGGAGGAGGAGGAGGGAAGAGGAGGAGGAGGAGGAGGAGGAGGAGAAGGAGGCGGAAGAATGAGGAGGGAGAGGGGGGGGAGGAGGAGGAGGAAAAAGAGGAGGAGGAAGAGGACGAGGAGAAGGAGAAGGAGGAGGAGGGGGAGGAGGAGGAAGAGGAGGAGGAGGAGGAGAAGGAGGCGGAAGAATGAGGAGGGAGAGGGGGGGGAGGAGGAGGAGGAAAAGGAGGAGGAGAAGGAGGACGAGGATGGGGAAACGGAGGAGGATAACGAGGAGGCGGAGGAGGAGGAGGAGGACAAGGAAGAGGATGATGATGATGATGACGATGAGGAGGAGGAGGAGGAGGAGGGAAAAATGGAGGAGGAGGAGAAGAAAACCGAGGAGGAGTAGGAGGAACGGAACGGAAGGACCCGCGGGGGAGTACGATGATGATGATGATGATGATGATGATGATGATGTTGATGATGATGTTGATGATGCTGATGATGACTATGAGGAGGATGAGGAGGACGAGGAAGAGGGGGAGGCAAAAAGAAGAAGAGGAGGAGGGAGAGGGGCGGGAATAAATGGAGACGAAAGGGAAAGCGATGGCTCCGGGAGCTGGGCGGCCAAAGGGAGGAAGGGGGGGGTGCTTCGAGCCCCCCTCCCCCTCTTTGCACCAAGGGAGGGAGGGGAGGGGGGGGGGGCTCCAAAGCCCCCCCCCCTTTTCAAAGGGGGGGGGGGCTCACACCCCAGCCTTCCATTAAAAGTAGTGAGGGGGGGGGGGTAGCTTGGAAACCCCCCCCTTCCGGCCACGAAAAGGTGGGAGGGGGGGGGGGGGGCTTCCGAAGCCCCCCCCCCCCCATTTAGCAAGGAAGGGGGGAGGGGGGTAGTTTCAAGCTGGGCCCCCCCTTTTTAATCAATCGGGCCCCACGAGCGCGCGCTATCAAACATGAGGGAACGACGATTCCTCCTAGAAGCAAGCCAGCCCTGTGCGAAAGAGCACGCAGAAACGCAAACAAAAAACGGACAAGGCAAAAGGCTGGGTAGCTGGGATGGGCGAACATGGAAGGAGGAGGAGAGGGGAGGGGAGGGGAAACCCAGGTTGTGCCTAGAATCGAGCCAACTCTGGGCAAATCGTGAATGTATGGGGGCAAGCAAACCAGGGTTCCTCTTAGAAACACGCCAGCCATTCGCAATACTCCATGCAGGGGCCGAGCATGGACAGGGCCAGCCCCATGTGGCAGAAAGCGCAAGCCTCTGGGAGAAACCGCACTGTCACGAACCAGGGTGCATCCAGCAAAACATGAGGGAACGACGGCTCCTCCTAGAAACAAGCCAGCCCTGTGCGAAAGACCATGAAGAAACGTAAGCAAAAACGGACAGGGCAAAAGGCTGGGTAGCCGGGATGGGCGAACATGGAAGGAGGAGGAGGAGGATGAGGAGGAGGAGGAGGAAGAGGAGGAGGAGGAGGAGGAGGAGTGGGGAGGGGGAGGGGAAGCCGAGGTTGTGCATAGAAACGAGGCAGCCTCGGCAAATTGTGTATGCAGGGGGCGAGCATACCAGGGCTCCTCATAGAAACACGCCAGCCCTTCGCAAAAATCCTTGCAGGGAGCGAGCATGGCCAGGGCCAGCCCCATGTGGGAGCAACGTGAACCCAAAGTTCCTCCTATAGAAACCAGCCAGCCCTCCGCAAAGCCGCACGGACTACGAGGAAGCAGTGTGCGCGAAACCACCGTCCCCGAGGGAACAACATCGGGGGGGCCGTATACGTCCTCCCCGGGACCTCCCGGGTCTGGGGTTCCCGGGCCCGGCGGCGCGCGGTTTCCGTTTCCCCAATAAGTTCCTGTCCCAGTTCCTGAGTCCCGGGTCCCGGTTCCCGGGCTCCCGGTTCCCAGGTTCCCGGTTCCCGGGTTCCCGGTTCCCCGGTTCCCGGTTCCCGGGTTCCCGGTTCCCGGGTTTCCCAGGTTTCCAATTCCCGGGTTCCCGGTTCCCGGGTTCCCGGTTCCCGGGTTCCCGGGTTCCCGGGTTCCGGGTTCCCCGGTTCCCGCTCCCCCGGTTCCCGGTTCCCGGTTCCCGGTTCCCGGTTCCCGGTTCCTGGTTCCCGGTTCCCTTCACTATTCCTCTAGTGCTCCAACGCGCCGAAGATGGCTTCAAAACGTCTTCAGGACGGCCCCAACGGCCCCCAGGAGTCAGCACGACAGACCCAGAATATCCTCACGAGAGGCCACAGCGCTTTAATCCTCCATTACTGCAACGTCTTCTATACGTCTCAAGCTTGATTTTTCTGTTCGCGTTCCCTCTCTTGGGCCCCTCTTGGGGCCTTCTTGGACGCCTCTTGCGCCGTCTTGAGCGGCTCTGGGGTCATCTCGGGGCTCTCTTGGGCCGTCTTGGGGCCCTCTTGGGGGCCTCTTGGGCCGTCTGGGAGCGGTTTTGGGAGCCTCTTGGGCGGTGCTAGCGCCAGAAACACGAAACAGCGAGAATGCAAAACACATCGAACAAATACATGCAAATCAGCGATTTTGCCCTCTCCGGGCGCTCTTGGGCGGCATCCTAGAAGGCCTGGGCAGTTCAAAACGCATCGTGCGACCTCTTGGGGGCCTCGTGGGGCCTCTTCTGTGGTGAACCTGGGGGTTGGGTTGGGTTGTAAGGTACTTGCAGTGTAGTTGTAAGGTAGTTGTAAGGTAGCTGCAACATAGTTGCAAGTCGGTTAAGCGTTTGTAAGATCAGGTATCTTACGTAGCTACCTTAGCAAGTCGCATAACATTTGCATCAGTTGGCCAGCACTCGTCTTACCGTATCTTGACTTAGGCCGAGCTGCAACTTGACGCAGCGACATTCTGTTGATGGTTGAAATGGGATTTGCCCAATGTTAAAGTCAGAATGCCACTTCACATTTTGTATGCGGGTGGGGCCCGCATTGCTCCTTTTTGATTTTCAAACGTTGCCCGCGGGGCAATTATGAATTGAATATTTCAAATGCGTGAAGACGCATCCGTCGCTGGATTATGTGCCAAGTGGCAATGTCACGCTCGACGAGCGACTCCGCGATTAAGTTTGGTCCGCGTTTGCAGCAACTGCATTCTCCACGATGCGTCGAGTTTGTTTCATGCATCATGCATGCATTCGGTACAACGCGTGGCATTATTTCAAGTGAGATCACATTATATATAAAAAAAAATTGCTGTCGCAGCATTGGGACTTGCAGTGACGATGTGTAGGCGTGTCAGGCTCGAGCTCGCTTCTCTCTTCTGCAGCTGCTGCATTTCCAGTGCGCACGATGCAGAATTTCTATCCGCGGGAGCTGGTGGATTTCATTAGCGGGCGCATCGAGATGCATCGCGATGGCAAGCTTGCCCGATCACAGCTTGGAAGGATTGCGTCGACCGCCTTTTGAAGGATAAGGTCGCCAAGCAGATCGTCGCCGAGGCTGACGAATTCATGATCCATCCCTCGAACCGTTCTGGTCTTGGCGTGAACGCCTACAACGTCCACAGGGTTGGCGCCATGCTCAGCAAGATCGGCGTTGACCCTGCAGAGCTCGAGAAGGCTGTTGCGTTCGAGCGCATGCCCACGGATCCGATGAGGTCGCCCCAAGTTGCATTCAATCAAAAGTTGATCTCGTCCAGCAAGGGCATGCTGGCGCCGATGACGGGCGCGGAGAGGTTCTGCGCGGTGGGGACGGGCCACACCACGCAGTTTTTCAAGGCAATGAAGGCGGGTTGTTCCACCCCTGAACCGACCCTCGCCGACCCGACTAGTCGGAAGATGAACGCCGAAGGGTTGTCCAAGGACGTGCGTTTCCACGACGCCCTCAAGAAGGGCTGGCGTTGGACCGTCCTGCCGTGGCAGGCAGAAGTCACGTGGCCGCACCTTCCAGATTTGGCACAGCGCGCCCTCAACGCGAGCAACAACGTTGCCAGTTTGATGTCGGAGCTCGAAGTGTGCGTGAGCATTGCAGAATTTGCAGAACTGGTGCCACCTGGGTCTTCTTTCGGCGACTGCGTTGATGCAGTGAAGATGAACCAGCCTCCGTGCCAGGCAGGCTACTTGGGAATGCATCTCTTGCAAATGCGCACGGCGCACGCGGGCGCGGCCACGGCGCGTTGAAACGCCAGCAACACGTTGCCGATTGCGTTTATCCGACATGCGTCTTGCATGCAGTCTGCGCTGTGGCCGCGCGCGCCTGTGCCGCGCAGCATCTGCATGGGGGGATGAGTGTCCGCCGAGAGGACTACATTGATAAGATTGGCAAGCTCGCAACGCACTGTGGCGGGGGATCTGGCGTCCCGCTGGTTAAGTTCATTGATCGGTTTGGCAAGATGTACGGTGCTAACAAGAAGCGCGGGCAGGATTTCGTTGCGTCAGCTGTCGACGTCCATTTCGGTGATCTCGAGCCGTGCGTTTTCCTGCGCATCGCAGGCATCCTTGCGAACCTCGCTTCCGATAAGCAGTCGGGCGGCGTGGCGAAGCTATTGGCCCCCAGCGACGTTGAGAGGTTGAAAGGCAAATCCGTCAAGGACAAAGCGATTGCGCTCGACAGGGACCTTTCCAAATGTTATCGCATCGCAGGCTCCCTGCGCGACAGCGGCCACATCGACCTAGAGCAGCATGACATGCTGGTTGGGAAGTTCTTCACTCGTTCAAGTTTGCGCTTAGCCGGGAAGGGCAAGCAAGGGCCAGAGGGCGTCGTGCATGAGAGCCAGGTTCCGATTATCTCACACTTCGTATCGGAGGCAGCCAGCATGTCTGGCTGCGGCGTTGTCATAGACACAGACGGCGAGTGGAAACCTCATGCGCCCCTTGAAGCCAGCGAGCCGCATTCTACAGATGACAGGGCGGTCGTGATGACCGAAGAGGACCTGCGCAACCCAGAGCGCATCTTGGCAACCAAAGGTTTCACTGTTGGGAGCGTCGTGTTTGGGCGCGCCGTGAGCGCGAATGCGGGGCTGTACAAGATAGTGTCCATTAGTTCAGCCGAAGTAACCATGGGGCAACTGACTGCATTTACTGAGCCAACGTTTGACGTGAAGGTCGCCCTCGCGCTCTTCTTGAAGGAGTGGGCGCCACACAAGGGCAGCGTGCCCTTTGCAAGTGTCGATGTCTGCAGGGACGTGCGCTTCGGCGCATCATCTGATGAAGTTGGATGAGGCGCGTTGCACTGTGTTCAAAGCCCTCAAAGATTTCGAGTTGATTGCCAATGATGGCACGATGTTGCAACACGGCCTTACCCCCAGCGTCGTCGTTGCTGCCCAGAAGATCGAGAAGGGCAAGCTCGTCCTTGCCCCGTTCTCTGAGCTGAACAAGATCAAGGCAGAGCCGTCGCAAGGCGCGGCCCAGGTCAAGTGCGGGTCCGCAGCGCTGCACGCATCGCCCCCGACGAGGGCGACCGATCAGCAGAAGGCCGAATCAGAAGATGTCTTCTTCATTTCCTATTGGTGGGTTCGGGGGACGGACAAAGAGGACCTTGCCAACGCGGCCCTCGTTCAACAGAGCACCGTCCATATCAGTTTCAAAGCTTACAGGAATACCAAGACCTTGCAGCAGTTCGACAAATTGCTCGCTTATAAAGCCAAGGAGCACCATGCGCCTTTGCAGTCTGCAAAGAGGGTCAAGCTCTCGGAGGGGGATGCCAAGCCTAAGGGCAAGGCTAGGGCCAAGAAGAGCTAGGCCTTCCCCAAATGGCAACGGGCAGTTGCCAATTCCATCGGTTTAGTGCGACCACCATTCGCTCTCTGTTTGATTGCGCTGCAGCGCAACGCGTCCCGCACGGTGTGCGAATGGCGCAGGTTAAAAGCGCCGTGCGACGCACGCTGCATACACATGCAACGCTTTCACATTTGAGATATCGCCCAGTTGTGTTTCAAAGGCATACCACCGACCCCTCTCCGCAGCACTCATGCATGCTGTCGTTTGCGGGAGAGGCGCGGGTGGAGCCATAACGAGGGATATGCGAAAACACACATGCTCAACGTTACACCTGCAACTCTAATGTCTCTCCGTCTTTCCATCTCTCCATCTCGATCAATGCGTTGTTCCGTCACTCTCTCCCCTCTCAACATCTGTCTTGATCATGCCATCCTCTCTTTCGCGCGTCCGACTCCTCATGCGCGTGCCATGCGCACCGTCCATTGATGGCCCGCTTGTCAGGCGTTTTGCCTCGAGCGCTGCGCGCGTTGTGTTCGTGGGCCGTGGCGCATGGCCACGCTGGAATGTTCGGTTGCTTGGAGGCTCGAGGTCAATGTTGGCGATCGCATGTGGGCCCCCAGGGCTGTTCAGAAATGCAGCGGCGACGTGTGCGCCATGGTGCGCCCATACGGTTGCAGTTTGATCAAATCTTTGTTGCTCTGCTCTGGGGAGGAATGCCCCAAGTCGACGGCCAGGCCACCTCTCGCCGACGCTCCTGGGTACAAAGCACTTCTTGCTGCGAGGAACGACCTCCTTCGTGAAGATGCTGCACCCATGCGCAACCCCCCGCGGCGCCTCTTTGCTCAGAGGAGCAGTCCGAAGCGGAGGCCCAAGCCAAAGCGTAAATCACGCCAAGAGATCAGGGCCCAGAGAGAGGGGCCGCCCATTGTGATGGACGTCGAATTGCCCTCAGTCGGCGACGCGTCCTTCCCATCGGTCAAGAAGCTGCTCCCAGTCAGGAGCACCGACCACATGTGGGTCAACGCTTCCGACGACTCCATCTGCACGCTCGTGCAATGCATCTTCGCGCACGGCGTCACGACCGCCACCGTCACATCAAAGAGGTCGCATTACAAGAGGGGCGGTGCCGACGATGAGGATGAGGATGCCAGCGCGCTGCAGGACAAGAGTGATCACGAGGTCAACGATAGCGATGCACGTGACCGTGCAGATGCCCCAAGTCGCGATTGTTAGGATCACACGGCCAATGTTTCACATCGGCACCTGCCAGTGCGTACCAGCAATTGTTCGCATATAATAAAATGCACAGAGGTATGCAGCGTTGCTCCGTTGTTTTGCGCATGCCTGTCTTCAGCGATACGTTGCTCGACATTTGCAGTGTCAGATACGCTCACCGCATGTTTGCCAAGCTTGGCCATTCATTTGCGTGCAGCACCTCCACCTCCTCCTTGAGTGCACCCTCGCCGCGTTGCCGGTTGTGCTCCAGCCGTTCGTGGCTATAGCTGCACCAGCCTGCGGCGCCGCGGGTCTGCCGAGGCCCCCGCGAGCCCCTCGAGGCGCCCGCGGCCCCCCCGAGGGCTTCAGGGGCCTGCCGAGGCCCCCGCGAGCCCCTCGAGGGCTTCAGGCGCGGCCCCGCGCTCGGGCGCTCGACGCCATGTCGGCTGCGCGCGAGCTCCTGGCTGGGCCAGCGCCAGCGCCGCCAGCAGCTGATGCTGGCCAGCAGGGCGACGCCCAGGAGATTACACACGGTAAAATTTATCAGCCCGCCCGTCTTCGCCAAGCTTACGCTGATTCGTCGTGCGCCGATCGCGGCCCACGACGAGGCAGCGTGAGCGTGGACTGCACAGACGGTGGCGCGCTGGGCGCGCCATCGTTGCAGCTCCCACTGCAAAATCAGGCCCCGATGGGCCTCGTGGAGGGGGCTTGCACGCCCCAACCAACCGGATTGTTTCTTTTTTTGGTCGGCCTCCGCCGAGGACGACGCCAAGGCGGCCAAGCGTGCCAAGCCGTCGCGGCCGCGCAGCATGGACTTCCAGATGCTGCTCACCGCGACGGAGGCGCGCAAGGGCGAGCGCGTGGCCAAGTTCGCGGACAGCCTCGCGTTCAGGAGGCTGCAGGGCAGCAACGAGGACGCCAGCGACGGCCTGGCGCAGTGCCTGCAGGGCGTGTACTACAAGGTGGGTTACGTGAACGGCTCGCCGATCTATCGGCAGGGGCCTGGCGCGCCCGAGGGGGCCAACAGCAGCGAGCTCTTCTTGGTGTACATTGTGCATGCGGACGAGGAGCACACCTTCTCGCGCTGGGTGGTCTCCAGCACGTTGGACGTGGGTTCGATCTTGTACTACCCCGACGGCTGCGTGTACGCCAGCGGGATCGGCGACCAGACGACGTGGCCGACCGAGCTCGTCAAGGCCAGGGGGCGGGCGGGGGAAGGGGTGGGGGAGATTGAATTTTGCAGTGCGCCTGCAACAGCGGTTGGCCTACGACGGCCCATGGGGGCGACTGGGCCCATATAGGGCTCGATGGGTTATCGCCCCCCCCTCCTACTCCTCCGCCTCCTCCTCCTCCTCCTCCTCCTCCTCTTTCTCATGCCTCCCCTCTTCATCTTTTTTCCTTCAGCCTCGTCCAGCTTCCTCCTCCCTCCTGATGCCCTTGTCTTTCCTCCCTCCTCTCCCCTTCCTGCTTCAGGGCAGATGCGTTTGTGACCCCGCTGCCCCCTTTCCCACGGGCGGGGGGCCGTCGCGCGTGGAAAAACATACCATTACCGACCAAAACGGGCCATGCAAACAACACGTTGTTTTTCGTATTTTGTGAGATCGCGTTCTGGCGCGTTCGGTGTGTTTTTCCACGCGCGACGGCCTTCCGCCCGCGGGAAAAGGGGGCAGTGGGATCACAAACGCACGCTGGCTCGGCGGAGGGCTGGCGACAAAGAGGGGCGGGGGGGGGGGGGCAACCGTCAAACCGAAGAGGGGGGGGGGGAGCCGCCAAACCGAATCTCGGGCGGCCAAAGAAGGGATGGGGAGCTGTAAGGGAAGGAGGACGAGGAGGAGGATGAGGAGGAGGGCGACGAAGGGGATGATGATGATGAGGAGGAGGAGGAGTCGCCCGAGGGCCTCACGGATGAGCCGCTGCACTTCCTCGAGGTCGTGCACTACGCCGAGTTTCTCGAGAAGATGCTCGACGAGCAGGCCGCAGCTGCGGCAGCGCTTGCGCCTGCGGCTGTGCCTGATGCAGCGGCGGCTGCAGGGGGCGGCATCATCAGGGCGTGGCCCGCTGCGAAGAAGCAGCCGACGCCGCCATCGACGCCACCGCCCTCGGTGCTCGCGCCGCCGCTCCCGCCGCCGCCCGCGGCGCCCGCGCCGATGGACCACCGCTACAACAAGGGCTCCGTCAGCGGCGAGCAGGCGCGCGGCGGCTGGCCGGCGAGGCCCATGCGCTTGGCGGGCAAGTACGCCGCCGAGGACTGGGCAGGGCGGGGCGCAGTGATCGCGGCCATGGCCAGTGGCGAGATCCAGAAGGGCAGCGGCTGGTTCGCCGACCAGGGCGAGAAGGCCATCGAGGCCTACAAGAGTGCCGACTACGACACGGTCGAGCGCACACTGGCCGAGGCCCGCGAGCGTTCCGACTCGAAGGGCCAGGGCAAGGGCAAGGGCAAGGACAAGCCCAAGTCGGGCCGATTTCCACTTTGAGAAGCTGGTGGGCGTCTCCGAGGCGCTCTCGTTCCTCTCCGAGGTGATGGGGGCGCTGCTATGAGGCACGTCGGCTTCGCAGCTGACAATGGCCGTGGGTGAACCACGGCGACGGCGCCCACGTCACTTCAAAGTGTGATCACATTGTGAAGTGTGTAGTCGGCCTCACTTGGAAGTGTGATCACACTTTGAAGCGCGATGAATCCTCGCTTCAAATTGTATTCACACTTTGAAGTAACAGGTTATGCGCTTCGAAGTGTGATCACACTTTGAAGTGACGTCGCCTCCGCACTTCAAAGTGCATTCACACTTTCAAGTGTTGTTCTGCGTCCAGGCTCGTGCAGAGCATCAGAGGTAGACTTGGCTGAGCGCAGGCTCAGGAGCAGCGCTATGACGCGCTGCCGCCTGCGCGGTTGCCACACATTCGCGTGGCCTATAGGAGGCCGCGCGCGATCCCAGCGGGATGATCGACCGCTCGTGGATCTGTGAACCACATCTCCCTCCGCCTCGTGCGCCCTGTCTCCGGCCGCCCTCGCCCCCTCCGCCACAGACTGCATCGCCCTCCGATGCAGTCCTCATTCTCGTTACAACGCTCGTTGCATCGCCTCCCGCTGCTCTCCGATTCGCCAGATGTTCCTGGGATTGCGCATCATGTTGCTGCCCATTGCTTCCCTCTGGCCGCCCGAGGGCTGCAGTCCACTGCATTCGCGCCCGACGGCAATGTCTGCAGTCCACTGCATTAGCGCCCGACGGCAAGGGCTGCAGTCTACTGCGTTAGCGCCCGACGGCAAGGGCTGCAGTCCACTGCGTTCGCGCCCGCGGGGTGGGGATGGGGAGGGGCATGTGGGGATGTAGCGTAGCTGGTTTGCTCAAAGTGTTAGCGCGCACTCGTCGCGCCTCCTCGCGCTCGCTTGAGCTCCTCGCGCCCCCTTCGCGAAGGCGCCGCAGGCGCGGGCCGGCGCGGCGGCGCCGCCGCATGTGCCGCGGGCGCTGCGGCCAAGCGAGAAGGAGCAGATGAAGGCCAAGAACCGACCTCGCGAAGAGTCGCAACGAATGGAAGGAGATGGCTCTCGGCCCCAAGCGCTTCGTCGAGGGTGCGGCCAACAAGTCGGAGCAGAACAAGTACGCGAAGCAGGTCTTCGTCGACGCGAAACGCCTGTGGACTGGCTCGCGCTCCTGCGCCACGCAGTCGAAGCCGACGTCGCCCGGTCGGATGCAGCGCCTTCATGATACGCAGCACGGCCAGGACGGGGGGGGGGGGGAGGAGGAGGGGGAGGAGGAGGAGGAGGAGGAGGAGGAGGAGGGGGAGGTGGAGGAGGAGGCGGAGGAGGATCGACGAGACGGATCTTGCCGAGCGATATTGCCAAGCGAGCGCGGAGTTCCAGCCGCGCGCTTCTGCGCTAGACAAATGTTGCCTTCCACCGCCACAGCGTTTCGTTGCCTCGCGTTGTGATCCAGTTGCGGCGCTTCCGATGCCATGCCCCTGGCCCGCGCTCGCTGTTCGAACCAGGTTCAGCTGCGAGTCTGACCCGCAAGCCCCCCGAACGGAAACGCATCCATGCAGCCAGTCGGCTTGACACGCACATGAGATTGATGCCTTAAACCGACATCATGATGTTTCCCATCTGCGCATTACCATTTGCACTCTGTCATGCATGCGATGCGCCCTGCGCAAGTTGTGACGACCCATGTACTCGTTCATGTTTTCTCTTTGTCAATTGCGATCGGCATTCCATTGCCGCGTTCGGATCAAGCCTCGAGGGGCTGCAGGTGCTGCAGGGGTTCAGGGTGCACCGCGCGCCGTCCGACATGGTCAGTATCGAGGACATGGCGCGCGACGTTTCTGACTTTTCGGACTTGTTGGCGAAGCGCCCCGACAGCGAGGAGCTGCAGAAAAACTTGTCTGCATCCCTGTGCACTCGCATACAATCACTCACAGCGCTTTCAGCGCCAGATGCTATCGCCCTCACCGAGTTGATTGAAAAGAAATGCACGGTAGCCTCCGCGAAGCGTGCAGCGCTGGCGGCAGTCGACATCAAAGCCGCCAACATCGCTGCAGCGGTCCCAAGTAGCATCAGCGATGCTGGGGATCAGACGCTTTCCCACATATACAACTACCTGACGGGCAAAGATTGGATGGCCCTGGAGGACTACAGAGCGTCGGAGACCAAGAAAATGGCCATCCTTGCAACACGGTTGCATCGTTTGGGAATCTTACAGCCAGCGCACGATAAGTGCTTGAAATGGGCAATGGTAGTATTGATTTGGTGCGAGCATGGGAACACCAAGTCTTGGCCTAGATGCCAGAGCATCTACAACAGCTTTCGCGATTTGGTGGGCCACATAAAAAAAAAAAAAAAAAAAAAAAAAAAAAAAAAAAAAAAAAAAAAAAAAAAAAAAAAAAAAAAAAAAAAAAAAAAAAAAAAAAAAAAAAAAAAAACGGCAACATTCACGAAGTCGACACTCACGACACATCCCGAGCGTCCTGCGGATTTGCCCGCATCTTTGCGCACGGCTGCTTATGATGATGACGACCCGCCCGTCGAGAAGTTCATCGACTTGCACGCCTTCCTAGGCAAGCACATCCCGCTGCGCGACAACAACATATTGCTCAAGAAAGAGCGGGCTGGCTGTTGGCAGTCGTCTGACTTTACCCCGCTTCAGCAGGATCGGCACGGTGGTTGGCACTCGAGCTATGACGGCAACTCTGACTTGAATAAACTGGCCGCTCAGATCCATGGTTTGTACACTGCAGGACAACCGGGTGCTAGCTCTGCTCACGCGCCAGCCGCGTCGTTCAAGCCAGGCAAGAGCATCGTTGCAGGCGCGGCCCCAGCCGCAGATGCAGCTCACGCTGCAGAGCCCAAGGTCGCAGCACTTCCACTCGGCGACGGTGAAGCAGCTCCTGCTGATGGTGACGCAGCTCCTGCGGCGGGTGACGCAGCGCCCACTGCTGCTGGCGCAGCGTTGGCTGCGGATCGCGTCGCGCAGGAGGCGCACGAGAAGCAGGCGTTCGACGCTTTGGTGACGAAGGGCAAACGCAAAGCCAAGGCGAGGCCCGCTGCTGCAACGGATGTTGCAAAGAAGCCAGCGGCGGCCAAGAAGAGGCCCGCTGCTGCAACGGGTGTTGCGCCCGTCCTGAAGAAGCCCGCTGCAGCGTCGTGGGCGTCCAAGGGCGGTGTCTTCAAGATCGTTTTTGAGGCGCGCGACGGCCAGTGCACGCAGAATGCGGTCGCTTCCAAGTGGTACGGAAGGGCGCTCAAATGGGCCAAGGCAAACGGCCGCACCGAGAAGCAGGCGCTCGACTACGCAAAGGATGCATACAGGCCGGCAAGCGAGATGTGGAGGAGCAAGAAGAACGCTTGATATATGTCAGATATGTCGAGCATCAGCGCTGATTAGATGCGCGAGCTGACGGGTCTCTATAAATGCACTACATGAGTATAGAGTATGGGTTGTGCGTCATTGCTCGCATCTGGTTCCTTCGGCGCTTTGCGAATCGATCACCGCTAGCGTACATATGAGAAACCAATGTATCGCATGCCATCTGCCTTGCCTGCGCACTAGGGCGCGTCTCTCCGCGTGTTTACGCGTCGGCATGTGCGCATGCAGCGCGCGTTCCGCGCATCGCTGCAGCACCCCCTGCAATCGCGCCCGCGGCGCGGCCTTCGGGCTTGCAGCTGCGGCTGCAATGTTGTTTGTGTGATTGCACATCGCGGCACACCGTGATCGCGCGCTCCAGGGATGATCGGCGGAGGGGTCCGTTCTCAGACGGGGGGCGACGCATGGGGGGGGGGGGGAGGGAAAGGGGGAAGGGGGGGGGTGCATGGGGCAGTGGGGCACACGTGGGGAAGCATGGGCGAGGTGAGTTTTTTTTTTTGGGGGGGGCGGGAGCATGAACAGCCGATGCAGTTATGACTGCATGTGCAATTGAGGCAGCACGCATGCGCCCTCTGCAATATCGATTGCAGTTGTGATTGCATGAGCGCATTCAGTTGCAACTGCAGGATCTCTGCATTCACAGATGCGTTCAAGCACGCGCGCCCGATCGCAGGACATGCGTTCAGATGCGCAGGTGATTGCGCATGCCATGCGCACGCTGTTGCCATGCAATCCTTGATGTGCTCGATGAAGTGGCGCGCGCAGGTGGCTGCAACGGTGACTGCGCCCGTGGTGCAAGCAATCTTTTTCAAATGATGAGTCGCATATGTTTCAGGTCCCCCATATTTCCTATGCAAACCCATGCGCTGCTATGCGCCATCGTCGCGCCAACCCCCATGCGCGCAATTGCCGTATATGGCTCGAGGGCGGGCTCGCGGTTGCGCTGCCCATGGTGTCCAAACCTGACAAGTACCAGAAGATCAAATCATGGAGGAGGAAATGTCCGCATGCATCTGCTGCTGCACTGGCTGCAATCTTGGACGAGGTCACGCGGGAACCCTTCTCAGCGTCGCGGAAGGATATCCGTGATGCTAGAGATTCGGTCATAAACCAGTCGACTCCTCATGGTACCTTGTTCCGTGAGATCACTTGCTCTGCCGAGGATTCCGAGATTAAGTTTCCTGTTGCCAATCTCCCTGCAACATTGTACGTGGCGCACAACCAATGCAGCAACTGGCGGGCCCTCATTCAAAAGACTTTGGCGGCGAGGCCGTGCTCTTTCGAGCGACCGTGGTCGCTGATATTTTATTATGGCGAGCTAACACCAGGCAGCCAACTATCCCCAGACAATTCAAGGAAGATGTGGATGTTCTACGTATCGTTTCTAGAACTGGGGCCAGAAGTGTTGTCGCAAGAGGATGCGTGGTTCTGCGTAGGTGCCCTGAGGTCAAAACGCGTATCCGATATAGATGCAGGCGTCGCACAAGCATTCACAATGCTTATAAAAGACATGGTTTGTAGGTCGGAATGCTCACTGCACACAACGGGCGTTTCATTGGAGCCTGGAGTCAGGTTACATTGCAAATTTGGGATGGTTCTCCAGGGCGGCGGTGCCCAGAAGTTGGCTTGGCGGATTAAAGGGGATGCAGGTACCAAATGCTGCATGCTTTGCCGCAATGTAATTGCGATGGGCAGCTCCCTGGTCGACGAAGATGGGGTGACCCTGCTGGGAGCAGACGCCATGCGTGAGGGTGACATCGATGTTGCGACGAATGATGACATCAGGGGGAGCGCGCGGCGGCTGGCTGCATTCCACGCGACGGACACCAACGCCAATTTCAAGACCTGCGCGGGGCCTGCAAACTCAAAGGAGGGAGGATGACCTATAGGATGACGAAGGGTGGGAAGATGATGAAGGGGAGTGGGATTGGAAGGGGAAGGCGAGGATGACGAGTGTGGCCCCAGGATCCGCGAGCAAGCGTTCGGTTTCAACCATAATGAGCAGAACATGCTGCTCGATCCACAGCTGGATCGCATTATCTTACCTGTTGACCAGTATTGCCACGACTGGATGCGCGCATTTTTTATTCGGTGTGTTTTTAACATTTCGACGCATCTCTTTCTTGCAGGTTGTAAGAGTAATGGGTTGCCCAACGTATACTCATGTTTCGAGGGATACATCAAGATGTGGTCACTGCCCATCGCGCGCGGCAGCGCTGATAACTTTGCTAAGTTTTTGTTTTCAGAAGGGCCGCGATACTTCCAACGGCAAGGCGAAGGCGTTTAAGTGCCGGGCGAGTGAGGCATTGACTTTGCTGCCAATGATGTAAACGTATGTGATGACGGTTATATTGCCTGCAGGGGTAGCACGCGCGGAGTGCACCGTTTTTGTTCGGTTGTGTGATTTGGTGCGGTGCATCGAAGCTGCAGCATCACCCCGTGCGTCTGCTGACGCTCTCAGGAACAGGACGAACGCGTTTCTGGATGCTTGTGAAGCAGCAGGGTGGCAGGAATACATGACGCCGAAGTTTCACTGGCTGGTCCATTTCCCAAGGCACCCGATCAAGTTCGGATGCCTCCTGTCGTGTTTTGTGCACGAGAGAAAGCACAGAGTGCCCAAGCGGTTCTGCAATGATATGCGCCAGCTGGCAGCTTCTGAGAGGAGCGCGCTGTCCGAGGTCACATGCCTGCATTTGGCAAATTTGCGCAGCACCAACGTGTTCGACTTCTCGCCGCACTTGGTGCGCCCCAGGGCGGCACCTAAGAAGATGCACGCCTTCCTTGAGGAGAAGCTCGGCCAGCGCCTCCCCAGGGACAGCACGACCACGGCTCTTTCGGCTCGGGTGTCGACGTTGTCGACATGCCAATCCCGCGACATCGTGCTGCTCTCCGTTGCCAATGGTGGCAAGGCGTGTGGGGAGGTTTGGTTTCACGCTGCTGTAAACGGGACGATGGTATCGCTGGTTTCAATCTGGGACACCCCTCGCTACGATGATCGGCTCGGCGTGCTGACCGTGCACCCAACCGACGACGACTTGCAGCTGGCGCACACGACCGACATCATCACTGCCATGGCGGGGCGTTTGCCAAGTTTCCGAACCATCACCACCACTATACGGGCGTGCCGTCTGCAAGCAACTGTCCGCTTTGCACACGTGCAATTGTGAAAAATGCATGGTGGACATTTGCGATGTGGGACGTCCGTTGTGGTTGGTTGGAAAGTTTTGAAGACTTGCAAGGCATGCAGGCGCCATGGAGGCGGATCAATCGCGATAGTGCCTCCCATGTTCAAGTGGTGAGACATCGCGTGAGCTGCTACCTGCTTTCTTATGCGCAGCAGCGGGAAAAAAAAACATGGTTTTCCAATGCAGGTGTCGCTCGCCTTGCGCATCGCGCATAGAAAAACAACAATTCGGGAGTTAAAAACGCAGTGGCTGCACGTCAACATGCAAGTACTTGCAACTACTTGCGTTCAGTTAGCGCAACTTGTAAGTTCCGAAATCAACTTGCTAAGTCTGCTAAATCTTACAACCACCCAAGTTCACCACAGTTGGGGGCTTCCTGGGGGCCTCTTGGGGCCTCTTGGGGGCATCTTGGGGCGGAGAGCTTGATTTTTCACTTCGCCTTCCCTCTCTTGGGCCCCTCTTGGATCCTTCTTGGGAGCCTCTTGCGCCGTCTTGGGCGGCTCTGGTCTTGGGCCGTCTTGGGGCCCTCTTGTGGGCCTCTTGGGCCGTCTTGGAGCGGTTTGGGGAACCTCTGGGGCGTTGCTTTAACGCCGGAAACACGAAACAGCGAGAATGCAAAAAAACATCGAACAAATACATGCAAATCAACGATTTTGCCCTCTCCGGGCGCTCTTGGGCGGCATCCTAAAGGCCTCGTGGGATCCTCCGGGGCAGTTCAAAACGCATCGTGCGACCTCTTGGGATTCTCGTGGGGCCTCCTCCTCCTCCTCCTCCTCCTCCTCCTCCTCCTCCTGCTCCCCATCCTCCCCCTCCTCCTCGCCTCGTCCTCCTCATCCTCCTCATATTCCACGGCCTCCGTCTCCGCCCACTTCGTCGCCGACGTCGTCGTCGTCCTCTTCAGGGTCGGCGGCACGGGCCGTGAGGCCTTCACAATCAGGGATTCAGGACACACTGGCCGAGGAAGTTTTGCGGCAAGACCTTGTTCAATCCCCGTCGGCTTGCTCACCCCACGTGGCAAACCGGCGAAGTGCTGAAACGCCAGACAACTCCGACTCGACGGGCTGTGCTCTGTACCGCTCCGCCAGGTCGCCCGGGCAAGGCCTGGCACTAATCAATTCGTCAATCCAGCAATCTGCAAGAACGGATCCATGACGCCACCACCCCACTTACGCTACGATGCTCCTCTCCCTGGCACCTCCTTCTCCTCCTCAACCTTGACAAAGTCGGTAGCGAGATCGAGCTGGACAAAACGGACGGGAGCACGGCGCCGGACAGGGCCCCTTGCGTGGCGAGCGGCACCAAAAATGCGCTCAACGCGAACTCAATGCTGCTGCTTTCAAGGCCTCGCAGCCAGACTGTGCACTGACGCTCAGAGGGGGAGGGGAGCACCCGTGCGAGCGGGAAGCCCGACTCGGGGAAGCTGGCCCGAAGGCGCCTCACGGTGCGCCGGCGGTTCACGCCGAAGCCGAAGTGAAGCGCACAGAGGCATGGAGAGGGCCCACCGTCTGCAGGCTTGCCGTGGCTGGCGCTCAGAAGAAAGGGCAGTGACTCCTCGTGGCTGGGGCCCACCTCCGTCGCCGAAGCGTTCCAGGGCCACGCGCAGCCCTGTTTAATTCAAAAAAACCTACCCAGGGAATCGACGACTATTTGTGTCTGTGTGTTTGTTCAAGTCCTGGGGAGATGGGGGGGCCGAGAGGCCTGGGGGCCGGTATAGATCACCGGGGGCCTTGGCTACCCTAGCCCTACCCAAGGCCCTAGGCTTCCCAAGGGTAGGCCCTACCCAAGGCCCTAGGCTTCCCAAGGGTAGGCCCTACCCAAGGCCCTAGGCTTCCCAAGGGTAGGCCCTACCCAAGGCCCTAGGCTTCCCAAGGGTAGGCCCTACCCAAGGCCCTAGGCTTCCCAAGGGTAGGCCCTACCCAAGGCCCTAGGCTTCCCAAGGGTAGGCCCTACCCAAGGCCCTAGGCTTCCCAAGGGTAGGCCCTACCCAAGGCCCTAGGCTTCCCAAGGGTAGGCCCTACCCTAGGCCCTAGGCTTCCCAAGGGTAGGCCCTACCCAAGGCCCTAGGCTTCCCAAGGGTAGGCCCTACCCAAGGCCCTAGGCTTCCCAAGGGGTAGCCCTACCCAAGGCCCTAGGCTTCCCAAGGGTAGGCCCTACCCAAGGCCTTAGGCTTCCCAAGGGGTAGCCCTAGGGTAGCCCTAGGGGTGGGCCCCAGGGGTAGCCCCAGGGTAGCCCTAGGGGTAGGCCCTAGGGGTAACCCTTTATTGCGGATTACAATATGATTCCTCTGGTCGAGCGGGCGGGCGGGACATTAATAGCATTGGTTGCCTTGGTGGCGGATTACATATATTTATTCCCTGTGTGG
>CAUYUJ010000909.1:57004-79504 GCA_963575745.1 Prorocentrum cordatum
AAAGGGGTGGAACCGCATGCGAGCGCAGCCACTGGGGCCTTCGGTGGAGCTCTCTATGGGGCCACGAACCGTGTGAGGGGTGTGCCGAAATGGGGGGGGGAACCACATGCGAGCGCAGCCACTGGGGCGTTCGGTGGAGCTCCCCATGAAGCCACCCACGAAGCGTGTGAAGGGTGTGCCAGAATGGGGGGTGGAACCGCATGCGGGGCAGCCACTGGGGCCTTCGGTGGAGCTCCCCATGGGGCCACGAAACGTGTGAGGGTGTGCCAGAATAGGGGATGGAACCGCAGGCGGGGCGGGCGCAGCCACAGGCCTTCGGTGGAAGCTCCCTATGGAGCCACGAAACGTGTGGGGGGTATGCCAGAATGCGGGGTGGAACCGCATGCGGGCGCGGCCACTGGGGCCTTCGGTGGAGCTCCCTATGGGGCCACGAAGCGTGTGAGGGATGTGCCAGAATTGGGGGTGGAACCGCATGCGGGCGCAGCCGCTGGGGCCTTCGGTGGAGCTCCCTATGGTGCCGCGAAAAGTCTGAGGGGTGTGCCAGAATGGGGGTGGAACCGCATGCGACGCAGCCACTGGACCATCGGTGCATCGGATGGAGCTCCCTATGGGCCACGAAACGTGTTGAGGGGTTCCAGAATGGGGGGGTGGAACCGCAATGCGGCGCAGCCACTGGGGCCTTCGGTGGAGCTCCCTATGGGGCCACGAAACGTGTGAAGGGTGTGCAAAAATGGGGGGTGGAACCGCAAGCGGGCAGTGCCACTGGGACCTTTGGTGGAGCCCCTTATGGGGCCACGAAACGTGCGAGGGGTGTGCCAAAATGGGGTGGAACCGCATGCGGGCGCAGCCACTGGGGCCTTCGGTGGAGCTCCCTATGGGGCCACGAAACGTGTGAGGGGTTTGCCAGAATGGGGGGTGGAACCGCATGCGGGCGCAGCCACTGGGGCCTTCGGTGGAGCTCCCTATGGGGCCACGAAACGTGTGAGGGGTGTGCCAGAATGGGGGGTGGAACCGCATGCGGGCGCAACCACTGGGGCCTTCGGTGGAGCTCCCGATGGGGCCACGAAACGTGTGAGGGGTGTGCCAGAATGGGTGTGGGAGGGGGAGGAGGGGGAGGAAGGGGAGGAGGAGGAAGGAGGAGGAGGAACGCGGGGCGACGTCTCTTCAAAACGAGGACCCAACACCACAGGATGGTTGGGAAAAGCAGTCTCCAAAAACATCGGAACCCAAGAAACCCGGGGCACCCTGGAGACAAGCGGGGTGCTTCTGGTCATGGGCCTCCGCTGCAACACAGGCTCGCATTCCGTGCTGCCAGCAGGATGCAGGTCCGTTGCTTCTTCGGCTTGGGATCGTGCCTGCATGGGCGGGCCCGTGGGGCGCTCGTCCTTCGAGATGGCGCTGGCCGTACCGAGAGGGACTACCTGCAGGGACTGATGAAGAGGGGATCGGGGAAAGAAGAGCGTACTGCAGCATCGTCGATGCATCTTTGGTTTCACATGTCCTCCTCCTCCTCCTCCTCCTACTCCTCCCCACCATTCCGGCTCCCCCCCTCCCAGTACCACTCATTCTGCTGCTCGTCCTCCTCCTCCTCCACCTTCTCCTCCAAGTCCTCCCCCTCATCATAATCGTCGTGTTCATGATCATGAGCATGATCGGGATCTCCTTCACCAACGTCCTCATCCTCATCCCTCTCATCCTCATCATCATTATCATCATCAGCAGCAGAAGCAGCATCGTCATCGTCATCATCATCAGCACCATCATAGTATGCTCATCATAATAACAATAGAATGAATAATAACAACAATAAGAGTAACGATAATAGTAAACATCATCATCAGCAGCATCACGATCGTCATCATCATCAGAATCAGCATTATCATCATCATCAGCAGCATCTTGATTATCGTTATCAACATCATCATCATCAGCATCATCATCATCATCATCATCATCATCATCATCATCATCCTGACAACCATCATCGGCGTCGGCATCACCACCGTCGTCATCGTCATCGTCATCGTGATCAGCATCAGCATAATCATCAGCATCATCACAATAATAATCATCACCACCAGCATCATCATCATCATCAGCATCATCATCGTCAGCATCATCGTCGGATACATGTTCGCAACAAGATGCATTATCGTCAGAATTAGCAGCAGCAGCATCCTTAGCATCAGCCGCATTAGCATCATCAACATCATTGTCACCAGCATCATAACCAGCACCATCATCAGTATCCGCAGTATCAACATTATCTGCCCAGCAGCATCTTCAGCAGCATCTTCACCAGCATCAACATCATCGCCATCGTAATCGCCATCATCAACATCGTCATCGTGAGCATCTTCCTCTCTTTCACCCTTACCCACCTCAACATCCTCATTATCCGTATGCTCGGCATCATCATCAGCGTCATCGTCATCAGCAGCATCATCAACATCGTCATCATCATCAACGTAGTCATCATCCGCATCATCAGCATCATCATTATCATCATCACTGGCGTCATCATTACCATCATCATCACAATCGGCACCATCATCAACATCAGTATCACCAACATCCTCACCATCAGCATCACCATCATCATCACCATCAGCATGCATCATCGTCATCATCTTAATCAGCAGCATCATCTTCACCACCATCATCATCATCATCATCATACTCATCAACATCATCATCAGTATCATCAACATCATCATCATCAGCATCATCATCATAATCAATATCATCATCATCATCATCATCATCATCAGCATCATCATCATCACCTCCCTCATCATCGCCACCATCGCCAGCATCATCATCATCATCAGCTGAAGCATCACGCTCATCATCATCCACATCATCAGCATCATCATCGTAGTCGCAATCCGCATCCTCAGCAGCCTCAGTATCATCACCACCACCATCAGCATCATCAGCTCCGCCCCAATCGTTACCACCATCAGAGTTTCCATCAGAATCATCAGAATCACCCTCAGCATCCTCATCTGTCCCATCATCATCAGCATCATCATCATCCGCATTCTCATCGTAAGACGAATGATCATCCTCCTCATCATCAGCGGCATCATCGTCGGCATCAGCAGCAACCTTATTTACATGCTCGACATCCGCATCATCGTCAAGATGATCATCATGCTCAGCACCATCGCCAGCATCATGACAATAAGGATAATAATAACTTCGAAAACTAATAATCAGCATCATCATCACCATTCTCGTCATCAGCATCATCATAATCATCATCATCATCATCATCATCAGCAGCGTCGTCGTCATCATCGTTGCCGTCGTCATCATCACCATCATTATCGACATCGTCATCATCGTCATTGTCATCGCATTTATCATCATCAACAGCCTCATCATCAGCATCATCATCACCACCATCATCATCGGCATCATGATCATCAGCATAACATGCATGTCCAATATCATAATCATCATCAGCAGCATCATCATCATCATCGTCGTCATCTTCATCCCCATCCGCATCCTCATCACTAGCATCCACATCATCATCAACAGAATACTCGTCGTCATCCGCATACTCAGCATCATCAGCATCATAATCATCATCGTCATCATGATCACCATCATCATCATCATCATCATCAGCATCATCACCATCATCATCATCGTCATCATCAGAATCATCATCAGAGTCCCCATCCTCAGCATCCTCAGCACCATAACCGTCGTCAGCATCATCAGCGTCGCCATCATCGTCATCACCATCCTCCTCACCATAATCATCAACATGATCAGAATCTGCATCATCAGCACCATCGTCATCAGCCTCATCGCCAGCCTCATCCTCATCCGCACCCGCATCCTCATCAGCATCACCAGCATCCGCATACCCATCATCATCACCACCATCATCATCACCACCACCATTGTCATCATCAGAATCATCATTATCAGTATCATCATCATGAACATCATAAGTATCATCATCGACATCATCATCACCATTATCGCCATCATCATCATCATCATCATCATCATCATCATCATCGTTGTCGTCGTCGTCGTCGTCGTCGTCGTCGTCGTCGCCGCCTGCGCCGCTGCCGGCGACGCGGCGGGCGACGGCGCCGCCCCTGGCCGAGGCCCGAAGGGCGGGGCGCCCCCGTCGAGGCCGCCGAACGGCCTGGCGGCCTCCGGCTGCGGGCTCGCCAGGGGGGTGAACGAAGTCCTGTCCTCGTGATCCTGGAGGAGGGCGAAAGAGGAGAGGGGAAGCGGAAGGAGAGAGGTGGGAGAGGAGGAGGAGGAGGAGGAGGAGGAGGAGGAGGTGAAAGAGGAGGAGGAGGAGGAGGAGGAGGTGGAGGTGGAGGAGGTGGAGGAGGAGTAGGAAGAGGAGGGGATGGAGGAGGAGGAGGAGGAGGAGAGGAGGAGGAGGAGGGATAATGAAGAGGAGGAGGAGGAGGAGGAAGGCGGGGGAGGAGAGAGAGGAGGGGGAGGGAATGCTACAGGCCAGAACCCGAAGTCGGGCTCATTGTAAAAGGAGGGGGAGGAGCGGATCGGATCGGCGATCCGCGGAGGGGCCCGTCCAGGGGCCGTCAGGCAGGGGGGTTGCAGCACTCATCAGCACTGCAGCCCAGGAGTGGGAGGACGGGGAAGGAGGCAGTAGGGTGAGCGGGGGAAAGGTGGGGAGAAGAGAGGGAGAAATGGGAGGGTGAGGGGAGGAGTGGGAGGAGCTGCTGCTTTTTTTCCAGATCACTGATGGGCATAATCGGTGGGGAGGGTGGCTCCGATCGCGCCACGGCGGGGGTGCGCCGCGAGCGCCAGGCCTGCGAACGCCACAACAGAATGCGACTCGGTCAACGCGACGTGCCTGACAGCGCCGCAGCGTGTGCCTCAATAGCTTTCGAGCGGCACAGAACGCTTGCGAGCACCATCAAAACTCATATGAGCACCAGTGTGGCCTCTGACCGCAAAGTGCCTACGAGCACCAGCGTGTCTGCGAAAGCGCCACAGCCTGTGCACGACACGACGCCCTTGAAGGCAAAGGAAGGCACCTTTGACCACCACGCGGCGAGTGAAGTTGGACCTTGCCAGTACAGCTCAGACGTGCGAGCGCCACACGTTTGCACAGCAATGCGCATCCTCCTTCTTTTCCTCCTCCTCCTCATCGTCCTCCTCCTCGCTCGGAGAGGCCCGCTCGGCGGGGCCACGCGGAGGGCCCCTGGGAAGGCTCCCGCAGAGCACCGCGAGATGCAGCGAGGCATCGCCGCGCGGACGGAGACACCTGAAAGGCACCTGCGCGGCTTCGGACAGCACCCGCATTCACCAGAACATGGAGGCTGGCGATCGGCGCTCACAGGTGGCAGATTTGATACGTTCAGCACCTGAGATTCTGGTTGTCTGGCTCGTCCCCCGGCGTTTCCAGAGCCCAAACCCTGGCTTCCGCGCGGCACTGGGCACCAGCAAGGCACCCGAAGGCAGCATCCGAAACTGGAGCGCTTGCGGAACCCGAAATCCGACGCCCATGCGGTGCTGGGCCGTCCCACAAGGCACCGCAAGGCACACAAAGGCATCCAATGATTGATGGAGATAGGTTATCGACGCTCGAACGTATCAGACTCAGTACGTTAGTTGATTACTTGCGATTATGAATGTCCTCTGGCTCGCGTGCTCCCAAGCGCTTCCGGAGCCCCAAACCCAGCATCTACGCGGCACTAAACAGCACCCGCAAACACCGCGAGGCATCCAAAAGCAACCGCCAGCTGCAGGGAAGCGCACACAAGAAACTGGGAGGCACTCGAAGCCCCTCCGGCCATGTCCCACCCAGGCTGGCCGCCCCCCGCCGCTGCCCGCCCGGATGCGTCCGCCAGCAAACTCGGCAGTGGCATAGCCAGTGGGAGTCGAGGACCACGGGAGGCGCACTTCCTCCGCTCGCGCCGCTGGTGGGGCGCATGCGCTGGCTGCGAAGAGATGGCGTCTCTGGAAGGGGCGTGCGAGCCCAAGATGGGCCAAGCGGCAAGTCGGCTACCAGCCTCCAGGAGGCTCGGCTTCCCCGTGCGGTGGCAAAGCGCCGAGTCCGTCGAGGCCGTGTACAGCTGCACAGGTTGGTGGAGACCGCAATCAGTCTTGGCTGGGCAGGTGGCGGTGTGCTGGCTGGCAGGCACGGTGCACAACGTGACGGTGCGCAAAACCTGCAGCTGAGGGCTGAGCCTGGCCAAGGCCCAAAGGGCAAGCAAGGCAGGCGCGGGGCAGCTGCCCTCAAGTTCCATAACGATGTTGAGTATCCTATGTTGTCGCAATTATCATGCGTTTCTGCTGTGGCGTCGAGATCATAATACGATTGCTTGTACGTGCGATGGCAGGTGGAGTGATGCTCATTTACCGTCAGCGTTCCCGCTTGGTATAACTACCCGAGCCAGTTGCGTTAGATGTTGTCTTCATGTCTCGCTCTCGTGGCAGTCACATGCATTGCTGTCGGCGGGACATCAATTTGTAGACGCTTGTACTGCACAACGCTGTAACGCATCCATCTCGCAGGCAGTGCACTTCCTTTTCTTCGCTCAGTTGTTGTGGACATCCTTTTTCAATCGTCTTAGACGTTCACGGGTTGACAGAGGCATTTGCAAGGAGGGGCGGAGCAACCAGGGGTTCCTATGTGGATAAGCTCTGCACGGAGTGAGCAAGCTCTCATTGCTCACTCCGGCGGTGAGAGTTCTCGGCCGAAGCATATCCCGAACCATCTCCTCCTCCTCCTCCTCCTCCTCCTCCTCCTGCTCCTCCTCCTACTCCTCCTTCTCCTCAGCATCATCCTCCTCATCCTCCTCATACGCCTCCGCCTCCAGCTCCGCCTCTCTCCTCCGCCTCCTCCCTCCTCCTCCTCCGCAACCCCCTCCTCCTCCTCCCCCTCCTCCTCCTCCTCCTCCTCCTCCTCCTCCTCCTCCTCCTCCTCCTCCTCCTCCTCCTCCCTCCTCCTCCTCCTCCTCCTCCTCCTCCTCCTCCTCCTCTCCTCCTCCTCCCTCCTCCCCTCCTCCTCTCCTCCTCCTCCTCCTCCTCCTCCTCCTCCTCCTCCTCCTCCTCCTCCTCCCCTCCTCCTCCTCCTCCTCCTCCTCCTCCTCTCCTCCTCCTCCTCCTCCTCTCCTCCTCCTCCTCCTCCGCCTCCTCCTCCTCCTCCTCCTCCTCCTCCTCTCCTCCTCCTCCTCCTCCTCCTCCGCCTCCTCCTCCTCCTCCTCTCCTCCTCCTCCTCCTCCTCCTCCTCCTCCTCCCCTCCTCCTCCTCCTCCTCCTCCTCTCCTCCTCCCTCCTCCTCCTCCTCCTCCTCCTCCTCCTCCTCCTCCTCCGCCTCCTCCTCCTCCTCATCCTCCTCCTCCTCCTCCTCCATCCTCCTCCTCCTCCCTCCTCCTCCTCCTCCTCCTCCTCCTCCTCCTCATCCTCCTCCTCCTCCGCCTGCTCCTGCTCCTCCTCTCCTCTCCTCCTCCTCCTCCTCCTCCTCCTCCTCCTCCTCCTCCTCTCCTCCGCCTCCGCCTCCGCCTCCTCCTCCCCCTCCTCATCAGCATCAGCATCATTCCCCCCGTGGGCAGCAGTACCGTACGAGCGCAATAACTTGCCCGCTAGCTTCATATTCCGCCGACGACAAATGAAGACATGGTGCCAGTGGGCCACCGCCGCTTCCCAACAACACCGCGTCACGCGAGCACGCAACACTGCGGCCGCGAGCCCCAGCGTCAGCACCACAGCTTGCGAGCACTACAGCCTGCTTCTGCACACCATTGTCCATGCGGAGACCACACGGTGAAGAAAGTCATACCCTACAAACACCGCAGTGGCGTGCGATCACCACGCGAATGCACAACAGCATGCCCCCCCCTGCCACTGGCACGAAAGCGGTGAGCTCTTGAGAGCTGCCCGAAACCTTGGAGACTGTCTCCAGAGCCAACTCAGATGGCCAAAGAGGGCCCCGCAGAGGTCCACGACAGCTTCAAGACGGTCCCATGTGATCCCAAGACGGCCCAAGGGGCCCACTAGATGCCCCAAGAGAGCCCCAAGAGCACTCCCAAGAGGGTCCCAAGAGGCAAAAATCATGTCATCCCTTCAAGAAAACACATGTGCTCAGCACATACGCCTCTTAGGCATCCCCAGCGTCCACGACGGTCGAGGAGGCTCCCAAGATCGCCCCAAGACAGCCCAAGAGGCCTCCAAGAGGGACCCAAGACGCCTCCACAGGGCCCCATAGGCTGCCCAAGAGGCGTCCAGAACGGCCCAAGAGAGCCCCAAGGTGGCCCAAGAGGGGGAAATCGAGCGGGGATTTCGAGCCCTCCGCCCCAAGGAGGCCTCCTAGATTGCCCCCAAGAGGCCCCCAAGAAGCCGCAGAAGGCACCTGAAAGGCCCGACTAGGCCCCGAAGAGGACTCTGCGAGGCCCCCGAAAGTCCCCGCGACGCCCCGAAAACTGTCTCCAGGAGGATTCCGAGAGGTATCTCAAGAGGTCCCAACAGCATCCAAGAAGCCTCTGACCTACAACCCAGGCACGGTGGCGAGATGGGCCGATGGCCACCAGATCCGCCGCCCCCTTTGGTTTGCCACCGAGGTGCACGGCGTGCTAGATGTCTGCGAGGTTGACGGTTTGTTTCATAAGAACCCCCTGGGGCTTCAGCCCAGCCCGCTGGCCACGCGGAATTCCCCAAAAAGCCCAACTCCATTGGACCGATCGCCTCCAAGACAAGATGGCCTCCAAGACGGTCCCTAGATGCCTCCAAGACCACCAAGTGGTCCAAGAGAGCCCAAGACGGTCCAAGAGGCTTCCAAGAGAAGAGGCCACCCATAGGTCCCAAGAGGCCTCCAGAAAGGCCCGAAATGGCCAAAATCACTGATTCTCTTAAGTGTTTGAAGGGGTTTGGTATTTGCTTCAAGACGGCCTTCTGGCGGCCCAAGAGGCCTCCAAGATGGCCCAAGGACCGCCCAAGAGGCTCCCAAGACGGCCCTCAAAGGGCCCCAAGACGGCTCACGAGGTCTCCCAAACACCCAAGATGGCCTTCAAGACGACCGTGAAGCGCCCCAGGAGGGCCCAACATGATCGACCCACGAACCCGGAAAGGAATATAGAAATGTAAGGCATGGCAACGTTTCAAGGACACCTGATTGGGCGACGGGCAAATGCAATGCTGAATGTATCGATTTTGATGTACCGTGCCGAAGGCTGTGCTGTGCTGCGCCGTGCTGATGCTGAACTGCGATGTGCCATGCCGCGAATGTGCTCTGTAGCGTTGTGGATCGAGTCCTCCTTTGCACCCGAGTCCTGACCGAACTGATCTGGATCTTAAGCTCGAGCTGCCTCAGCACATAGTAGCTGCCCCAGAGCTAATTGGCAGGGGAACATGCCAGGAGGACGCGCCGCGGAACGTCCCAAGCGACACGCTAGGCGACGTGCCAGGGGACGTGCCACGGGGACGCACTGCGGGACGTGCCAAGGGGACGCGCTACGGAACGTGCCAATGGACGTGCCAATGGACGTGCCAGGAGACGCGCCGCGCGAAGTGCCAGGGGGACTCGCCACAGGACGCGCCACGGAACGTGCCAGGTTGCAATGCTGAATGTATCGATCTTAATGTACAGTGCAGAGGCTGTGCTGTTGTGCGCCGTGCTGAATTGCGATGTGCCATGCCGCGATTGTGCTCTACAGCGTTGTGGATCGAGTCCTCTTTTGCATCCGAGTCCTGGCCGAACTGATATGGATCGTAAGCACGAACTGCCTGAGCACATAGTAGCTGCCCCCGAGCTGATTGACAGGGGGGCATGCCAGGAGGACGCGCCGCGGAACGGAACGTGCCAAGGGCCGCGCCAGGCGATGTGCCAGGAGACGTGCCATGGCCACGCACCGCGGGACGTGCCAAGGACGCGCTACGGAACGTGCCAATGGACGTGCACCGCGCGACGTGCCAGGGGGACTCGCCACGGGACGCTCCGCGGAACGTGCCAGGCAACATGCCAAGCTGCAATGCTCAAGGTATCGATATTGATGTACCGTGCCGAGGGCTGTGCTGTGCCTGGGCAACCTGGACACGTGAAAACACGCGTTTCGCTCAAGACGTTCTCAGCACATCCTCACGCTAGACATCCGCATGGGCAACCTGGACACGTGCAAACAAGCGTCTCGATCGAGACTTCCTCGACACATCCTCATGCTAGGCATCCGCCTGGGCGACCTGGACACGTGAAAACAAGCCTCTGGTTCGAGAAATCCTCAACAAATCCTCATGCTAGACATCTGCCTGGGCAACCTGGAGGCGTGAAACCAAGCGTCTCGCTCGAGACATCCTCAAGACCTGGGCACGTGAAAACAAGCATTTCACATGAGAGATCCTCTGAATTCAGGTCCCCATGAGAGGACAACATTTAACACAAAACAAGCGTTTCGCTCGAGACATCCTCAACAAATTCTGAAAAACAAGCGTTTCGCTAGGGACATCCTGAAATTTTAATTCGCCGGCCTCCTTCGACCTCGATATTTATCAGGGAAAAATTTCGCCGGCCTCCTTCAAGTTGGGCACCGGGCACATGTTTACATACTAAAAGAGAACCCTGGGCTCACGCCCTTTCCGGGAAAAATGGCCAGAGAGGCTCCCAAGACGGCTTCCGACGGCGTCAGACGGGCCAGGAACGCCGTAAGACGGCCAAAGAGGCCCCCGAGAAGCCCTCAAAGGCCCCCAAGAGGCCCAAGGAAGCCCAAGAGGCCTCCAAGAGGCCCACAGGAAGCACCCAGGAGGCCCCAAGAATGACCGAAGAAGCTCCCAAGAGGTCTCCTCATCCTTCTCCTCATCCTCAATTTCCACCTCTCTCCTCATCATCCTCGTCCTCCCACACGTGTTCGCCGAAGGGCTTCCATAACGGCAGGAGGAACGCATGGTCCAATAGAGTGGCCAAACTTTCCCTAAGCGTTTGGCCACACAGGCGTGTCCCAAAAGGCAGCGGGCGCCGGTGACTCGCCGTGGGCGCCGTCGGCCAGAAGCATCACCAGTATGACTGTGCACTCCGCAGTGGCCTGTGAGCGCCGTGTTAGCTTTGGAGAACCACGGCATGCCTGTGAACACCACGGCTTTCCTGCGAGCGCGGCGTCAACCCGCGGGCTCCACGAAAGGACCGCGAGCACCACCCGGTGCCCGCGAATGTCGCGGCCGCCTGCGAGCGCCGCGTGGCCGCCGCCGTGAAGTAGTCTCCGGGGCGGGGGGGGGCTGAAGCGGGGCCGCTCGCGGGGCCATTGCCCAGCTGAGACACGGCAAACAGAAGCTCGAGGAGGGGGAGGAGGGGGAGAAAGGGGATGGACGAGGTGGAGGAGGCGCGGAGCCAAAAGGAGCAGCAGCAACAGGAGCAGCGGGAGGGGAGAAAAGTGGCGAGTGCACTCTTGCCATCGTGCTCCTTCTTCTTCCTGCGGTTCTGGGACCGGTCCCTCTTGCCTGGGCTGGGCGGAGCAAGAGGAGGAGCAGGAGGAGGAGAAGGACGACGACAACGACGATGAACAACGGGGGAGGGGAGAAGGAGACGGAGAGAGCGGGGGGAGGAAGGGGAAGGCCAGAAATGACGAGAGGGACAACATGATGGACCCACGAACCCGGAAAGGGATATAGACATGTGGAGCATGGGCACGTTTTCACGATACCCAACGGGGCAACACCTCACGAAACATCCCACGAGACACCTCAAAACGAAACATCCACGAGACACCTCACGAAATCCGCGGACACCTCACAATGCTTCCAAGAGACACCCCCGAAAACATTCCACGAGACACCCCGACAAACATCACGACGACAGGCAAACCACTCAACCAGGCGGTGTGGTCTGCTGATGGTCGTGGCTGGGGTGTGTCGGCGGGGGTGGTCGTGCTGGGTGGGGTCGTGCTGGGGTGGGGTCGTGCTGGGGTGTGGTCGTGCTGGGGTGTGGTCGTGCTGGGGTGTGGTCGTGCTGGGGCGTGGTCGTGCTGGGGTGGGGTCGTGCTGGGGTGGGGTCGTGCTGGGGTGTGGTCGTGCTGGGGTGGTCCGCACCCTGTGATTTATCGATCGGGTCGTGCTGGGTGTGGTCGTGCTGGTGCTGGGGTGTGGTCGTGCTGGGGTGTGGTCGTGCTGGGGTGTGGTCGTGCTGGGGCGTGGTCGTGCTGGGCGTGGTCGTGCTGGGGTGTGGTCATGCTGGGGGTGTGGTCGTGCTGAGGTGTGGTCCTGCGGGGTGTCGTGCTGGGCGTGGTCGTCGCTGGCGTGGTCTGCTTGGGCGTTGGTCGTGCTGGGGTGGGGTCGTGCTGGGGTTGGTCGTGTGGTGTGGTCGTGCTGGGTGTGGTCTTGCTGGGTAGTCTGCTGGGTCGGTCGTGCTGGGGTGTGTCGTGCTGGGTATGGTCGTGCTGGGTGGGTCGTGCTGGTGGGTCGTGCTGGGGTCTGGTCTGCTGGTGGGGCGTGCTGGGTATGGGCGTGCTAGGGGGTCGTGCATTTCGCTCGAGACATCCCGCCTGCCAAAATTCCAGGAAATCGTACAAAACAAAGGAATTAAGTCGAGACATCATCGAAATTCCTTTCGCGCGGGCGCTTTTTTTTCCGCGTCGCCGGTCGCAGTCTGCAAAACAAGCTTTCGCGCCTCGAAACATCCTCGGCAAACTCTGGCGGAGCAAGCGTTTCGCATCGAGACATCCTCAACACACGAAAAAAGTGGCCCGCACCCTGTGATTTATCGATCGGGATTTCAAAAACAAGCGTTTCGCTCGAGACATCCTCAAATTTTAATTCGCCGGCCTCCTTCGACCTCGTTATTTATCAGGGAAAAAATTCGCCGGCCTCCCTCAAGTTGGCACCGGGGGACAGGTTTACCTACTAAAAGAGAACCCTGGGCCCATGCCCTTTCCGGGAAAAAGAAGCGAAGGAGCAGCAGCAGCAGCAGCAGCAGCAGCAGCAGCAGCAGCAGCAGCAGCAGCAGAGGGGGAGGGGAAAGGAGGGCCACAGGGGGGACGGAGGAGAGGGAGAGGGGGGAGGAGGGGAGGATGGAGAGGGGAGGGGGAGGACGGGAAGAGGGAGAGAGGGAGGAGGGAGGAGGGAGGAGGGTGATGAGGGGTGCAGCTGGAGAACGGCTGGGATTTTGTTTGCTGTGGACCTCTGCATTCGTGCGGCAGTCTGCGACAGTGCGTCCTATGAGGGGAGACTCCACCCGCTCGAAACAGGCGCCAAAAAAAAGGCCAAGATCTACTCCATGAGGGGGGAGGGGGGGTTGGGGTCCCGCGCTGATCGGCAAAACAATGAATAACATGATGGACCCACGAACCCGGAAAGGGATATAGACATGTGCAGCATGGTCACGTTTTCACGATATCCAACTGGGCGACACCTCACGAAACATCCCACGAGACACCCCGCGAAACATCCCAGGAGACACCTCACGAAACAACCCACGAGACACCTCACAAAACATTCCACGAGACACCCCGTGAAACATTCCACGAGACACCCCACGAACAGGCAACCACTCAACCAGACACCCCACGAAACATTCCACGGGGGTGCGACTGGGTGTGGTCGTGCTGGGGTGTGGTCGTGCTGGAGTATGGTCGTGTTGGGGTGTGGTCGTGCTGGGGTGTGGTCGTGCTGGGGTGTGGTCGTGCTGGGGTGTGGTCGTGCTAGGGGTGTGGTCGTGCTGGGGGGTGGTCGTGCTGGGGCGTGGTCGTGCTGGGGCGTGGTCGTGCTGGGGCGTGGTCGTGCTGGGGTGGGGTCGTGCTGTGGTGAGGTCGTGCTGGGGTGTGGTCGTGCTGGGGTGTGGTCTTGCTGGGGTGGGGTCGTGCTGGGGTGTGGTCGTGCTGGGGTGTGGTCGTGCTGGGGTGTGGTCGTGCTGTGGTGGGGTCGTGCTGGGGTGGGGTCGTGCTGGGGTGTGGTCGTGCTGGGGTGTGGTCGTGCTGGGGTGTGGTCGTGCTAGGGTGGGGTAGTGCTGGGGTGGGGTCGTGCTGGGGTGTGGTCGTGCTGGGGTGTGGTCGTGCTGGGGTGTGGTCGTGCTGGGGCGTGGTCGTGCTGGGGTGGGGTCGTAGCTGGGGTGGGGTCGTGCTGGGGTGTGGGCCGTGCTGGGTGTCCTCACCCTGTGATTTATCGATCGGTCTGCTGGGGTGTGGTCGTGCTGGGGATTGGTCGTGCTGGGGTGTGGTCGTGCTGGGGGGTGGTCGTGCTGGGGTGTGGTCGTGCTGGGGGGGTGGTCGTGCTGGGGGGTGGTTGTGCTGGGGCGTGGTCGTGCTGGGGCGTGGTCGTGCTGGGGCGTGGTCGTGCTGGGGTGGGGTCGTGCTGGGGTGTGGTCGTGCGGGGGTGTGGTCGTGCTGGGGTGTGGTCGTGCTGGGGTAGGGTCGTGCTGGGGTCGGGTCGTGCTGGGGTGTGGTCGTGCTGGGGTGTGGTCGTGCTGGGGTGGTGTCGTGCTGGGGTGGGGTCGTGCTGGGGTGTGGTCGTGCTGGGGTGTGGTCGTGCTGGGGTATGGTCGTGCTAGGGTGGGGTCGTGCATTTCGCTCGAGACATCCTGCCAAAATTCCAGGAAATCGTACAACATGATGGACCCACGAACCCGGAAAGGGATTTAGACATGTGGAGCATGGACACGTTTTCACGATACCCAACTGGGCAACACCTCACGAAACATCCCACGAGACACTTCACGAAACATCCCACGAGACACCTCACGAAACATTCCACGAGACACCTCACGAAACATTCCACGAGACACCCCCCGAAACATTCCACGAGACACCCCACGAAACATTCCACGACGACAGGCAACCACTCAACCAAGGCGGTGTGGTCGTGCTGGGGAGTGGTCGTGCTGGGGTGTGGTCGTGCTGGGGGGTGGTCGTGCTGGGGGGTGGTCGTGCTGGGGGGTTGTTCGTGCTGGGCGTGGTCGTGCTGTGTCGTGGGCGTGCTGGGCGGTCGTGCTGGGGTGTGGTCGTGCTGTGGTGAGGTAGTGCTGGGTGTGGTCGTCGCTCGGGGGTTGTGTCTTGCTGGGGTTGGGGTCGTGCTGGGTGGGTCCTGCTGGTGTGGTCGTGCTGGGGTGTGGTCGGCTGGTTGGGGGTAGTGCTTGGGTGGGGTCGTGCATGTGGTGGGGCGTTCTGGAGGTGTGGTCGTGCTGGTGGTGGTCGTGCTAAGGGTGGTCGTGGTGGGGGTGGGGTCGTGCTGGGGTGTGGTCGTGCTGGGGTGGTCGTGCGGGGGTTGGTCGTGCTGGGGCGTGGTCGTGCTGGGGTGGTGGTCGTGCTGATGTGGTTCGTGCTGGGGTGTGGTCGTGCTGGGGTGTGGTCGTGCTGGGGTGTGTCGTGCTGGGGTGTGGTCGTGCTGGGGTGTGGTCGTGCTGGGGAGTGGTCGTGCTGGGGTGTGGTCGTGCTGGGGGGTGGTCGTGCTCGGGGGTGGTCGTGCTGGGGGGGTGGTCGTGCTGGGGTGTGGTCGTGCTGGGGCGTGGTCGTGCTGGGGCGTGGTCGTGCTGGGGCGTGGTCGTGCTGGGGTGTGGTCGTGCTGTGGTGAGGTCGTGCTTGGGTGTGGTCGTGCTGGGGTGTGGTCTTGCTGGGGTAGGGTCGTGCTGGGGTCGGGTCGTGCTGGGGTGTGGTCGTGCTGGGGTATGGTCGTGCTGGGGTGGGGTCGTGCTGTGGTGGGGTCGTGCTGGGGTCTGGTCGTGCTGGGGTGTGGTCGTGCTGGGGTATGGTCGTGCTAGGGTGGGGTCGTGCATTTCGCTCGAGACATCCTGCCAAAATTCCAGGAAATCGTACAAAAACAAACGAATTAGTCGAGACATCATCGAAATTCCTTCGCGCGGGGCGCGTTTCCGCGTCGCGGTCGGCTCTGCAAAACAAGCGTTTCGCTCGAGACATCCTCGGCAAACTCTGCGGAGCAAGCGTTTCGCTCGAGACATCCTCATCACACGAAAAAGTGGCCCGCACCCTGTGATTTATCGATCGGGATTTCAAAAACAAGCGTTTCGCTCGAGACATCCTCAAATTTTAATTTTTACCCCCCCCCCCCCCCCCCCCGCCGGCCTCCTTCGACCTCGTTATTTATCAAGGAAAAAATTCGCTACGGCTCCCCTCCAAGCAGGCACCCGGGGATTAGGTTTACCCTAAAATAGACCTCTGTGCTCATGCCTTTCCGGAAAACAAGGAATTAGTCGGACATCCAAGCGAAATTCCTTCGCGCGGGCGCTTTTCCGCGTCGCGGTCGGCTCTGCAAAACAAGCGTTTCGCTCGAGACATCCTCGGCAAACTCTGCGGAGCAAGCGTTTCGCTCGAGACATCCTCAACACACGAAAAAGTGGCCCGCACCCTGTGATTTATCGATCGTGATTTCAAAAACAAGCGTTTCGCTCGAGACATCCTCAAATTTTAATTCGCCGGCCTCCTTCGACCTCGTTATTTATCAGGGAAAAAATTCGCCGGCCTCCCTCAAGTTGGCACCGGGGGACAGGTTTACCTACTAAAAGAGAACCCTGGGCCCATGCCCTTTCCGGGAAAAAACGATCACCATCCTGCCTTTTGCTCGACTTCAAATGCGTCTGCCCTGCACTCACCGTCTACCACTGGCACCCTCACGGGCTCCTCCCAAAAACGAGGTTCCTTCTCATTCGTGATGCGGTCCTGCTTGTTTTCTTTCCTCTGCAACTGTTGATTCCCCTTCTTAGCCCTGCGCGCCGCCAACCAGTCGCCAACGTCGATGCAGAAGTGCGATGTGCCCCCTACGGCGAAGGAAGCGGCCTCGGATCGGAACTGTGTCGGTTCGCTCGGCGGCTGCTGAGACGCCGGAATCAGAGGGCTCGGAGCCGCTTTAGGCGCTAGCACTAGGTCGGGCGTGTCCCGCTACAGGCGGATTTTGGACGAAAAATGCTAAATACCCCAAAGATGCTCAAAAATGATCAAAGATAATCGTCCCCAGACTATTTTCTGACTATTCTTGAATCTTCCTCCGTAGAGGGACGTGCCCGACTTAACGCTAGCCCACCTGCGAGCTACGCCAGGACCAGACTCTCCGGGTCACGGCATGGGGCCCTCGGCACCTCGAAGGCCCCGGAGGCGGGGGCGTCGGAGCAAAAGCGCCTCCGTCCTTGCGGAGAACCTCACCGTGCCAGGAGACTGCTTGGGCGCCCTCTTCTTCTTGGCGCGCGTCTTCTCGTTGATCTTCCTGAGCATTTTCGTGGGGTGGAGGGCTCAGGGTGAAATCCATATGGGATTTGGCACCTCGAAAATCAATCCGTCTTGAATCCATCGAAACGGCATTGCAGACTTCACCCCTTGCCCTCCACCCAAAGAAAATGCTCGGTCTTCCCCTTCCCCTGGGATCAGCACTCCTTCCTTTTGCAGCGCCGCCGTGGACCCCGTCGCACACCACCCAGGGCAGACGTCGAGGACGCCCAGCGGCGGAGGAGTACCCGAGGGCGGGAACGCCAATCCATGTGCCAGGAGCCAAAGCGAGGGGGCCGGTGGGCGCCCGACCTTGCGCACTCCAAGCGCGGTCTGCACCAGCATTCGGCGGTGGACAAGCCTCCCACTCGTGAACCACCCTTTCGCGACGGCTGCGACGCCCTCCCGCGAACTGGCCGATTCGCTCATCGACGCGTCAGGGTAGGAGGTCTAGCAGGAACCTCCGAAATGCCTGGCAAACCGCTGTCGGGGCGAAGGGGGGGGAGGAGCAGGAGGAGGAGGAGGAGGAGGAGGAGGCTGACGACGACTACGACGATGGTCTCTGCGACGACGGAGAGGAGGAGGGAGAGGAGGAAGAGGAGGAAGATCAGAAAGAGGAGAAAGAGTAGAAAGAGGAGAAGGAAAAGGAGGTGGGGGGACAGGGGAAAGAGAGGGGGACGACGACTATGAGGATGAGGGTACTGACGATGGCGATGGATGACGACGACAATGTCAATGTTGTCAATGATGGCGAGGGGTGAAGATGGTGACGCTGATGCTGATGCTGATAACCATAAGGTGGAGCAAAAGCCGTAAAAGAACATGAGGAGGCGCAGGGGGAAGAGGAGAAGCACAAGGATGACAAGGAGGAGGAGGAGGAAGCCAAGGTTACGCGCATTGGATGCGAGTCCCAATCAGCCAGCAGCGGCGGCAGGGGAAAAGGGTGCGAGTGCCTCTGAGGGGCACACGGATGCAAGGCCTGCATGATGGCACTGGCCTGCCCAGGGCGCCGTCCAGGACTCTTCTCGAAAAGGGCCGTGGGTGGGAGCCCCGCTGCCAGGAGGCTCTCTTCCGGGCCCTGCTCGCACGGTACGAGGGGGCCCCCGTCCCCCCTGGCCTTCGCGAGGTTGGAGAGACCCGAGCAAGGGGAGACGACGGCGACGACGAAAACGACGACCGCACAACACGAAGAGGAAGCGGCAGAGCCACCGTGACCCGCGCCCTGTGAGGGAAACCCGATGGGCGAATCTTTCTCAGCATCCACCGCGACAACTTCGGGTCCAGGCGTCTGTGACGAGACAGGCCGAATCCTTTTCGCTCCGGCGGGGTCGTCAAACTCTGGCCCTAGTTCCATCATCCTTCTCGAACGGAAGGAATTGGAGCTCGCCCGTGAGCTGCCCCCTCCCGCACCTGCGCTTGGAACGTGTTCCTGACGCGTGGGAAGGTCACGCACGACGCTCTCGACTGCGTCAGGAGTCATTTCTTGACGGCACTGGGCCGTGGCCAACGACTCGGGCGTGCCAGATGGCACTGGGACCTTGTGCGTGGCATCCTCGCCGCCCTCGGCAGAATCGACATGACCGGCGCCAACGGCACCGTGGCCCGCCGGCTCGTCCTCAGGACCATCGGAATTAACCTCGACAACCTCGGAGACTGCATCCTTGACCTCGGCATCATAAGCGGCAGAGAGTTCCTCTCCGCATGCCATGACATACGCTGCAGGCGGGGTCATCATGCCGTCTGCCGACGACATGGCCCCGTCTTCTGCACAAGCGATTTCCGCCTCTGGTCTGGCGCGATTCTTGCTAGGACCCCCCGGCATTGAGGCATTGATCGGTATATGGTGGATACATCCGATCCTTGATCTGATTGCCAGGAGGACTCCACTTCCACTGGAAGCATCCTAAAATCCGTGGTTCTTTTTTCCAGGAGGAGGGACATGTCATATGCTTCCACGCTCTCTTTTCCGTTTCTTCTGACGAGATAGCCCAGCGACTCGTCGAATGTTGCACTGTCACCACAGTTATTCCAATATTTCGCGTTATTGCCCCTGTGGTGATCACTATGACTAAATGCGTAAAGTTCCTTACGCAACAATGTTCTCGGCTGAGAACCTGTCTTTCGCCAGACAAGCGGGATACCCTGACGAATGAGCGTATGATATCCAAATCCTGGGGATTCCTTTACATGGGTATCGAGGCAGATGAACTCTTAAGGTTGTCGTCCGACTTAGCTGCTATGCCCCGTTCAATAGAGGTGTGAATGGATTTTCGCGCTGTTCCGCAGAGACGCCAGCTGCGTCCTATCCTGACAAATGTCTTGAGCCAAACGCGTGCAGCGGCACGCAAGCTAGGTCAACCATGAGGACCCACTAACCCGGAAGGTATGAGCGACATGTGGGAGCATGGACCACATTTTTCATGATACCCAACTGGCAACACCTCAACGAAACTCCACGAGACACCTCACACAACGCCCACGAGACACCTCACGAACATTTCCCGCCAGCCCTCACGAACATTTCACTGTCTGGGTCCAAAAACATTCCCCACAGACCACCCACGAACTTCCACGACGACAGGCAACCACTCAACCAAGGCGGTGTGGGTCGTGCTGGGGAGTGGTCGTGCTGGGTGTGGTCGTGCTGGGGTGGTCGTGCTGGGGGGTGTCGTGTGCTGGGGGGTTGGTCGTGCTGGGGCGCGGTCGTGCTGGGGCGTGGTCGTGCGGGGGCGTGGTCGTGCTGGGGCGGGGTCGTGCTGGGGCGTGGTCGTGCTGGGGCGTGGTCGTGCTGGGGTGTGGTCGTGCTGTGGTAAGGTCGTGCTGGGGTGCGGTCGTGCTGGGGTGTGGTCTTGCTGGGGTGGGGTCGTGCTGGGGTGTGAACGTGCTGGGGTGGGGTCGTGCTGGGGTGTGGTCGTGCTGGGGTGTGGTCGTGCTAGGGTGGGGTCGTGCTGGGGTGGGGTCGTGCTGGGGTGTGGTCGTGCTGGGGTGTGGTCGTGCTGGGGTGTGGTCGTGCTGGGGCGTGGTCGTGCTGGGGTGGGGTCGTGCTGGGGTGGGGTCGTGCTTGGGTGTGGTCGTGCTGGGGTGGTCCGCACCCTGTGATTTATCGATCGGGTCGTGCTGGGGTGTGGTCGTGCTGGGGTGTGGTCGTGCTGGGGTGTGGTCGTGCTGGGGTGTGGTCGCGCTGGGGTGTGGTCGTGCTGGGGCGTGGTCGTGCTGGGGCGTGGTCGTGCTGGGGTGTGGTCGTGCTGGGATGTGGTCGTGCTGGGGGTGTCGTGCTGGGGGGTGGTCGTGCTGGGGGGTGGTCGTGCTGGGGCGTGGTCGTGCCGTGGCGTGTCGGTGCTGGGCCCGGTCGTGCTGGGGTGTGGTCGTGCTGTGGTGAGGTCGTGCTGGGGTGTGGTCGTGCTGGGGTGTGGTCTTGCTGGGGTAGGGTCGTGCTGGGGTCGGGTCGTGCTGGGGTGTGGTCGTGCTGGGGTATGGTCGTGCGGGGGTGGGGTCGTGCTGGGGTGGGGTCGTGCTGGGGTCTGGTCGTGCTGGGGTGTGGTCGTGCTGGGGTATGGTCGTGCTAGGGTGGGGTCGTGCATTTCGCTCGAGACATCCTGCCAAAATTCCAGGAAATCGTACAACAACAAACAAATTAGTCGAAACATCATCGAAATTCCTTCGCGCGGGGCGCTTTTCCGCGTCGCGGTCGGCTCTGCAAAGCAAGCGTTTCGCTCGAGACATCCTCGGCAAACTCTGCGGAGCAAGCGTTTCGCTCGAGACATCCTCAACACACGAAAAAGTGGCCCGCACCCTGTGATTTATCGATCGGGATTTCAAAAACATGATGGACCCACGAACCCGGAAAGGGATATAGACATGTGGAGCATGGGCACGTTTTCACGATACCCAACGGGGCAACACCTCACGAAACATCCCACGAGACACCTCACGAAACATCCCACGAGACACCTCACGAAACATTCCGCGAGACACCTCACGAAACATTCCACGAGACACCCCGCGAAACATTCCACGAGACACCCCACGAAACATTCCACGACGACAGGCAACCACTCAACCAAGGCGGTGTGGTCGTGCTGGGGAGTGGTCGTGCTGGGGTGTGGTCGTGCTGGGGGGTGGTCGTGCTGGGGGGTGGTCGTGCTGGGGGGATGGTCGTGCTTGGGGGTGGTCGTGCTGGGGCGTGGTCGTGCTGGGGCGTGGTCGTGCTGGGGCGTGGTCGTGCTGGGGTGTGGTCGTGCTGTGGTTAATGTCGTGCTGGTTGCGTTCTTGCCTGGGGTGTGGTCCCTTGCTGGGTTTGGGTCGTGCTGGTGGGGTGATCGTGCTGGGTGTGGTCGGTGCTGGGGTGTGGTCGTGCTGGGTGTTGTCCGTGCTAGGGTGGGGTCGTGGCTGGGTGGGGCGTGCTGGGGAGTGGTCGTGCTGGGGTGTGGTCGTGCTGGGGTGTGGTCTGCTGGGGCGTTGTCGTGCTGGGGGGTCGTGCTGGGTGGGGGTCGTTGCTGGGTGGGTTTCGTGCTGGGTGCTCCGCACCCGTGATTTATCGATCGGTTAGTGCTGGGGTGTGGTCGTCTGGGGTGTGGTCGTGCTGGGGTGTTGGTCCGTGCTGGGAGTGGTCGTGCCTGGGGTGTGGTGTGCTGTGGGGTGGTCGTGCTGGGGTGGTCGTGCGGGGGTGGGTCGTAGTGGGGAGTGGTCCTCAGAATTCAGTTCCCCAGGAGAGGACAATCTATAACACAAAACAAGCGTTTCGCTCGAGACATCCTCACCATTTTCTGAAAAACAAGCGTTTCGCTCGAGACATCCTCAAATTTTAATTCGCCGGCCTCCTTCGACCTCGTTATTTATCAGGGAAAAAATTCGCCGGCCTCCCTCAAGTTGGCACCGGGGGACAGGTTTACCACTAAAAGAGAACCCTGGGCTCATGCCCTTTCCGGAACAAGCGTTTCGCTCGAGACATCCTCAAATTTTAATTCGCCGGCCTCCTTCGACCTCGTTATTTATCAGGGAAAAAAATTCGCCGGCCTCCCTCAAGTTGGCACCGGGGGACAGGTTTACCACTAAAAAGAGAACCCTGGGCCCATGCCCTTTCCGGGAAAAAGAGGTGGAGGGAGCAAACATAACGACTCTGGCCCCTCTTCCTCCCTACCCTCGCTCCCTTCCTGCTCACCTTCCCCCTCCACCTCCTCCCTCGCCCCATCCTGGCCCCCATCCCCCTCCCCCTGAACGTCTTCTTCCCCTTCCCACTCCCTCTCCCCCTCCCCATCCTGGATTACTCCTCATCCCCATCCCCCTCAACGTCCTCTTCCCCATTCCCCCTTCCCCTCTTCCCTCTCCCCATCCTGGCCCCCTCGTCCTCCCCGTCCCCCTCCACG
>CAUYUJ010000909.1:84504-92004 GCA_963575745.1 Prorocentrum cordatum
TCGAAGTTGTGAGTTCTGCTGCGTCATAACTCCACCCAGTGCTTGTGGCATACCTCATGCACAAGTACAGCGAGAGCTTCAAACGGCTGATAAAAGGGCACGCGCGCTCCGCACCTGATATGGCGTCGCGGGGCAACCGTTGATCATGTGCAGCACCTTCAGTCTTAGCCCATGGTCCAAGATGTAGGCCAAAGCCCGTATCATTGCAGCGATATCCGGGGCCGCGTTGTCCAGGTCGCAGCTGTCCGTCATCTCTGATAGTCGCCTCGTGTGTCCTCCTGCTCTTCCTCCTCCTCCTCCTCCTCCTCCTCATCCTCCTCCTCCTCCTCCTCCTCCTCCTCCTCCTCCTCCTCCTCCTCCTCCTCATCATCATCATCATCATCATCATCATCATCATCATCATCAGCATCATCATCATCATCATTATCATCATCGTCATCGTCATCATCATCATCATCATCATCAGCATCAGCATCAGCATCAGCATCAGCATCGTCATCATCACAATCACCATCACCATCACCATCACCATCACCATCACCATCATCATCATCATCATCATCATCATCATCATCATCAGCATCATCATCATCATCGTCGTCATCATCATCAGAAACCTCCTCCTCCTCCTTCTCCTCCCTCCCCCTCCATCCCTCCTATTCCTCCTCCTCATCCCATTCCTGACCATCCTCCCGATCCCACTCCCACCTCCTCATCCTCCTTCGGCTCTCATTTCCCATGGGGGCGGCACTCGCCCAGCAGCTGCGAGAGAGACTCGCGCCTTCGAGAACGACTGGACCGAACCTCATCCTCCTCCCCCTCCTCCTCCTCCTCCTCCTCCTCCTTTTCCTCCTCCTCCCCCTCCTCCTCCTCCTCCTCCCCCTCCTCCTCCTCCTCCTCCTCCTTCTCCTCGTTGCTGTCGTTGCTGCTCCAGGCCTGGCTCCAAGGCGCTCCGCCGCCGCCGTCCGCCGCCTGCTGCCAGGCGGAGCCGCCGCTGACGGGCCCCTGCTGCCAGGCGGTGGCGGCGCTGTCGTCCTCCTCGAAAGAGGCGGGAGGAAGAGGAGGAGGAGGAGAAGGCGGGAGGAGGAGGAGGAGTAGGATGAGAAGAACCAATGTAAACCCAAGACCCATCAACGATGTTGAAATACACTCTCCCTCCAAGCTCCCTCTCCACTGGCCCCACAATGGGTCATTTCCACTGGGGAAAATGCCCCCTTCTGAACCAAAACGCCATTCCCAGGATTTCAACGCCACGAGTTAATCTGACTGTTACGTCCTGGCAATCCTGAACCGTACCAGTCCTAGAACTTCAACACCGCGAATCAACGTAACTGCTACGCCCTGACAGTCCTGAATCGTTTCAAAACATCTGTTCTGAAACGTTAACCGTGACGACCAATGAACCCCTTTTTCAAATTTTAAGCGAGAGCCACAGTCTGAAAAGGAACCGTTCTCAATCCGTGAAACTCTTGCAAAGTTGGAAACGTTTGTGCGCAGCGCTAAGGCGGGAGCCACATTCTAAAAACGAGCCGCCCTCAATCCGTAAAACTCTTGCGATTAATTAAAACGAATACGCGCGGCGTTGAAGCGAGAGTCATATGTTGAAAACGAGCCGCCCTCAATCCATGAAACTCTTACAAGGTTTCAAAACGAATGTGCGCGGCGCTAAGGCGAGAGCCACATTTCGAAAACGTGCGGCCCTCAATCCATGAAACTCTTGCAAAACATGATGGACCCACGAACCCGGAAAGGGATATAGACATGTGGAGCATGGACACGTTTTCACGATACCCAACTGGGCAACACCTCACGAAACATCACACGAGACACTTCACGAAACATCCCACGAGACACCTCACGAAACATTCCACGAGACACCTCACGAAACATTCCACGAGACACCCCGCGAAACATTCCACGACGACAGGCAACCACTCAACCAAGGCGGTGTGGTCGTGCTGGGGAGTGGTCGTGCTGGGGGGTGGTCGTGCTGGGGGGTGGTCGTGCTGGGGGGTGGTCGTGCTGGGGGGTGTCGGTGCTGGGCGTGGTGGTGCTGGGGCGTGGTCGTGCTGGGGCGTGGTCGTGCTGGGGTGTGGTCGTGCTGTGGTGAGTCGTGCTGGGGTGTGGTCGTGCTGGGTGTGGTCTTGCTGGGTGGGGTCGTGCTGGGGTGGGGCCCTGCTGGGGTTGGTCGTGCTGGGGTGTGGTCGTGCTGGGTGGTCGTGCTTGGTGGGGTCGAGTGCTGGGTTGGTCGTTCTGGGGTGTGGTCGTGCTGGGTGTGGTCGTGGCTAGGGTGGGGTCGTGCTGGGGTGGGGTCGTGCGGGGTGTGGTCGTGCTGGGGTGTGGCGTGCTGGGTGGGGTGGGGCGTGGTCGTGCTGGGGTAGGGTCGTGCTGGTCGTGGTCGTGCTGGGTGTGGTCCTGGTACCCTTGATTTCTCGATCGGGTCGTGCTGGGTGTGGTCGTGCTGGGGTGTGGTCGTGCTGGGGTGTGTCGTGCTGGGTTGTCGTGCTGGGGTGTGGTCGTGCTGGGGTGTGGTCGTGCTGGGGCGTGGTCGTGCTGGGCGTGGTCGTGCTGGGGTGTGGTCATGCTGGGGTGTGGTCGTGCTGAGAGTGTCCCGCACCCTGTGATTTATCGATCGGGATTTCAAAAACAAGCGTTTCGCTCGAGACATCCTCAAATTTTAATTCGCCGGCCTCCTTCGACCTCGTTATTTATCAGGGAAAAAATTCGCCGGCCTCCCTCAAGTTGGCACCGGGGGACAGGTTTACCCACTAAAAGAGAACCCTGGGCCCTGACGCCCTTTCCGGGAAAACATCAGTGAATGTGCGCGGCGCTATGCGAGAGCCACATGTTGAAATCCACCTGCCCTCACCTCGTGAAACTCTTGCGATTGCAAACATGATGGACCCACGAACCCGGAAAGGGATATAGACATGTGGAGCATGGGCACGTTTTCACGATACCCAACGGGCAACACCTCACGAAACATCCCACGAGACACCTCACGAAACAGCCCACGAGACACTCACGAACCACCACGAGACACCTCACGAAACATTTCCGCGAGACACCCCGCGAAACATTCCACGAGACACCCCACGAAAACATTCCACGACGACAGGCAACCAACTCACACCAAGGCGGTGTGGTCGTGCTGGGGAGTGGTCGTGCTGGGGGGTGGGCGTGCTGGGGGGTGGTCGTGCTGGGTGTGGTCGTGCTGGGGGGGTGGTCGTGCTGGGGGGGGTCGTGCTGGGGCGTGGTGGTGCTGGGGCGTGGTCGTGCTGGGGCGTGGTCGTGCTGGGGTGTGGTCGTGCTGTGGTGAGGTCGTGCTGGGGTGTGGTCGTGCTGGGGTGTGGTCTTGCTGCGGTGGGGTCCTGCTGGGATGTGGTCGTGCTGGGGTGTGGTCCTGCTGGGGTGTGGTCGTGCTGGGGTGGGGTCGTGCTTGGGTGGGGTCGGGCTGGGGTGTGGTCGTTCTGGGGTGTGGTCGTGCTGGGGTGTGGTCGGGCTGGGGTGGGGTCGTGCTGGGTCGGGGTCGTGCTGGGGTGTGGTCGTGCTGAAGTGTGGTCGTGTTGGGGTGTGGTCGTGCTGGGGCGTGGTCGTGCTGGGGTGGGGTCGTGCTGGAGTGGGGTCGTGCTGGGGTGTGGTCGTGCTGGGGTGGTCCGCACCCTGTGACTTATCGATCGGGTCGTGCTGGGGTGTGGTCGTGCTGGTGCTGGGGTGTGGTCGTGCTGGGGTGTGGTCGTGCTGGGGTGTGGTCGTGCTGAGGTGTGTTCGTGCTGGGGTGTGGTCGTGCTGGGGCGTGGTCGTGCTGGGCGTGGTCGTGCTGATGTGTGGTCATGCTGAAGGTGTGGTCGTGCTGAGGTGTCCCGCACCCTGTGATTTATCGATCGGGATTTCAAAAACAAGCGTTTCGCTCGAGACATCCTCAAATTTTAATTCGCCGGCCTCCTTCGACCTCGTTATTTATCAGGGAAAAATTTCGCCGGCCTCCTTCAAGCAGGCACCGGGGGACAGTTTACAAACTAAAAGAGAACCCTGGGCCTACGCCCTTTCCGGGAAAAAAGAATGCGCGCGGCGGTAAGCGAGAGTCACATTTTGAAAACCACCCGCCCTGCCAAAGTTAACGCATCAGGGTCATAAGTGTTGAGGAAGTCTCAAGCGAAAAGCCCGGGCCGCCCTTTCGACTCTGCTCGATGCGACATGGAGGGGTTAGATATGAGGAAAAGAAATGGAGGAGGAAGACAGGGGGAGGGGGAGAGAGAGTCATGATGGAAGGAGGAGGAGAGGAGGAGGAGGAGGAGGGAGAGGGGGAGGGGACAAGCGCGCTCGCGCTACATCTGGCATCCTACCCCTCCAGCCTATGCCTTCCCATCGCGCTAATCATTCGTCTTCTCACCGAATCGGGTATCGAATCTGACACGCATGCCCGAATGGTACATGGGATGCTTGACCCGTCGTTCACCGCGCGAAGGGCACAGGGGCCAGAAGGGACCGGGAAGCCTTGACACGCGGACCGAAGCCGAGGCCTCGGAGCGCCTTCGAGGCAGAGCTAACGGGTGTGGGAGAAAAGGGGCTGGGATTCGAAGAGACGGGGGGGGCAAAAGGAGGATAAGGAGGAAAAGGAAGGAAGGAGATAAATGCGGGAGTCAAGGTGATGGAGGGGGGTTGAGGAGGAGGAGAAGGAGGAGGAGGAGGAGGAGGAGCAGCTGGAGGAGGACGACGAGGGTGAAGAACGAGGAAAGAGGAGCAGGAGGGAAACAAAGGAGGAGAGAAGTGAGGAGGACGAGGAGGAGGCAGGGGGGCAGGAGCAGGACGGGGGGAGGAGGAAAATGAAAACAACGACGACGATGACAGAGGAGATGACGAGGACGACGACGAAGACGCCGGCGGTGGCGACAGCGGTGGAGACGAGGCTAAGGCTGCAGCGGAGCGGCACGACTGAACCACTACTCTGAAGGGCCAAAACACGCAGATTGAGGCAAACGCGACAGCGGGACCACCATTGAGAAAGACCGAGAACGCGGATCCGAGGCCAATGCTGCAGCAGGGGCGCCATATTGAAGGACCGGGAATGCGGAAAGAGTACCGACGACATGGCGGGAGCGCCATTTTGGATGGAGCACAACCGATCGAATGTATAAACCACACTAGAAGAGCTCGCCCGCGCAAAACATCTGTACAAAACAATACGCGAAGGGGGGGAGGAGCTACTCTCAGGACACTATCTGCACACATTCAGGGGAGAGGGGAAAGTAGTATTCACATTGTGCAACTGCGGAGGAGGAGGAGGAGGAGGACGAGGAGGGGGAGGAGGGGGACGAGGAGGGGGAGGGGGAGGAGGAGGAGGAGGAGGAGGAGGAGGAGGAGGAGGAGGAGGAGGAGGAGGAGGAGGAGGAGGAGGGACACGAGCAGGAGGAAGGAGGACGAAGCACAGCTGCTTAACGCCTCCCCAGGCTTCTCTGCTCTTCGCATGTTTGGTTGCCTGCCCGCTGTTTTCTGGCAGTTGCTGCTGCAAGTCGTTTCTCCATGTCCTGGCGCCCCGACTTTGGGGCTTCAGACTGGCTGACGCAACAAACAAACTAAACATGATGGACCCACGAACCCGGAAAGGGATAAAGACATGTGCAGCATGGTCACGTTTTCACGATACCCAACTGGGCGACATCTCACGAAACATCCCACGAGACACCCCGCGAAACATCCCACGAGACACCTCACGAAACTTTCCACGAGACACCTCACGAAACATTCCACGAGACACCCCGTGAAACATTCCACGAGACACCCCACGAACAGGCAACCACTCAACCAGACACGCCACGAAACATCCACGGGGGTGCGACTGGGTGTGGTCGTGCTGGGGTGTGGTCGTGCTGGGGTGTGGTCGTGCTGGGGAGTGGTCGTGCTGGGGTGTGGTCGTGCTGGGGTGGTCGTGCTGGGGGTGGTCTGCCCGGGGGTGGTCGTGCTGGGGGGTGGTCGTGCTGGGGCGTGGTCGTGCTGGGGCGTGGTCGTGCTGGGGCGTGGTCGTGCTGGGGTGTGGTCGTGCTGTGGTGAGGTCGTGCTGGGGTGTGGTCGTGCTGGGGTGTGGTCTTGCTGGGGTAGGGTCGTGCTGGGGTCGGGTCGTGCTGGGGTGTGGTCGTGCTGGGGTATGGTCGTGCTGGGGTGGGGTCGTGCTGGGGTGGGGTCGTGCTGGGGTCTGGTCGTGCTGGGGTGTGGTCGTGCTGGGGTATGGTCGTGCTAGGGTGGGGTCGTGCATTTCGCTCGAGACATCCTGCCAAAATTCCAGGAAATCGTACAAAAACAAACGAATTAGTCGAGACATCATCGAAATTCCTTCGCGCGGGGCGCTTTTCCGCGTCGCGGTCGCTCTCTGCAAAAAAAAACATGCGTTTCGCTCGAGACATCCTCGGCAAACTCTGCGGAGCAGCTTTCGCGCGAGACATCCTCAACTCTGCAAAACCCGCGTTTCGCTCGAGACATCCTCAAGAAATTCTGAAAAACAAGCGTTTCGCTCGAGACATCCTCAAATTTTAATTCGCCGGCCTCCTTCGACCTCGTTATTTATCAGGGAAAAATTTCGCCGGCCTCCTTCAAGCAGGCACCGGGGGACAGGTTTACCCACTAAAAGAGAACCCTGGGCCCGTGCCCTTTCCGGGAAAAAAACGAGGAAGAGCGGAGGCCAGAGGGCGGATGAAGAGGATGAGGAGGTCGAGTAGGATGAAAAGGAGGAACGCGATGAGGAGGGGAAAGGGGGACGAGGAGGAGGAGGAGGGAGAAGGAGGGACAAGGAGGGAGAAGGGAGGAGAAGGGAAGAGGGAGGATGAGGAGGGAGGGAGGGAGAAGGGGAGGGAGGGAGGGAGGGAGGGACACGAGGAGGCGAAAGAGGAGGAGGAGGAGAAGGACTAGGGAGAAGACGAGGCTGGAGGGATAGGGAGGCGACTCCTCGAGCAGCTCCACGGGGCCGTCCTTGCTGGACGAGAACAGGCTTCGCATCTTCCCCGTCCCGGCCGCGAGGCCGCTGATCATCGTGGCGGAGGGAAGAAGCCAATGAATGGGGGGGGGCGTTGGGGGGACGGGGAAGGAGGTGGAGGGAGGGGAGGGGAAAACTTTGGAGGCGGATCCTGGAGGGCCTTCGTGAGACAGATTCGGGGCTACCGAGCCCGATCAGGAGGCCACGATGCCGAGCCAGGCCGGACCGAGCCCAAGAGTAAGCCAGATAGAACGGGACTCAGCAGGATTAGAGGCAATTGCCAGATTAGGCCGGTTGTCGACCACGGATAAAATCAGCGCGGATGCTGAATGTAACTCCCAGGAGTTGAGGAGATGATTTAAGGGCCTCGGCCTCCCCCCTTCCTCCATAAATGCCTCCTCCTCTTTCTCCTCATCCTCCTCCTCATCTTCCCTCCCCCCCTCCCTCCCCATACTCCCTCCCTTCCCTCCCCATCCCCCTACTCCCTCCCTTCCCTCCCCCTTCCCCTGCTCCCCCCCACTCCCCCCTACTCC
>CAUYUJ010000909.1:97004-107794 GCA_963575745.1 Prorocentrum cordatum
CGCAAGTCCAAGAAGGCTCCAACACAGCTCAATACGACCCCGAGAACGCTCGTGGAGAGGCCCAAGATGGCACCCAGCGATCAAGAGGGCACCGACCGAGAGAGCCCACGATGTCCCCAAGAAAGCACAGCGACGGCGCCGCGAAAGTCTTTGCTCGAGGAGCCCTCTCAAGGGGGTCGGCGGAACGGCGTAAGCCTCTTGAATCCACGCCCGCAGGTGACGTGCTGAGACGCAACGTTGGTCGGCGAACGCCTCAAGAGCAACGTGTCGGACGTATCGAATGATGGTACAATTTTTACATCTTGTATTATTCTACAGCCTTCTGCCACCCTCCGATGAACCTCTCCAGAGGAGTCACGCCACATCTGTGAGCCAAAATGACCCCCCTTCTGGGCTTCACAAACCAACCAAAGCCTGAAGAAAACATATGATTTCCGTCTCTCGGGCCTTCGGGGCCCACGAGGGCCTCAAGACGGCTCAAGATGGCCTCAAGATCGCCCAAGATGGCCCCAAGACGGCCCAAGGCGGCCCATGATGTCCCCAGAGAGCTCCAAAGGGGACCCCAAGAGCAGCTCCAGAGGCTAAGAACATGTGTTGGAAGATTTTCGAGTTCTCGCCTCACTACTCTCGGGGCCGCATGATGGCTCAAACAGCCTCCAAGATGGTCGCAAGACGGCCCCAGAGGCCCTCAAGGGGGCCCCAAGACGACCCTGGAGGGCCCCAACGTGTCACAAAGAGGCTCCCCAAGATGGCCCAAGAAGCCCCCAAAACGACCCAAGAGGACCCCAAGAGAGCCACAAGGCGGCCCCGCGAGGCCCCCAGGACGGCCTGCGAAGGGACCAGACGGCGCAAGAGCGCCCCGAGACGGCCCAAGAAACCCCCAAAAGGCCCAAGAAGGCCCCCAAGGAGCCCCCAAGAGGCCCCCAAGAAGCTCCCAAACGGCCCAAGAAACCGCCAAGAGCCCCGCGGAATTGTATACAAATGGCGCACGGCTGCTATGATCATGGGGAAATGGAAACTTGGCGTTGTCTTGTGCTGACACGCGGTGACTGCTCATTGCCCGCGTGGACATTCGCACGCTCGCCCCAGCGCTGAAACAGGGGAAGGCGCATCATCAGTCCCCTGTGGCGCTGGCAGCACCCCAGGGCGGGCAGAACGACGCGAAAGATTTTCGCGGCAGACGAGCAGGGTAAACTACCCAACGCCCAGTCCTACGTGCTCCTGACGTGCACCCCGCGAAGCGAGAGGAATCCACGTCCAGAAGTGACGAGCTGAGCGGCAACGCTTTCTGCTGAGGCGATAAAGCAGCGTATTCCGTATATCAAATTATGGCCTACTCGCTACATGTTGCATTATTCCACTTAACACCCCTGGAGACACGCCACATCGGCGGACCAAAGTGGCTCCCCCACTGGTCTGTGGCCTCAAAAAAAAAACAAAACGTATGGAGAATCTATGGTATCGGCCTCTGAGGCGCTTCTTGAGGGTCCGAGAAGGCCTCCAGACGGCTCAACATGGACTCCAGACGGCCCAAAACGGGCCCACGATGACCCAAGATGGCCCCAGGAGGGCCCACGGGGCCCCCAAGACGGTCCAAGGGGGCCCCAAGGGGGGGGCCCAAGAGCACCTCCAGAGGCCAAAGACATTGATTGTACTTCGGGCTTCGTGGCAACATACAACAACAACAAAAACAGCAAAAAAACCCACCATTCAAAAACACACACACACACACACACAAACAAACAAACAAACAAACAAAGAAAGAAACAAACAAACAAACAAAAAAACAGGGGGAACAAACAAACATCAAAGAGAATAGTATTGAACAAGCACACACACACAAAAAAACATCCACTATAACATAATACGAATAATAAGATAATTATAGTGCTTACAATATGTGTATAAATATATACATGTACATACATATAAATATAGCACAAAAACAGAATCCCCTTTTTTAAAACAAACAAATATTTTTTTTTAATATAATATATATATATATATATATATATATATATATATATATATATATAAATATAAATAATTAAATAAATTATAATAATAATATAATAATCATAATAATAATAACAATAATAAAAATAATAATATATTATTTTTTTTTAAAAAAAAAAAAAAAAAAAAAAAAAAAAAAAAAAAAAAAAAAAAAAAAAAAAAAAAAAAAAAAAAAAAAAAAAAAAAACGTCTGCCTCCAAGATGACCCCACGACGGCCCGAAGACGGCCCCAGAGGCCACCAAGGGTGGGGGCCCCAAGGAGACCCTGGAGGGAGGGCCCCAACGTGTCCCAAAGAGGCCCCCCAAGACGGCAAAAGAGGCCCCTAAAACGGCCCAAGCGGACCGCAAGAGAGACACAAGGCGGCCCCGAGAAGCCCCCATGATGACCTCCGAAGGGGTCAGACGGCGCAAGAGTGCCCCAAGACGGCCCAAGACGCCCCCAAAAGGCCCCAAGAGGCCCCAGACGACCCCAAGAGGCCCCCAAGGGCCCCCCAGAAGCCCCCAAGAGGCCCCCAAGAAGCTCCCAAACGGCCTCAAGAAACCACCAAGAGGCCCGCGGAATGTTATACAAATGGCGCGCGGCTGCTATGCTCATCGGAGTTTGAACTTGGCGTCGCCTTGTGCTGGCACGCGGTGACTGCTCGTTGCCCTCGTGGACATTCGCACGCTCGTCCCGGCGCTGACACGGGGGGGGGGGGGGCATCCGCCCCCCATGGCGCTGACAGCGCCCTGGGCCGGGCAGAACGACACGACAGAACGGAGCGGCAGGCGAGCAGGGCAAACTACCCAACGCCCAGTGTTGATGCGCTCTGGACGTGCACCCCGCGAAGCGAGAGGAATCCCACCAGGCCCTCTGGGCGGGGCTGACTTGGGCAGTTCGTTCTTCCAGACCCCTTCATCTCCTTCGGGGAGGTGTTCACCTCTCCCCCTTTCCCCCCCCTCCCAGGGGTCTGGAACCTTCGCCCCTGGAGGGGTTCGAGCGCCCAAGATGGCCCAAGATGACCCCAAGACGGCCACAGGAAGCCCATGATGTCTTCCGAGAGGTCTCAAGATACCGCCCAGCATGCCTCCAGGAGGCTCCAAGACCGCCCTAAGGCGGCTCCAAGTGGCCACGGAGCCTCCTAAGTGTGAAAGTTGTATTAGCAAGGATGTGAGATATAGGATGATAACTAGAATTATCTCTGCTGCTGCTCTCGCTCGCTCATGCGTGCACTCTCTTGTTCACTATTGCCGTTTTGGCTTGGACCCGCCAGCTGTGGCGGGAGGGTGGACGCATTCAACGACTGTCTAGCTTGACATCGGAATAAGATCAGATCACACTCTATCTATTTCTTCTTGCATCAAGAGGTTGTGGGTGGAGAGATTTGGATCAATATTTACACTGGTAGCGTGAGCTGAATCAGTCCACGGTACGAGGATTTCATACAGAGTGGCCGTGCAGACATATATGCTGGCGCTCACTTACATCCTCGCGGTGCTTAACCACTGCGCTCAACAGATCACGGTGATCGACAAAACGCTCAAAATCATTACCTACGACAGCTTGGACGAGGATCGTTGCATCAACAGCATCCTGGGCGAGCAGCAGAACTACAGCAGCAACGATCAGGACAGCTACTACATCGGAGACAAGCTTAGTAGCATCACAGTCATCAAGATGACGTCCAGGCAGCAGCAGCAGCAGTTCAATGACGGCCCCCTCTTCGTTGACAAGGAGGGCGCGGTACACTACAACGGCGACCCATCCTACGGCGAGGAGTTCGAGGAGCGTGCAATACTCGGCTACCACGCGAGCGAGGAGAAAATCAAGAAGCTCTACGCGATCAAGCTCAAGAATTCTCTAAATGGACGAGCGTGGACACTCACACGAAAGAAGGCTGAGATCAGTACGCAAGCAGTTTTGGACGAAGCAGGTAATGACCCACTTGCTGCAGTCAAACTGGTGGTAACTACAGTACGACAGGCGTGCGAGAGAATCGCACCACTACAGAAGCAGCAAGCGTTCGAGGAGTATTTCTTCCGAGGTTTTCGCAATCGAACGGAGTCTGTGCAGGACTACATATCGAGGCGAGAGACGGAGTACGAGCGGCTCAAGTCACTTTCAACGAACACGACAGTCAGCGAAGACCTACGGACATACTTTCTACTAAAGCTAGCAAACATCAGCATGCAAGAGCACAAGGCGATCCTTGGCCAATGCAACAACGAGTACATCTGGGACGAAGTGACGGCAGCCATGCTGATACAGCTGGACAGCACAGGCCGAGACGATCGTGGACATGGACGATACGGAGCCTACCCGGTGGACTACGACGACGAAGAAGAAGATGCTCTACTCGGAGACGAATGTGCACCGTGCGACGAGGACGTTTTCCTGAGTGATGCGGACTACGACGCACTTGCAGCGGACATCGACGAGATCGAGGGAGTGATTGATGACGTGGACCCGGACGAGATCAGCCAGGAGGAGTGCGACACCCTGGCGACGGAGGCTCAACGCCTTGGCTGGAAAGCTGGACGGCGCAACCACAAGCCCAACTACAAGCAGGCCCGGGAGCGGCTTGCTCAGAGCAAGTCGAATAGAGGCTGGAAAGCCAACATCAACAAGCAGGGCTCCATCAAGATGGACAGCAAAGAGGCTGAGGATAAGCTGAAGCAAATCAAGGCGCGCACGAAGTGCAACGCGTGCCACAAGAAGGGTCACTGGAAGGGTGACCCCGAGTGCGAAAAGACGAGGTCACCAGCGAGTGAATCCAGTACGCTACAACGTGGAGGACGAGGAGGCGGACGTGGAGGACGAGGCTTTCACGGACGACCTGGAGGTTTTCTACGACGAGCTGGATTCGCAATGGCGACCGCGGTCAAGCTGCTGATGGCGGACAGCTCGATGGACATGACCGCCATTCAGATTATCAGCGACCAGCTGGCAAGCATAGACGTGGCGATTGAGGAGATCACGAGTCTGAAGAAGGTAAGAATCGGCACTGAGGAGCAGATCGTGAACCCCTACGCGGTATCAGCAGCAGGAGACCAGCCGAACTTCCAAGAGAGGATCGACCAGGCACACGAACCACACCCAGTACCTGGAGAGCATCAAGCACAAGAATCTGACGAACCCCTGAGCACTCCAGTGAGCTCAACGAGCAGACCGACACCAGGGACGTGGTCGAGGACGGAGCCCAGCAGACCAAGTACAGACTACCTGGAAGAAGACAACACAGAGGCCGACCTACAGAAGATACGAGATCGTGCGGAGCAGATCGCAGCGTTGTGGGTAAGCTGCGAGAACATGGAAGCGGCCTACAGGGACTATATGGATTTCTGTTTGGACTGGGCCCTACATCGCTTCCAGCAGCTCATGCACATCACCATGGAGATGGCACCGAACGGTCTCAGGAATATGGCCTACGATCTATGCCAAGCAGCCTGGGACAGGACCTCGGAGCTTCGTGACATCGTGAGGAGTACCTGCGAGCGCCTACCGATTGGAGTACGACCGACATGGTTGTGGACGCAACGCCGAGCTGGAACCAACTACGTTCCAGAGGGCGACCGCACACCAACACCAGGGCGGCAGCAACCTTGCGAGGGGCTGGAAGAAATAGAAGCCTACGCAGCACGAAAAGGACCATTCCAGATGGACATGCTGTACTGGACACTGCGTGCCTACGTGGATGTGGAGGTTCAATATCACTGGACGGCTACACAGAGGATGGCAGAGTCACCGCGCGGATGAGAGGATCATCCATGCGCTTCCGAGGCGTGAATGATAGCGCCCCGGTCATGGCCGAAGGAGAACAAGAGGTGACGGCTGGACTTGCTGGAGCTGACGTGAACCTACGCTTCCAGAGGTTGCCGAAATCAAAGACGCCAATACTGCTGAGCATCCACCAGCTGGAGGAGCTCGACACAGTGATATACATCAAGGATCGGAAGGCGGACTTCAAGGCGATTAACAAGTACGGAGTGCCTCTCAACAAGACGGAGAAGGGACACCTGACGATCTCGCTCAAGGAGTGGCCGAAGAAGGAGACGACAAAGATCGAGCCATCAGTCACGTCCGACGAGATCGACATCTGGAATGCAGAGGTCCAGGAGATCGATAAGGGCATCCTACGGCGGAAGCAGAGGAAGCAGATCGAGACGTGGGAGAAGGAGATTCAGGACAAGCTGGACCAGTGCCAGCAAATCGTGGACACGCTGAAGGCGGACCCGGAGGAGAAGCGGCCCATCATCTGCGAGCTCTACGCAGGTGGCATGGCAACATCAGAAGCTCAGCAGCGGCGGCATCCAGTGACGAGGCCGAGGGACATCCTGATCGGGGACGACCTGCTGGACGCGAAGTCGCAGAAGACCGTCCTGAAGCAGCTGAACGAGGATGACCCCTACATGACCATTGTGAGTTTCCCCTGCGACCCGTTCACGAACATATCCCACATGTTCCCGAAGGACACGAAGATGCGTAAGCTAGCGATCGGCATGAAGCACCTGCAATTCGTCAAACAGATCTGGATCAACTGCAAGCGCCGACTAGCTCATATGCTACTGGAAAACCCATTGACGTCAAGAGCCTGGCAGCTTATGCCATTGCTGGGCTCAGAGTTCGTGAGCGCGATGATGCACCAGTGCGCCGAGGGCAGCAACCTGGTGGACTTCATGGGCGATCCGGTCAAGAAGCCGACGAGACTCCTGACGACGGCCATCATGCTCGGCAAGAAGCTCAACAGCATCAGGTGTGACGAGCAGCACGCACACACGAGCGTGATCAACAGGCCGAAGGGAACAGCATCGAGCCTTGGGAACTTGACCAAGGAGCTGGCCAAGACGATCTTGGACGGCATCGAGGATCAGCGGGACCTCGAGAAGCAGCATGGTGGCTACGCCCGGTACGCCAACAATTTCGACGACATCGACTGTGACGAGTTCGAGGCCAACCCTGCGGAGACGGAGGCGCCGATGCACGCTAGCGCGGCGGCGATCTTCAGCAAGCATGGCGAGAACATCGAGATGGCGGAATGGACGGCGGTGCCACCACTCATGCGAGCAGCTATCAAGAAGATACACGAGAGCCATTCACATGGACCCTACAAGGAGTCACTGGTACGGTATCTACAGCATGGTGGAGCTAGCCGACGAGCGGTACAAGCAGCACGTCTCTTCAGATGCACGACATGTGAAGAGCAGGCTCGGACGGCAGCGAGACCTACGGCAGCTCAGCCTCAGGTTAAGGACTTTAACGAAGCCATCAGCATGGATTTCATGATCGTACCCGACCTGGACAAGAACATGCACGTGGTGCTTGTTATCGTGGACGTGGCCTCGGATTTCACCGTGGCGATCTACACGTGTCCCTGATCGAGACCTACGGCAGAGTTAGCAAAGAAGGCTTTCGAACTCGGATGGCTTACCTGGGCCGGGCCACCACACATTGTGGAGCAGGACCAGGACTCTACCTTTATGGGCGAGTTCGAGACGCTGTGCAACGACCTGGGCATTGTGATCAACAACGCGGCTCCAGAGGCTCACTGGCAAATGGGCAAAGTCGAGAGGAAGATACGCTACCTGAAGGAGATGGCAACGAGTGTCTTCAACGCTGGGGAAGTTCGTGGTCAAGATTCGGTTGCAGCAGCAGTACGTGGCATGGCCAACGAGTGCAATCAACTTGTCAGCACGGCAGCCTTCTCGCCACAGCAATGGGTACTTGGAGCTGGACACCGACTGCCTGCAAGTTTGGCGAATCCCGACAACGACCAAGCAGTGGTTTCACGAGTGGCCGAGAATACGTCATTCTGGAACCGACTACACCTTCAACAGATCTGTTCGGAATCCTTTTTCAAGGCAGCAAACTCATCAGCATTGAGACGGACAGTTCTGGCGAGGACGAGGCCCCAGCCAGGGCCATTTCAGCAAGGTGATTTATTGATGTTTTGGCGATCTGATAACCTAAAGCGCAACCTGCATGCACGATGGCGTGGACCTGCCCGGTGCCTGGGCAAGGATGAGCACGGTTACTGGCTGATCCAGAACAGGATCCTGATCCTAAGTTCACCCAGTCTCCTTCGAAGGGCGACTGAGCACGAGGTGACCACCATGCAGTTTACCGACCTGTTTTCAGATGGCGGACCTGCACGTGGACGAGCTGGTCAGCGTGGTTTTCTGGACCTTCGAGGTCAACAGTATAACCCAGCACGAGATGATCAACAGCCAGACCAGCAGCCAGATCAGCAGCCAGATCAACATCAAGATCACCGAGATCCAGGACATCAGCAGCATCCTGGACAGGGCGATGCTCCACCTCAGCCAGCAGGTGGACAAGGTGATGCACCCTCGAGTGCACCGACGACGGCACCAGCAGCACCTGCTCAAGGCAACGTGGAGCGGACGAAGCCAGCGGACAGCAGGAAGCGACGATCGGAAGTAGTACACGATAACGACGTGATGCTAATGCGTCAGAGGCTGGACGACGAGTACGAGACAGTACCAGCTGATCAAGATATAGCGGAAGAGAACCTTCGAGCACGACTTGTTCGAGCGCACCAAGCTTGGGACACCATCTTGGGAGCGGTGGCGGCCAGCAGCCAGGGCAAGACCGACCTGAGGCAGCTGGATAACGTCAGGAACGCCCCTCCTCTACCTGACCCGACACCTGGGTACAAGATCGAGAGGCGGCGGCTTTTCAACTTGGACACCCGCGACCTGGTTCGAGATATCTCGAGAGTGGACTGGACAGCCAACCCTCAGATCATCGACGATGTGGTATCGCAAGACCCCATCACGATCATCGAGGAGATCACTCTGGGAAAGGAAGAGGAAGCTGGAGATGGACCCGGAGGTGGCCAACAGCCTGCAGCAGCCCCGCAGGAGCCTACCAATACTGACGAGACCATGGAGGAACCTAAGGAGGTGAAGCGCGGAGGCAAGAAGCACGCCAAGAAGGACCTGAAGCTCAAGCAGACCAAGCGGGACGACGCTCAGGACGATCGAGTTCAGCTTCGAGTACCTGCCAGGATCCAGAGGCACATGGAGGAACGCCAGAAGGCGGAGGAAACGGCAGCAGTACCAGCAGAGGTACCGCAGGATCAGCCGGCTACATCATCGCCAAGTACGCGACAGCCTGCGCAGGGCAAGCGCCAGGAGCACCCAGTCACGATCAAGGAGTTCTTGCTGGACGATGTGCCGATCAGCATCAAACGAGCCCGGGCGCAAACTGGGCCAGTCAAGCAGCTGGCAGATACACCGCTGCTCGTCGAGGCGTTCGTGGCCGAGCGGATGTGCAGCCAACCGACGAGAGCCAACAAGCATCAGGAGATCAACTTGAAGACGCTGGGCGACGACAAGCTCAATTGGAAGAAGATGCAGCAGGCGGTGGAGAAGGAGTGGAACACGTGGTGCAAGTACGATGCAGCAACCCACATATCAGGAGCAGCAGTCGACAAGGTCGACCCGGACAAGCTCCTGAGCTCCAAAGTGGTCTGGACCGATAAGGATCCCACGACCTTCGAGCCGAAGGCCTGGATCTGTGGAAGAGGCTACGAGGAGGAGTTTGACGACAAGCTACGACGGGACTCACCTACAGTCTCAGCACAGATGACGTTACTCCTGTGCAGCATCGTATCAAGCCTCAACTTGGACCTAGTCATCGCAGATGTGAAGGGAGCCTTTCTGCAAGGCAGAGCCATCACACGCGAGCTCTACTTCCGTATCCCGACGAACCTCGGGAAGTGCAACATCCCGGGAGTGAAGGCAGGCGACCTGCTGAAGTTAAACAAGAGCATCTACGGGACCAACGATGCAGCTCGTGCGTGGTATGTGGCACTACGCGAGACGCTCGTGAAGCTTAGATGGGAAGGCCTAAGCTTCGAGCCCGCGACCTTCATCAAGCGCAATGCGGAGGGCACGATCATCGGGATCATGTGCCTGCACGTGGATGACTTCCTCATGGGCATCAAGCAGGACGACCCGGAGGGCGCCAAGATCATGAAGGACCTGCAGAAGGAGATCGACTTTGGCGAGGTCAAGTACGCGAGGAAAGAGCAGGCGACGTTCTGTGGCCGGGCCTACAAGCAGGACAAGGACGGCAGCATCAACGTCACCATGGAGGCCTACGTGAAGTCGATGCAGACTGTACGTATCTCCAGAGAGCGCAGCAAGGCACCAGATAGCGCCTTGACCCATGCAGAGCATCGTGGACTACGACTGGTAGTTGGACAACTGCAATGGGCTGCGCGGATGATATGCTTCGAGGAGGCCTTCGAGGCATCCCGACTGGCATCTACGCTGGGAGCTCCGACGGTGAAGGACCTACAGGACGGCAACGCGGCCATCAGGCGGATCCAGAAGCGGACCGACTTGCTGATTAGGTTCTCAGCAGGCCTGAACCTGTGGAAGACCATGGTGATCAATGTCACCGACAGTGCTTTCGACAATCTTCCGAAGCACAGATCACAACGCGGACACTTCCTCATGCTGGGCGACCAGAAGATCAACGAGGACCACAGCAACAAGTACAAGGTACACTGCATTGGGTGGCAGTCCTCCAAGATTCAACGACAACGAGTGGTGCGATCTACTCTATCAGCGGAAGCCTACTCATGTGCGGATTCAGTGGACATGTTGATGTGGACGAGGTCGACCCTGGCGGAGATCCTGTACCCAGAAATGGACATGACCGAGATTGTGCACGACACCTGCCCGGTGAAATGCATTTCGGTGACCGACTGCAAGAGCCTATACGACACGATCACAAAGGAGAAGATCTCAATGACGGACAGGAG
>CAUYUJ010000910.1:0-17500 GCA_963575745.1 Prorocentrum cordatum
GAGGATGAACAGGATGATTGAGGGGGTGGAGGTGGAGGAGGAGGAGGAGGAGGCGGAGCGGGAGGGAGAGGAAGAGGAGACGGATTAGGAAGAGGAGGAGGAATATCAAGAAACGGAGGAGGATGACGCACAATAAGAACACTGATAGCAACAATAAGAACCCTGATATGCATAGTAATGCGAGTAACGATGATTCGATGCATCAGAATAATACGAATAACATGAAGACGAGACAGGATCATACGAGCACGACGAATAATATTTAAACTACGCAGAAGAACAATAAGGTAACAACAGTAGTTTTACACATAATACTGCTAACACTCATATTTAGACTGTGACTATGTGTAGGAATGACACCGGTCGTATGTTTAGTAATAGTAGTGCAACGATGGCGGATATGACGACAAAGCACGATACTAACGATACGAATGCTGATACGACGGACAATGCAAGTACTAATATTAAGGCCAATGAAACGAAAGCAGGAAACACAAACAGACGAATATCACTAGATAGTTATTCGAATACTATGACTAATGTTATTACGAATAACCAGAAGCCATCAGCAAGACCAACAGTACTATCATGACTACTAAAAGGAATATTCAGAATACTACGATCGTAGGAATCAGAGTTATATGAACACTAGTTTTTTGAAACAGAATATGACAAATAGTGCATATAAGAGAAGACTTGTACTGCGATGCAACATACTAATAATAGTAAGACTAACACTACTGGTAAACAGCATGATACGAATACTAACACTGCTAACGCGTCTAAGAAGAAACCTAACCATACGACTACTGCCAATAACAAGCATACAAGTACTATGAAGAGGCCCAAGCAACCTAAACATAACATCCATAGTATTCATAATACGAAAAATACCATTCACACCAACACTGACAATATTGGAATTATTATTAAAAATACTATCAGCCAGCCTTGGATCCAAATCGATAGGAGGACGGGAGGAAGACGAGAGGAGGATGGGATGAGGACGAACGGAGGACGGGAGCATGGCGGGAGGAGGACGGGAGGAGCAACATCAAGCAAGCACACGCAAGCAGGCGGAAGGAAGCAAGCAAGCGCAAACGAGCAATAACCAGCAAGCAGGAGCCATCGATCAAGTGCAAGCAAGCAAGAGCAGGCACGAGCAAGCAAGGGATAGCAATCACGCAAGAGCAAGAAATCAAGAACGCGCACGAGCAAGCAAGGGCAAACGACCCATAGGAATCCATAGGAATCCATAGGGCTCGCCATTGGAAGTACCTGGGGGGTGCCACTGGACATGCGCATAGGAGCGCCCAGAGGTGGTGCGTAGGCATAGGCATAGGCATAGGCGTAGGCATAGGTATAGGCATAGGCATAGGCAGAGGCAGAGGCAGAGGCATAGGCGTAGGCATAGGCATAGGCATAGACATAGGCACAGGCATAGGCATAGGCATTGGCGTAGGCATAGGAGTTAGGGGGGAGGCATAAGCATAGGCATAGGCATAGCCATAGGAATCAGGGGGGGGGGCATAGGAATGAGGGTGGGGGGGGCAACGGACCAAGGAGTAGGGATTTAGCTGGGACTCCTATAGGGCAAACTTATTTGGACACTACTCCTACTACTACTACTGCTGCTGCTACTACTTCGACTACCACTACTACTACTACTACTACTACTACTACTACTCCTACTACTACTACTACTACTACTACTACTACTACTACTACTACTACTACTACTAGTACTAGTACTACTACTACTACTACTACTACTACTACTAACCACCACCACTACATACTACTACTACTACTGCTACTACTACTACTACTATCCTAACACTACTACTACGACTACGACTACTACTTACTACTACTACGACACTATTACTACTACTTACTACTTACTACTACTACTTCTAATGACACTAGTATTACTACTATCTAAATTCTCCTACTAACATGCTAACATTCTATCGTCAATAGTTGTATTGCTACTACACTTACTACTACTACTACTACTACTACTACTACTACTACTACTACTACTACTACTACTACTACTAACTACTACTACTACTACTACTACTACTACTACTACTACTACTACTACTACTACTACTACTACTACTACTACTACGACTACTACTACTACTACTACTACTACTACTACTACTACTACTACTACTACTACTACTACTACTACTACTACTACTTAATAATACTATTACTAACACTAGTAATACTACGACTAATAAGGACAATACTACGAATACTACTACTAAGAGTAATGATCATAATTCGAATCAGAAAACTGCGAGTACTAATGAAAAGAAAAAGAAGACTCATATTAAGATTAATAAGGAGGATACGAATAATACGAATGATACTATGCATACTACGACCAATACTAATTGTAGTACTAATGACAATCGTAACAAACATCATAATACTAATAGGGATGACAATAATAGCAGTAATAATACGACTACTAATCGTAGTGCTAATAGTAATCTTAATAATACGAATAATAGCAGCATGCATATTATTATTCATAATAAGAATAAGAATGCCGAGAAAAAAGAATAACAGGAGGAACAGGAGGAGAAGGAGGATGAGGATGAGGAGGAAAAGGTGGAGGAGGTGCAGGAGGAGGAGGAAGAGGAGGTGGTGAAGGAGGAGGAGGAGGAGGTCGCCACCCCGCTCCGCAGGCAGCTGACAGGACCGCGGAGGCCCCTCCTGCAGCAGCGGGCGGGGGGGCCTAGGTGTGCCCATCGGCCGCGCTGCAGCGGACGTGCCGGCTGCGCGCACGCGGGGGCCGGGAGCGGTCGTTGTCTTAAAACGTTTTTGCGTGTCTCACCCCGCTCCGCAGGCAGCCGACGCGAGCGGCGCGGGAGCCCCCGCTTGCTTGCAGTGGCGGGTGTGGAAACCCAGATTTTCCCACCAGCCGCGCTGCAAGCCGGCGGCGCGCACACGGGGGTGGGCCAGGGGCAACGCTAAAGGTGGATACAGTCGGGGCCCTGAAGAAGGAACCCTTTTGGTTGGGGAGGGGCTCCGCGTTCCTTAAGTGTTTCACAGCTTGCCTCAGGTTTCCCTTATGTTTTCGATCGGGAATCGAAGTTTAACTTATGGAAAAAAGGGGCCTCGTTCCTTATTTAGGGTTCCTTAGGTCAACGCCCCGACTGTAGCCTCGGAGTGTGGGGGGGGGTGAGGTTCGAAGGCCTTTTCGCCAGTCTTCGACGGTCTTCCGCCTGTGGGTGCTCTCCTGCAGCTGCGCCTCGCCCAGAGATTTCCTCGGGTGCCCACATCATCCCTAACGGCTGCCAGAGAGCCGGTTATACCCCGAGGGCCAGGGGGCAACAGTAGAGGGCGGTTTCGCCAGCGGGGGCCAATTTGTTGTTTGTTGTACTTGCTAGGCTTTCTCGGCCCCCAGGAATGCGAGGGCTCTCCTCCTTCCCCTTCTGCTCCTGCCCCCTTTCTCTGTCGCTCTCGCTTCCTCTCTGGGGCGGAAGCCTTTCGGGGTCAAGCGGGGGGTCGGCCTCCGTTGGCCCGAGATTGGATACTCGGGGGGCCCACGCGGGCGGCCCGCAGAATTCCGGGCGTCCCCGGAAGCCGGCCGCGGGCCGCGCGAGGCCGCGCCGCGCCGGCGCCTGGCTGCGGGGCGGAGCGCGCGCGGCCCCTCTGCCAGCCGCCGCGGCCTGGGCGGATGGGCGACGACGGCCGTGCCGTGGCATCGGTTGCCGCCAGCCGCGCAGCGGTGTGGTCCACCCGTCTCCTCGCCGGCCTGGCATTCGCGAGGAGGGGCACGAGGGTCGGGAGACTCTCCATGGGGGGGGATCCCATGGGGGGGCAGGAGGGGATCCTCCCCATGGGATCCCCTCCTGCCCCCCCCATGGGATCCCCAGGGGATTCTGTGGGATCCCCCCCCCTGGGATCCTATCCCCCCATGGGATCCCCCCCCATGAAGAGTCTCCCGAGAGGGCCCGACAGCCAGCCGCGCGGCGGGCGGTTGGCGATCGGGCTTCCGCTCGGCAGGCTCCCGCCGAGCCGCGCCTTGGGGCCCCCCCCAACCCCGCGAGCGCCGTGGCGCAGCACGGGTGCCGCTCGTTCGCGCGCGGCGACGAGCCGCCGACCCTCCGCGGGGGAAGGGGGGGCCAACCAGTCCTGCCCCCACCTTGCGTCTCCAGATATCTCCTGGATCGGGGGCTCGGGAACCTGGATCTTGAGTTGGGGAACCGGATTGGTACTGGACAGCCGAGGGGGGAGGATGCTGGAGGTTGGGCCTCTGAGACCGTCGAGAACCTCAGAGGCGCTTTCTCCACCCAGAATGCGGCAGGATGGCTCAGCCAGGGCGGCGGCTGGCTGCTCTACCTTAAGGGCCACAGGGGCGCCTACCTCTGTGGCGCGTTCTGGCCGCTCATCGCGGGGCTCGGCATCGTCCTGGGCATCCCTGGGATTCTGGGGTTCTGGCCTTGACCGCGCGCGCCCTGCAGTTGGTGCGTGTTCGAGTGCCCTCGTCGCTCGCCCAGCGAAGCAGAAGTGGGCGAGCCTCGGCCGCCAGCGGCGCCGCAGCCGACGGCCGTGGCCTGGGCTGGCCCAGCCATGGTTCCGACACCACCACCGAGTGTTTTGCCAAGAAGGTCCATGGGGCGGGGCGCAGGCCGGGATTCCCGTGATTTTCTCAGTCGCATCGATGGTCACGTTGCTAGCCTCCGCGTCGACCCTCAGGCCGTGAACTGCACGGGCCTGTCGTGGCCGTGGATCAATTGTGCGGCGGCGAAGGGGGGGCTATCGCGCGAGCGCAGGGGCAGCGCGATTGGAGCAGGCTGAGCCCAAGCGGGTTTACCGTGACCGTTCTCACGTTTGCAAAGTCAAGGGCGGGGACATTCACGGCCTGGAGTACGTCGTGCTCGACTCTGAGGCCGTCGCCGACGTGGGCGCCCACGCCGCCTTCGCCGCGCGCCGGGGGGCTGACCCTCGTGCGGCGCGTGCTCGCAAAGGGGGCGCCACTGTTTTGGCGAGGTGCCCTGCCCCTGGGCCGCGTGATCTGCCGAGGTGGAGGGCGTCGCCGCAGGCGCCGCCGCCGCCGCGCCGCGGCTTGCGACGCGGCGTCTCGCGCGGCAATTGGCCTAGCGGAAATCTTGGGCCAGGAGTCCGAATCTGAGGTCGAGCGAGAGGGCCGGCCCTGCGTGGCAGTCAAGGTCGGCGTCGTGCTCGAGAGCAGTGCGCCCCCGCTCGCGGCTGGCGGCTGCTGCGACGCCGCCTGTTCGGAGCCTCCTGTGCGATGGAGGCGGGTCCTCAGACGTCCTGTAGCTCTCCGAGGGATGCGGCGCCACCGAACGCGTCTGCGCCAGCCGCGATCAGGAGCGCCGATGACCCCGGGTGAAGTGTTATTGATTGACAGGCCGCGGGCGCCGCCGCTGGAGCGCGCCTGCGCCTCGCGCGCCTGGGCGGAAACGGAGGCCGGGCAACGGCGGCTTCCGCGGCCCTTCAGCCCTCCCCCCCGGCGGTCTCTTCGCGGCGCGGCGCCGGCGCGGCCGCGGCGGCCGCGGCCCAGGGCGCCCTGCCCCAAGTGGTGCCGGCGGAGGTCCGCGCGCCCGATCCCCGGGGACCTGGGGCCTGGAGCAAGCCCCGAGAGCCGTCCTTGCGGGCCCCCCGCGCCCGCGGCTGGCTTGAACTCGGCGCGCTTCGAGTCGCCCCCCGCTCCCCGGCCCGGGCAGAGTTCCGACGTGGAGTTCGAGGCCGTCCGGGATGAAGGGGCATGTCTTGGTGACTCGCGTTCGCTGGGCCGATGGGCCCCAGTCGGTCGTGTTCCCGAGCGCGGTCGACGCGGCGCGCGGGCGCGGCGCCTCGGCCCAGAACGCCGGGGCCCTCGTGCGCGGGCCACGCGGCGAGGACTTTTATTTCGACCTCTGCAGGGGCGGGCTCCTGCAACGCAGCAGATCCGGGCGCTTGCCGCGGGGCTTTCTGGAGTGCGCTGCAGCGCCCGCTCCTCCGTGTCCGGGAGCTCGGGGCCCTGGCGGTCGCCGCCGCGGCGCCTCGCGCAGCCCGGGGGAAGTCCCCCCCCTTGCAGCGCGCTTGTCGGGGGAAAGCCGCGACCGCTCGCGCGTCGCCAGTGGAATCTGCCCTGGGCCCCCGGCAACCAGCTGGTCCAGTGGCGCCCCGGAGGAACCGTCCCAGAAGCGCGCCCCGCGCGCGACCCTGTGCAACCGACCATGCAGAGCCTAGCCCAGCATTGGATGCGCCTGGGCCGCAGGAGCTAGCTCACCGACGCCGCCCGAGCGGCGCCCCGGCAGCAGAAGATCCCGCTCTGTCTCCTGCGGGCCCCCCGCCGATCGAGCCGCTCGAGGGCGCCCGCGCGTCTTCCGAGCCTGGGCCCCCCAGCGACGCGGGCGCCGGCGGATCCGCGCTGGAAGTCCGTCTCGACGCTTTCTGCGCCGGCGGCTCCGACGACGCCGCCGCCGCCCAGAGCGTGGCCGCTTGCTTCGCGCGTCGTCTTGGGGCGCCTTGCCGCTGCGCTCGGCAGCTGGCGTCTACCGCAGTCAACGAGGAGGGCCGGGGCGCCCGCCGCGGGCGCGTCCAGCGGCGGGGGCAGCAGCTCAGAGACGCGCCGACCATCGGGTGGCCAGGCTGGGGGCCCGCCGGCCCGCGCGCCGCGCATCTCCGCGTCCAGGAGAGCCGGAAAGGTCCGCGAGCTGATTCCCGCGGAGGTCTGGCGCGCGCGGGGGTGCACCGAGGCCGCCTGGGACAGGCGCGTCGCGGAGGGCAACGCGATCGGAGAGTTGCTGCGCGCCTCTGCGAGGGCGATGCCTCCCGAGACGGCCGAGGCCATCCTCGGCGCGGCAGCGGCTGCCTTGTCCGAGCAGGACAGCGCTTGCGCAGGCGCGCGTGGGGGCCCAGAGGAGCGCGCTGCCTGGGCCGTGATTAAGAGCTCGTTCAGTGCATGGACGCTGGTCCGGGACGACCCTGGCGCCGAGCTGGGCAAGGGCGCGCCCGAGAGGGCAGGGGGGGGCCTCCGACGAGGAGATTCGCAATATTCGTCGCGGGGGCCAGGCGGTCAGGTGCTGATGGGCGACGGAACCATCTCGGGCCTCTCGGCGCCCCCCGACGACCGACCTCTCGCTGGCGATGTCCGATGCTGGGTGAACATGGGAAGGTCCAGGGCGCCTTCCACGAGACATTTGTGAAGCCCCCGGCTCCGGGACAAGCGCGCGGGCGACTGGGCGGCGCCCCCCGGCCTGGCGGGAGGTCCTGGGCGCGGCGCCTGGCTGCGAGCCCAGAAGATGGAAGCCATCTTTCAGGAGCTCAGCGAGGGGGCCCGCGTCGGGCACGAAGGCGGCAGGCGCCTACGGGGGGCCTTCTGGCGACCTTGAGGTCTCGATCCTTAGCTCCCAGGGAATGGCCGATAGGGGCGCGCGGGCGCGCTGATCGACGTCGGCGTCGCGCTGGCCGCCGTGCTCGGCTTCGACGAAGGAGCGATCCATCAGAAGCTCTTCGCGATCCGCTTCGCCCACTTAGTTTCAGGGTTTGCGGGCCCCCTGCTCCGTCGCGGCGGGCTTGCTGGGCAACCCTGGCCGGCCTCGAGAGGTGGCAGGGGCCCGCGGCCAATCGCGCGAGGCCTCTGACCCCCTGGGTGCTGGTCTGGCTCGAGACGTTCCTCCATGAGGAAGGGGTCGGGCCTCCCGAAGCCGGGCGCCTGCGTGGTCTTGGCAGCGACCCCGGCGATTCTCCCCCCCCCCCCCCCCTCGAGGGCCGGCGCGTGCCCGTGGTGGGGCGAGCCATTCGCGGCGAAGATATCTCGAAGCCCGCCTGAACGGCGAGAGGGCGGCCGCTTTCCAGGGCGCGAGCGAGGCGGTCATCCGCGTCGAGGGCTCCCAAGCAAACCCGTGCAACGTCGGCGCGGTCAGGAACGAGTGCGCCGCGCAGTCCGCCCTCTGCCCCGCCCGCGCCCTCGCCGCGATGGGGGCGCGCCGCGCGCTGCGCATCAGGGTGAAGGGGTCGGGTCTGCGCGTGTCTGGGCCTGGATGAGATCGGCTCCCGCAGCTGCCCGAGGGGGCGGGGGGCGCGCGGCTGCGCGCCGCGTGGCGTCGGACCTCGGCCAGGCCAGCAGGTCTGGGCCTTGGCAGGGCGACACCTTCCGCGACCACCTCTGGGAGTCGCGCGAGCCCGCGAAGGGCGCGGCCGACCACGTGGCCTCGGAGTGGTCGGAGCCGACCGAGCCGGCGGCGAGGCCGACGACAGGGGCCCCCGCGACGTTGGCGAAGGCGGCCGCGTCAGCCGCGCTGCTGGGCCACGCCGCCGGCGCGGCCGCGGCCTATAGGTGGGGCCTGGGTCGGATTCGAAGGGGAGGGGCCGACTGGGGCCCGCCTGGCCGGCGCGATCGGAGGAGGGGCGCCGGAAGTGGTGGCCCCTCTGACCCCGGGGGGGCCTCCTGGAGCTGGTCGCGCTGACCATCGCGCTGGCGACGGCCCTCGGAGGGGCCGCGACCGCGGGGAGGTGCCGCAGCCGGCCCAAAGAAGCGAACAGCCATCAGAGGAGGATCATGCAGGACTAGAAGCCCAAGGAGACAGCTGGGCAGCGCGGGCGGCGCCCAGGGAATCTCTTCCTCGACGCAGGTGTCCAGGGGCCCTATGCGCGGGCGACGCGTCTCTGCGCTGAGACCGCGCGGCGAGCGATGCCGCTGCCGGCGCGCGGGCAAAGTGTCCGGCGGGCGGCCTTATAGATCCAAATGCCCCGGTCCCCTGCGGGGCTGGCCCCCCGTCGCAGGGGGGGGGCGCGCGCGCCCGGCTGGGCGCGCGAGCCGGGCCGCCGGCCAGGCGGCCTAGAGCTGTGTGCCTAGGTCCTTTGAGGGGTGGCCCCATTCGAGCCGGGAAGGGGCGTTCGCGCCCCGTGGCGGCGGGCGCGCCACTAGTTGAACGGGCGTGCTCACATTGGGGGGGCGGTGACTTCCAGGGGCGGCCCGGCCAGAAGGATCGTGGGGATCTTGGCCGAGGCCCGCCCCGGGCGATCCGCGGGCGCTTTCGCTTGGCTCCCGCCGGGCCAGCGGGGCGCCGGCGCAGCGGTGCCGGGCTCCATCCCCAGACCCCCGACGTCATGAATTTTTCATGGCGCGACCCCCAGAAGTCCGGGCCCTTTCCCGGGGACTGGTTCTTCGTCCTGAGTCGATTTTTGACGGCCTCGAGGCCCAGTAAGGGCCCCCAAAGGCCAAAATGATGAAACACCTCCCATCGTGATTTTTTTCATTACTCGAGGGGGTCTAGGTCAGGCGCTGGCACGGCCAGTTGCGAGGGTTGCAGTGACATCAGGAGGGAGATGCCGGTGCCCGCCAGAATAGCCCTTTGCACGTGCATGCGGTGCGGTGCAGCTTCGTCAGAGGCAGGGGTCACCGCAGCACGGTTCTGACTAGCTTGACGTCGTCGTGGAGCCCCGCGACTCCTTGCTGAAGGGGGTGGCGGAGGCCCGCTTCGCGCGGTGGAAAGTGGTCGCGCGGTGTAGCGCATCTTGTGCCAAGAGATCATTGCCGCCATTTGATGCCGCCGTCGCTTCCTCTCTCCTCCCCTGAGCCTCCTCGGCACAGGCTCGAAGCTTTCGTCCTTGCCATCGCCGATGGCAGAGACAGCTCAGTTGTCTGTTGTAGGTTCTAGGTTTTCTTAGCCCCCAGGAATGTGCGGGCTTTTCCTTTTTCCTGTTTTCATTATTGCATGTTCTCCCGTTCTCTTTCTCGCTTCTCCTCTGGGGCTCGGGCCTTCCCGGGCCAAGCTGGCCCAACCTGCGGGGGCCCATCAAGGGCCCCCCCCACCCTGTGTTTGACAGCTTCCGCCGCTGGCGCCGCTGCGGCGTGGCGGCGGAGGCCCGCTTCGCGTTGCGGAAAGTGGTCGCGCGGCGTGGCGCATCCTGTGCCAAGAGATCAGCGTCGTCATCTGATGCCGCCGCCGCTTCCTCTCTCCTCCCCTGAGCCTCCTCGGCGTAATGTCGAGGTTGCTTTGGTGTTACCACTGCTGGCAGAAAAAGCTCGCGGATCTATCAGCGCTGAATCGCCGATTCCGTCTCGATGTTCCCCCCTGGGCCGGTCCCCCTAACGTTCTTCATGAGCGGGGGGAAGACGCTGTCATTGTCTTAGTCGTTTTTGGTTGTTTCGTAGGAAAGATCCTCTCGCCAAGCGGTTGGACCCAAGCCGAAAAGGGTTGCCAGTCTGGGCCGCGGGAGGGGTGTGGACAAAAGGTTTTGAAACTATTTGGTTCTGGGGCGACGCGATGGGGTGGCGCTGTAGCAATGTGGGGGGCGTCCAACAAATCCTCCCGAGGCGTCCAATCCCTCGTGCGTCAGACCCTTCGAAAAGAACTCCCCCGTGTCCTGCAAGGCCTTTTCGCTCGCCCCGTCAATTTGCCAGTGCGCCGACCCGAATCGACTCGAAATCGGTCCACGGGCTCCTCCCTGGGTCTATCTTGGCCCGCTTCTCCATGCCATGTCTATGTTTGGCGGTCTGACACCCCAAACATACGCCCATACATGCCAAACGTCACGAACGACTGTTCGAGCTCCCCGCCCCTTCGCCCACCTCTTGTTTAGCGCGCCGCCGATCGTGGCATTGGCCTGCACACATGAATTTCTAAGCGCTTTTCCGATTCAGCCCTGGAGCTGAAGTGCACCAAATACAGTGTGGCGCGTGGAGCTGCTTCAATAAAGAGGTTCGAGCACTGCCTTCGCCCCCTCCAGTGCAGGATGGCGCCAACGATGCACCCACACCGATCCTGGCCAGGTCCACTGTGGGCCCAGGGCCGGTGTAACCAGGAACTGCGTCCACACCGGTCTATGCCCACCATGTGCCGGGTCAGGATCAGTTGGGGTGTATCGTTGGCGCCATCCGATTGCGGTCAGGAGCGTTTGCTCAGCGTGTCGCGTCCCCGGTTCTGGCCCACCACGTTTCGACGCGACATGCTAACCCTGTCCCAGGCCCCGAACATCAGCGTACCACGCCTTTCCCCCACTCCCGACCCGCGGGCATAGCGTGTCGCGAGCGGCGCCGCCGCGACACAAACAGAACAGTTCCTGACCGCATCTCCCTTTCTCCCCCCCCGCCGCCAGTTCAGTTCCCCGTCCGGCGGCAGCGGTGTCTGCAGGCCTGACACAAATCAAAACGACGACGGCGACCCCCCCGTGCGTCTCCTGAAGGCCTCTGGAGGCCGAGAGCGGGCTCAGATTATTCGAAATCCTCCGTCCTCGATCTTCCCTTCTCTTTCACCTCCCTCACTTCCCCCCCTGTTCGCGGTAGCGCATGCGTGGGGAGGAGGAGGAGGAGGAGGAGGAGGAGGAGGAGGAGGAGGAGGAGGAGGAGGAGGAAGGCGACGACGAGGACGACGAGGACGACGAGGAGGAGGAGGGCGCACACAAGAGGAGCAGGAGGATGAGGAGGAAGAGGAGGAGGAGGAGGAGGAGGAGGAGGAGGAAGAGGAGGAAAAAGGGGCCTTGGAGCCTTGTTCTTCTCCTCGTCCTCAATCTTCGCGGTTCCTTGTGTTTCTCTTTCGACCCTCGAAGCTCGATCTCCCGTTCTCATCCTCCTCTTTCTCCATCTCCTCCTCCTTCCTCCCCTGCCCCAGGGACCCAAAGAAACTCTGGGGCACCTTAGGTCCTTCAGTTATCGACGATGGTTGCGCCCTATTCTGTATTCACCATCTCCTAAGTGGGGTCCTGTTTCCTCACGCCCTGTGTGGAGTTTTTGTTTTCTCTGGACACTCCCGCGCAGGAACAGGAACATGAATAGGAATATCCTCACTCTATCATCAGCACCAAGCAGTTGTGACTCAAGCAATTGTGGCTCAAGCACCAAGCAATTGGAACAGGAACATGGCTCAAGCAATTGTGGCTCAAGGTTTCGTGGCTCAAGTCGGTGTCACCTTTGCTCTCACCTTTGCTCTCACCCTACACCCTACACCCTTTCAGATTGTCTTCGATTTTCTCTCGAACACTCCATGCCGGTGAACACTCGCCAGCCGGGCACTCCAGTGCGTGGAGTACTTGGCAGCTCATCCTCTGAGGCAGCGCTGGTCGAAGTTGTGCCCCTTGCCACTCCCGCCGACAAGAGGGCCCGCCTGAGGAGCCCCCTGCACGAGATGGACGATGGCTTGCTCTCGGACGACGAGGAGAAGGATAAACAGCTCGGGAACCCCTTTCGGCAGCTGTACTTCTCGAATGCCGACGCCGCTACAGGAGCTGCTCTACCGAGTGGCACGGAGGGGGGTCCGTTGACGGAGCCGGTTACGATGTCGGGCATCGCGGCTTTCTTGAAGCAACAGTTGACCCCCGTAACGTCAGTGGTGGAGCGCTTGCGGGAGGATTTCGGGAAGCTGAAGCTCGAATTCACCACTCTCGGCGAGACGATGTGCAACCGGCTTGCGGACGTCGAGGCGAGTATCATCAGTACCGAGGCCCGCGTGGACAAGCTGGAGAACCTACACGAGGAGCTGGTGAAGAAGGCGCCCCTTCCAACCGACGACGTCGGGACCATGGTGCGCAACTACATCAAGGTGTACATGAAGCAAGAGGGCGAGCACACGATCATGAAGAAGGGCGCGAACCAGGACCCGACCATAGGCAAGAGGACGGTGACGGCTGTGATCGGTAATCTGGAGGGCCTCTCCGACCTCTCCCAGGCGACGGCATGGTTGCAGGAGCAATTGACGTCTTTGGGAGCCCCTCCCCCAGTGAAGGTCTATTCGAAGGGAGGTTACTCAGGCATCATCTTCGCCGAGTTCGGGACGACGCTGGAGCGTGACAGCGCGGTCGAGTTCCTGCGGGGCGCTGGCCTTCGGAGCGGGGGGAAGCTGATCTGGGCAAAGCAGGACCGGTCCCCCATCGAGCGCGCCGCCCGAAACTTCTGTTTCGGCCTGAAGTACATTCTCAAGAACACCTGGGAGGTGCCGTACACGATCGCGGTCTCCTACGAGGCTCCCTGCACCGTCACAGTTGGCGGGGAGCACGCTTTGACGGCGAACGTTGTGCAGAACGGCGTCGAATACGTCTGGCAAGGGGGGCGGGAGTCATGGGCGGATCTGCATGGGCATCCACTCGTGAAAGAGCTCCGGAAGAAGTCCGACGATCTGGTGTCCCGCGCGGCGAAGGGCACGAAAGGCGCCAAGGGCACCGCGAAGGGCACTACAAGGGGAAGCAGTACAAGGGGAAGCAGACCGGCGCCACTGGGCGCCCAGGGGAATAGGAAATGGCCCCCTCAAATGTTTCACCGGCACTGGCAGTCGGCAGTACTGCCAATATGAGCCCATATGATTTGCGAATTCACGACAGCATGAATGTACATACTGAGGACGCGGTTGGCCGCGACAGCAGCTACACAGAAGATTTCGATTACCGTGGTGGGCCGTTACGCCCCTGCAGGAAAGACGTCGTATTTGGATCATGGAACGTGGAAGGGCTGACAGAGTCCAAGATCGCAGACCTCCAAGAGCACATGCGGACCTTCAACATAGATATTTTCGCAATCCAAGAGACTCACAAGCCAGAGTCAACGTATGAGGTCACTGACTCTGGCTATCTTTTGATTCTCTCTGGAGGCGCGGACGACCAGGGAGACAGCGGGGGTTGGATTTCTCATATCTCCAAGGATACGTACAAGCATCATCGAATTCAGAATGGTGTCGTCGAGGGCGCTTGTGGTGAAGCTGCGCGTTAGCGGGGGCAAGGTGCCGATCTTCAGCATATGCGCCCCACGCAGCGGCAAGCCACACGAGGTCAGAAGAGAATTTTACCAGTCTCTGGGCACCCTTCTCCGAGACATCTCTGGGCATGGGGGGCCAATACTTCTCGGAGATTTCAATGCGAGGCTGCGCAGGCAATTCCCATGCGATTTACCGCATATTGGGCCGTATGTCTTCGGCTGCCCGTCGGCGCAGCAGGACCCAAATTCTAATCGCAGTTTGCTGCTGGAGTTGTGTGGGGCACGCGGACTACTAGTCAGCAGTGCGTTCTTCGACCACCCGCCGGAGGCGCAAATAACGTGCTACAACATCGGTTCCAAGCCTTCTGATCCAGCTCGTCCAGAACATTTTGGCCAAATCGATGTTCTACTTTGCCCTGAGGGCCGGCAGTCGTTTGTCAACGATGTTCGCAGTCATAAGGATGCGGCCCTTGCGTCGCACCATTTCCTGCTCCTCTGCTGCGCGCGCCTGGGCATTGAGAAAACCATTCGTGAGCGAAACGAGAAGCCGGACTTACAGGCGCTGTCTTGCGGCAGTGTGGTTGACGATTTCAACGCCGCGTTCTCTGACAAAATGGCAGATTACGATTCTGACCGGTGTACTTTGGGCGAGTTGAGAACACAGCGCTGGTTGTGGCCTTCAAACATGCTGCTGGCGAGTGCCTGCCTACAGCTCCGGCAACTCGCCATCGACCATGGATCAGCAATGCGACTTTGGAGCTGATCACGCGCAGAGGGGAAGCAAGGAGAGACGGCGACTTTGACAGAGAAAAGCGATTTCACGGCATGATCAAAGTGTCAGTCAAAGCAGACAGAGAGAAGTGGCTTGACGATCTCCTCGCATCCGGGGATTGGGCCGAGATCCGGAAACTGCGGAAAGGTTCGGTGGCGAGGCAGGGCCGCATGAAGGACTCGAGCGGAAGATTGGTTGACAGCGATCAAAGGGCAGACACGCTCGCTGATTACTTTTCCAGGGTTCAATGGGCTGTTCGGCCCGTGACAGATGTCGAACGCGCTTCCCCTATAGGAGCAGTTTTCCCAGTCCGGCCCCATTCTTCCGGAAGAGGTTCGCAATGCTGCGCGAAAACTGAGAAGGAACAGGTCTTCTGGAGGCGACGGCATTCCGGGGGAGTTCTGGAAGGCTATTTGCACGCCAGGTACCTCGGCTCTCGAGTGGGCTACACTGATTTGCAACAAGTGCTGGGCCGATATGGCCGTGCCGGATGCGTGGCACGAAGCAGTCGTCATCGCGCTATTCAAGGAAGGCGACTCGGCCGAGTGTGCCAGTTATCGGCCAATATCTTTGCTTCCGATTGGGTACAAATTGTACGCCATGGTTCTCCTCGGCCGCTTGAAGGGCGCAGGTGCCGAAGACAGAATTTGGGGCGCGCAGTTCGGATTCCGATCAAAACGCGGCACCACGGACGCACTGTTCGTTGCTCGCAGATTGATTGAAGACACCTGGGGCTCTCGCTCCGGCAAGCTGGTCCTGCTGGCGCTGGACTGGGCCAAGGCGTTTGACAGCGTCTCGCCGACCGCCCTGGTGCAGGCGCTCGTCCGCTTCGGCACCCCCGGGCACTTCGCAGAGGCAGTTCGGGCCATCTACACGGACAGATCTTTTCGAGTGAGGGAGGCGGGCCAGACGTCCGGGCCATGGCCACAAGCCTTCGGCGTCTGCCAAGGCTGCCCGCTATCGCCGCTCCTGTTCTCAATCGTCACGACGGTCCTCATGCACGATGCGAGCCAGGCTTTCCAAGCACGCGGCATGACACAAGACGCCCAGATACCCGTCAGTGAACTCATCTACGCCGACGACACCCTTGTCGTTGGAGCCAGTGATGATTATGTTTCCAGGCTGATGGGGGCGATCCACTGCGCGGGGTCCAACTACGGGCTTGCCTTCAACTGGAGCCTGCTGGAGGCTTTGCCTGTCTGTTGCGAGACTGCCTTGACGAAGCCAGACGGCGCCCCCATCCCGAGCAAGGACAGCATGGTCTACTTAGGAGGACTCTTGAGCTCCACAGGTCGGAACGGGCCTGAACTCAGCCGCCGGCTAGGCATGACCAGCGCCGATTTTGAGACGCTGTGCAAATTGTGGAAGCACGCGCGATTGTCCCTCGACAAAAAGCTAGCAGTCTTTGACGCGTGTGTAGTATCCAAGTTGCTATATTGTTTACACACTGTTTGGTTTAACAAAGCAGAGCGCGGCAGGATTGACGCTTTTCAGGTGCGTTGCCTGCGCCGGATTTCGGGCACCAAGAACTCGTACATAAGCCGCATTAACAACGACACTGTTCTACAGCGATGTGGCGTTCAGAAGCTGAGCGACGTACTGGCGCGCAGGCAGTTGAAACTCCTGGTGCAAATTGCCCTGATGCCAGGGAACAGCCCCGTGCGCAGGTGCATTTTCCAACCCGGCACTTTCGAGCTCGTGCAGGCTGGGCCTCGCCGCAGGGGGCGGCCCCGCAACACGTGGAAGTTTCAGGTGTGCGACCTTGCTTGCCGGACGGCCGGCGGCGAGGAAGCGTTGCACGCCTTGTGGCATCAAGGGCAGAACGTTTGATTGTTTTTTGGTGTGCGAGTTTTACGATGCTGATTTTTATCATTGATTTTAGGGAGGAATTGCGAAAGCTCGGCCCCCGCCGCCTGCCCTCCAGGTGGTGTCGTCGCTCCCTCTTCCGCCGTCCTGCGTCGCTCCTCTGCCCGCTCTCCCTCCTGCTCGTCCCTCGGGCTGTCGCCCGGGCTTCGTCCTCCTCCCCCCCCCCCTGTCGTCTTCAGTCGCTTGCCCTCCTCCTCCCCCCGGCTCCGGGTTCGCCCTGGACCCCGGGTGTCGTTCCCTCCTCTGCCCCCCTGCTGCGGCTGCTCTCCCGGGTCGTCCACCTTGCGGGGGGCAATTTTGGCGAGCCGGGTATGCATGACGAGATTGGCAAGCCTTCCCTGTGCATGGAGCCAGCGACGCCGGAGGCTTCGCATCGCATTTCCTGTGGTTTCACACCCCTTTTTGCCAATGCACCTCTGACGTGTACGGCTTCTCTCTCTATATATATATATAATCAGCACCATCACCATCACCATCACCATCACCATCACCATCATCATCATCATCATCATCATCATCATCATCGTCATCATCATCACCATCACCATCAATATCACCATCACCATCATCATCACCACCATTCTCATACTCCTCAACCACACCATAAGCTCCATCATCACCACCACCATAATCATCATTATCCTCGTCCTCAGACCAGGCAGCACACTCATATCGTCAACGACGCCATCACCATCAGCATTCGACCCTTACCATTACCATCGTGATCATCGGCCTCACGATCACGATGTTCGTTCTCGAGCAAACTCTCATGATGTATCCTTTGCGCTCTTCGAGCTTGATTCTGCAGGAAGTCTCGAACGGGAGCCTCGCCTGTGCGGTGGAGCCCCAAATGGGGTCCGCACCTCACGTCAGTAATCCCGGGCGGCCTTTCGAATCCTCAAGCTGCAGCCGCTGTTGGGTTTTGAGGCTTGAATATGGGGGAAGTGTCGCATGGGAACTTCGTTTTAAAGTGAAACGCGTGGAAGTCTCGAGCGGGAATCCCGTCCCAATGGGGGCCTGCACATCATATTCTGTAAACTGGGGCGGTCATCGGCAAAGTGTAGGAGGCATATCACTTGAGCACCTCAAGGGGGGGCAACTATCTCGAGCGGGGGCTTCGTCGGTGAGTGCACGGCGAGGTAGTCTCCAGCGGGAGCTCTCTCCCCATTTGAGGGGGATCGTGGGGCAATCTCGAG
>CAUYUJ010000910.1:22500-60109 GCA_963575745.1 Prorocentrum cordatum
GTACGCGCGTGTCCAGATGAACACGCATCGCACATTAATGTCCCGCCCGCGCGACCGATCCGCAGCCCGCCAGCCCGTTAGGTTCCCGCCTGCCGCCGGACCCGCCCGCCCGTCAGGGTCCGCCTGCCCACGCCGCCGCGCCCGCCTGTAAGGGTTCGCCCGCCAGACCCATCCCGCCCATTAGGGTACGCAGTGCGGCGACGAGGAGGAAGTGGAGGAGGACGAGGACAAGGTGGAGGAGGAGGATGAGGAGCCTCTCTCTCTCTCTCTCTTTCTCTCTATTTTTCATTGTTTCCCTCTCGGCGAAACGCCTGGGAACCGCTAGCGCTCCTCCTCCTCCTGCTCCTCCTCCCCCCCCTCCTCGTCCTACGACCGCTAGTCCTCCTCCTCCTCCTCCTCCTGGAACGCGGCGCTATGGCGAAAGCAACATTTTGAAAATTGCCCGCCCTCAATCCGTGAAGCTGTTGCAATTTTTGAGCTTCAGGATCATAAGTGGCGAGGGAGTTTCAGGCGAAACGCGTGGCCCGCCCTTTCGACCGGCCTCGGGGTGCGACAGGGAGGAATTATTTACAAGGAGAAGGAATTAGAGAAGGAGGAGGAGGATGAGGAAGAGGAGGAGGAGGAGGAGGAGGAGGAGGAGGAGGAGGAGGAGGAGGAGGAGGAGGAGGAGGAGGAGGAGGAGGAGTTTTGCACAGCTAGGCGGCTCGGGCACAAGCCCGACCGAGGGTAAAAGGGCCCGAGCACCTCCCCAAAGGGGAGTGCCAGCAGGCGCAGTCAGGGGCCTACAAACCATCCGCAGCCTCGTCCACGACTATCAGGTCTCCGACCAGGCTGTCGAGGACGAAGTCCGCGAACGGCCGAGGCTTAACCTGGCCGCTGGCCAAGGGCAGAGGAAGACCAGTGCGCGGGTGCTTGCCCTCCCGCAGGCGACCCACGCGGGGCCGCGTCTGTGGGGTCACAACCCCGAGGCAAGGCTGCGCGAGGAGCTGAGCGTTCTCGCTCGAGTGCGCTCCGCACCTCGCGCAGAAAAGGAAATGGCCCACGCGCCATACGCGGTGGCCACCTCCTGGGCTGCACGCCGCAGGCGTGTAGCCATCACGCGTCCTGGCGGCGCGGAAACAGCGGCAGCAGCGGAAGCCCTTGCCGCAAGGCACAGGCTCGTGCGCGCCCGCGGGCCTCGCCACGTCTGCCGTCAGCCTGGGGGCAGTCCCTCTGCGCCGAGCACGTCGCAGGTGGCCGTGCCGCGGCGCATCCTGCTGGCTGGGGTCCGCTGAGCGCAGCACCCGAGCCAAAAACTTGGCGACAAGGGTCACCAGGTGAAAGGTGCGCCTGGCGCGCTCCACCGCGGCACTGTCCGTGGGTTGGAGGGCGGCACCTTGTCGGGCGCCGAGGTCGGCGTAGTGACGCGATCCCAGATGCGCGTCCAGAGGTCGGCTGCCTCGCACTGGGCTCCAGTGGCCTCGGCGCGTCCGCGCTCGAAGCTGGAAACCACCCAGGCGCAGTCCGAGTGGAAGCAGCAGGGCCCCAAGGCCACGTGCGTCAGATACATGGGGAGGGCGAGGGCCTCCGCAAGATCTGGCGCCTGGCGCCGCCCTGGGAGCGGGCCGCCAAGGGAGGCGGTCAGGCATCCTTGCCCGTCCACCTGGACAACCGACCAGCCCGCTCTGCTGAGTCGGGGGCCTCCCTGTACTGGCGTGGTGCAGGAGCCATCGCTCAAGGCCTCGTCTCGATGCCGCCAGGGCCGGGCCGCTTGAGCCACTGGGCGAGGAGGGGGGGCGCGGGGTAAGGGACAGAGGGCCGAGGGTCGGGGTCCAGGGCGCGCCTCCAGAGGGCCCAGGTCGAGTGCTCCCCGTGGTCCCGCCGCAGGGCAGGGGGGAGGTCATGCTCGCGAACAGAGGCCCGCGTCGCTGAGCACTGGCCTGTTACCCAGGCCTCGAAGGTCCCTGGGCAGGATTCGATGCAGCAGCGTGGGCACGTGCGACTGTTCGTGAGGCCGTGGCGAACTTTGCGGGCCTGGTCCCAAACTCCACTCGGGACAATCGCACGGAGAGTCGCCTGGTGTCGAGCCGTCCACTCGGGGCCTGTCCCACCGATGCAGAGGCGACGGAGGGGGGCAGGGTAGGGGCGGGCAGGGAGGCCAGACATGTACTCAGAATTTTGCTGGGCTCGATCCAGCAGCCTGTCCCCCGTGCCCCGACGCGCGAGGTGCAGCGCAGATCTCGGGCAGACCGCGGTGGGGCCAACCTTGGAGCCCTCGCTGGTATTTAACGTGCAGACCCCGGGGCCCAGCTTCCAGCCGATGCGCCTGCAGTTCGCCAGGGCCGCCGAAATCGGGCCGCGGACGAGGGCCCATTCGTTTCTTAATCCTGTGGGCCGAGCCAGGGTGGCCTCGGAGGCGAACGGAACTCGGGCAGAATCCACTCCCGAGGCAGCCGCGACTCCCAGACGGCCCGAGCGAGCAAGTGAATCGGATTTACCGTGCAAGCGCACGCAGGGTCGACCGACCTAGGCGCCGAGGGAGCGAGGTGGAGGTCGATGGTGAGGGAGCGACGCGCGGTCCGAACGAAGAGGGCGGCATGCGCAGCTCGGCGCATCGGCTCGATCCCAATCCACGCCCTCTCCGTGACACCGCCCCCCCCGGTGCCGGCGGGCGCGAAACCGAGAGAGACGAGCTGCTGCGTTTTGCCTGTAGCGGCACGCAGCGCGCGGATGCGCGTCGGGCGCCGGATCGCTGCGGCCACGCGCTTGCCCCGCGCGGCCGCGCCAGGCCGCCGCCCGCGGCCGTAGTCCATGCCCGGATTCCTCGCCGACTTGCGGCCCCTGCCGCGGAGCGTCGCGCAGCGCCATTGGACCTCGCGGCTGCGCTCGGCGGAGTTGGCCAGGACCGCGCCCTTGCCGTCGTTCACGACGAGGCCGTCCGCCAGGGGCCCACCGCGGAGCTGCCCGTAGGCGCCGCTGACCTGCGCGGCCACGTGCCTCGCCGTGCCCGTCTGGGCCAGCTGGATGTCGTCGACGACGTTGCCGACTCGCGCCGTGCCCAGCTCCGCGATCGCGCCCGGCCTCGGCAGCAGGGTCATGCGCATTCTCAGGTCCGCGAAGCTGCACACTGCCACGACGCCGCGCTGGGGTGCACATGCTTCTGTGGCCCCCCCTTGGTAGCAGACGATGCGCGGCGTCGCACCTGGGGCAGGAAGCGCAGCAGGTGCAGGTTGAAGCCGAACGCCTCGGCCCGCTTGGCCAGCAGCGCCCGCGGGATGTGTTCGTCGGCCTTCGACAGGTCCATGAGCGCGGCGCAGGCCGCCTGGCCGCGGTGGGTCGCCACCTCAGCCGTGGCGGCCTGGATCCAGACGCAGGTCTCGCAGCTCAGACCTGCCGTGCCGTATGTGTAGTCCCGACGGCGGAGAGAGGCCCAGCTGGGGCCAGTGGTGTTCCTCGTCCACCGAGTGAAGGGCCGTGGGGCTCTTGGAACCAGCCCGATGGTGCGAACTCCGCCTTTGGGCTTGGGCAGGAGGACCATCGGCGTCGCTGCCAGGGACTTCGGCGCGTGCCCAAGCTCCAGCATGCGCCGCCAGAGCCCGATGCAGGGTTCGAGCGCCTCGTCGCACGGCGTGGTCGCTTGGCGCGGGTAGAAGGCGTCGCAGCCCAAGCCCGTGAGGTGGGGAAAGGAGCGCCCGACCTGGCGCAGCTCCTCAACGCTCGGCAGGCGTGGGAGGTCGCTCAAGTCCAGGGGCCAGGCGACCGCAGCACGGCCTCAACCTTCGCCTCGCAGCACGTGCCACGGGCGCGCCGCCGCCTCTGCCGCCAGCCGCGCCGACTGGCGGCCCGCGGAAGGCTGCCAGCGGTCGGCAGCCCAAGGCGCCGCCTTGCGGATCCAGCGAAAGCCCTTCCGCGCGCCGTCACCGACGGTGGCCTCGTGAGACCAGTCCAGCCAGGCCTTGTAGCGGCGGTGGGCCGAGCGGCCTCAGCGGCGCCCGCCGCCCGCTGGAAGTCCTCCAGGAGCGCGCCCGCCGCGGGCTGCTCCAGGAAGTCCAGCCTGCGGACGAGGCGGCGCCACGACTGCCAGAGCGTCGGGTCCGCGCCCGCCACGGGCGGCACGAAGCGGAGCAGCTTCACCTGGATGCGCCTGGCGTGCTGGTGGCTGTCCGACTGTCGGAGGACACGCCACTCGCGCACGCGCTCGGCGAGCCAGCTCCAGTGCTGCTCAGCGGGGGCCGCCTTCGCAGTAGGCGCCCACTGCTGCCGCTGGCGATGGAGCTGCACCTTGACCAGGCGCGCTCCTTCGCTCCTGCCATGATGGCGGTCCGCCTCGCGGCCCTCTGCCGGGCCGAAGTGCTGGGCCAGCTCGTCCTCGTGCCGGTCCAGGGCGCGCCCGCAGGCGGCGTCCAAGCCCGCTGCCGCCGTGGCCGTCCGCATGTCGGCAACCACGTCCTGCCATCCTGGCGGGGGCAGCTGCGGCTCGATCAGCATCTTGGCAGGGAAGGCCTTCGGGCGGTGCGGGCGGAGGACCGTGGTGCCAGGGGGAGGTATGGCCAGTCTGAGCACCGCCGTCCTGTGGGTGCGGACCGCAAATCGGTCGCACCGACGCACGGCCTGGACCTCCGCGAGCTGGTCGACGCAGAAGAAGTCGATTTGCCGCGCAGAAGCGGCCGTGACGCAGGTGGCGTGGCTGGAGCATGCCAGTCGCGCCCCAATGGGCGGCAGCAGCTGCGCCTCCTCCAGCACTGTGGGCGCCATGTTCGAGTCCGTCCCACAGCGAAGGGCCGTCGCGTGGCCCGCACCACCGAGACCAAATTAGTCAGCAGGTCCAGGTTGAGGTCGCTGAGGTCTTGGCTGGTTGGTGTGGAGATGCGCGGACACCATCAGCGTGCCCTCGCGGCCACCCACGGACGTCATCCAGAAGCCAAGGCGGACAGAGCAGTGGGCCGCGATGCGGTCGTCAGCGAATTCGGCCCGCTGGAGATGCACCCAAGGGCGGACCAGGATGCCCGCGCCTGCCGAGGTGCCGCCCTTCGCCGTGGCCACCGCTGGGATGAGGTCTGCGGTCCAGCCCGGGCGGCGAGCAGCGCGACCAGCAGCAGCCAGCTGGTGCTCCTCCTTCAGGTGATGCTCCTGGGGGAGGATTCCCTGGGCGGAGCTGTCGATGTTGCCCTCCTCCAGCTGCGCGGGGCAGGAGGGCCAGTGCGTCGAATTGACGGTCGTGACCTCCATGCTGGCGCCCCGGCGCCGCCCAGCTCGCTTCGGGCGGGGCCCTCGGGCGCCCTGGGGGGGCCACTTGCTGCAGGGCTGCGCCCCGGCTCCGTCATCCGCAGCGGCCGCGCAGCAGGCGCCGCGGCTGTCCAGCCCGCGCGCCTCCTGGCGGGGGGCCCGCGTGCCGCAGGGCCGCGCCCCAGCCTCCCAGCCACGGCCAGCGCCGCGCCCGCCAACTGCGCCAGGTGCAGCAGGTGCCCCTGGCTGAGGAGCAGCGCGAGGTGAAGGGGCCAGTCCAGCAGGGGGCTGGCGTCGAGCAGACCTCGCCGAAGAGCTCCGCGGCGCCCCAGAGGGTGATCCACTGCCGCGCCGCCAGCGCCGCCCCAGCATGCAGCGCCATGTGCAACGCGAGCCTCTGGCCGAAGGAGCTCTCGAGGTGGTGCGGGAAGCTCGTCGCACGGCTCCGACGACTTCGCCTCGGCGAGAGCCGCTTTGGGGCGGGGACTTCGCGAGTTCCTTTCGGAGCGCCCGCTGTGGCCCCTGCCCCTCGCGGATCGACCCTCGGCTCGGCCGCCGCCTGCGCCGTGGGCCCCCCAAGTCTCTGGTCGAGGATCCAGTCGAGGGCGGGGCTGACAGCGGGCCGTCCTCGCCGAGGAGCTCCGCGGAGCACCGGAGGGACCATCTGGTGCGTACCCGTCGCAGTCGTTACGCGCGCCGTTGCGGGGGGCCCGCGCGCCGCGGGGCCGCGCCCCAGCCGACCTGCCAGCGCCAGCGCCGTGCTCGCCAACGGCGCCGGGAGCGTCATGTGCCTCTGGTCAGGGAGCAGCGCGGGGTGGAGGAACCAGTCTATGGTGAGGCTGACGACGAGCGGACCACGTCGTGGAGCTCCACCTCGCACCGGGAGGCGAGCCTCCTGATGCGTACCCGTGGCAGTCGTCGTGCGCGCCGTGGCTGGGGGCCCGCGCGCCGCGGGGTCGCTCCCCAGCAGCGCCTCCAGCGCCGCCGCAGCGCGCGGCGCCCCGTGCACCGCGAACCTCTGGCCGACGAAGGCCGCGAGGTGGACCTCCTCCTCCTCCTCCTCCTCCTCCTCCTCCTCCTCCTCCTCCTCCTCCTCCTCCTCCTCCTCCTCCTCCTCCTCCTAGGGCAAGCTCATCGCGCGGCTCCGACGACCTCACCTCGGCGAGAGCCGCTTCGGGGCGGGGGCTTCGCGAGTTCCTCTTCGGGGCGCCCGCTGTGGCCCCCGCCCTCCGCGGGCCGACCCTCGGCTCGCCCGCCGCCGGCGCCGCGTGCTCCCCGTGCCCCTGGCCGAGGAAGCTCGCGAGCGAGAGGGGCCAGCCCAGGTGGTGCCCGACGTAGAGCAGAACATCACCACCCACCAAACCACCCCCAACCCAACCCGAAGGTCTCGATTTGCCCTCCATTTCCAGTTGGGGGGGGATCGGGGAACATCGAGAAAACACATGTGGAACCCGTACCCCCCCCAACCCGAAATTCGGGTCTTCGGGTTGGGTTGGGGTGGTCTGGTAGGTAGTCAGAACAGGCCGTCGTGCCACGCGTCGCCCCCGAGGTCGAAGTGCATGGCCCGTGCCCGCTGCGCTGGCCACCCCCGCTGTCGAGATCGGGGGCGGCGCCGCGGGGGGGCCAGCCGCGAGAGGAGGGGGGCTGGCTAGTGGCGGCGTCCCGTCTCGCGAGCTGGAGGCGGGCAAGCCCGCAGGTGTCTCCGTAGATGAGGATGTCGCCGTAGTCGTAGTCGCTGTCCTCACAGCACCAGATGGACCCAGGCCAACTGCCGATGATGTCCGGCTCGCAGGCGGGGCCTGCGCCGCATTTGAGGTTATCGTCCATTAACTTGTACTCCCCAGCCGAGCGCGTGTAGTCCAGGGCCCGCAGGATGTGATCACGACCGTGCACTGCGCCCCGCCCACGCAGACGCCCCCGCCGAGTGCGCCTGCGCCGCTGGGCGCCGCGCCCGAGGGCCGTCTCAAAACCGTCGGGGCCTTGGCCCACCGTAGTCGAGCCTGGGTCAAAGGCTCGACTGGTCCTCGTCGTCGCCCACGGGGGCCGCTGCCGCCTTGCTGTCCGCGCCGCCGCGGCCGCCCTTGGGTGCGCGCCCCTTGCCGGCCGCGGCCTTGCTGGCTGCGGCGGCGGCCAGTCGTTGGCGGCCCGCTTCCAGCACCTCCGCCGCCGTTGCCCCCGCGACGGAGGCCCCCGCAGCGGCGGCAGGGGCAGCGGGTGGGGCCGCCTGCGAGGCCCGGGCAGGGGCCTCCTGCTAGCCGTCAGCGGCAGCGGCGGCGGCAGGGGGCGCCGCTGCGGGGGCCGCAGCTGCAGCCGCAGGCGCTGCAGCTCACTCAGCCGCCGGCTGCCCCGCTGCAGGTGTCGCCTCCTGTTGCGGGGGGGCCGAGGTGCGCCTCTTCTTGGACTTGAGTCGCTCTCGCAGCTCGCGGTGCGCCTCCTCCAGCGTCTCCGCTTCGGCCTTGGACTGGCCGAAAACATTATGCGCCATGGCCGCGAACTGCGTCTGCAGCTCCTCGCGGCGCCGCTGGGCCTCCTGGCAGTCGCTCTCCTCGACCTCGTAGTCCTCCAGGGACTCCAGGCCGAAGAGCCCCTCGTCGTCCGGCGCCCGAGCAGCCTTGCCAGCGAGGGTCGCCGTGACGCTGAGCTTGGGCGCGTCGTCCTCCCGCCCAGGCGCCGCCGCTGCGGCCACTGTGCCCGCCAGGGCCTGCGCGGCGCTCGCGTGCGCCGCCTGCGCGCTGTCCAGGCCGGCGGTGCACTTGGCCACCCGCTCCGTGGCCTGGCCCAGGCGCAGCTGGAGCTCCTCCGCCTCCTCCAGGGCCTCGTCCAGGGCAGCCGCGGCAGCGTCCCTGGCAGCGCCCGCGTCGGCCACGGAGATGGGCCTGGCCAGGCGCTGGGCGCGGAGGGCGCCCAGCTGCTGCCTGTGCTTGGCCTCCGTTGGCTCGTCTCCCGACAAGCGGAGGAGCTCCACGAGCTGGGCCAGCTTGACGTCCTCGGGGTCCGCGTCGGGCTCCAGGGCCTGGCCCACGTCCACGATGCGGGCCCCCAGGCTGCTGCTGCGCTGGCGGCCTGCCGCCTCCGCGACGAGAGCGGCGGGCCGCCCGCGTGGCGCTCCGCCGCGCCCGCCGACGGCGTCCTGGCGCCAGGGCGGCTCGCGGGCACCGCTGCGATCCCTGCTGGAAGACCGGCGGCGACCAGCAGCGCCGCGAGCAGCAGCAGGCCCCGCAGGCACCATTTGCAGCGGGCGCCTGCAATGGCAGCACCACGTCCACCACGATTCGTCCTTGCGGCACCCGCAGTGCGCGCGCGCGTGGCCGCGGCCGCTGGTGGCGCCGCTCGCGGCCGCCATGCCGCCCCCGCCGTCGCCCGCCTGGCGCGCGGGGGCCGGCGCCGCCGAGCCGTGGTGGCCGTCCAGGAGCGCCGCGGCGGCCACCGGGCGGCCGCGCTAGCGGGGGGGATGGCGAGCCCCGCCACGCGTGCAGCAGCGCCCTGGCCGCGGCGCGCTCTCGACGGAGGCGCCGATGCCACGCCGCCTCCGAGGGCAGCGCGATGGCCCCCGCCCGAGGGCAGCCCGCAGCAGCCTGTCCGTCCCCAGACCCTCGGGCAGAAACTGGAGGAGGATGAGGAGGAGGAGGAGGAGGAGGACGAGGAGGAGGAGGAGGAGGAGGAGGACGAGGAGGAAGAGGAGGACGAGGAGGACGAGGAATTGGAGGAGGAGGAGGAGGAGGAGGAGGAGGAGGGGAAGGAGGAGGAGGAGGAGGAGGAGGAGGAGGAGGAGAAGGAGGAGGGGAAGGAGGAGGAGGAGGAGGAGGAGGAGGAGGAGGACCAGTGGAAACCCAAGAGTCATCAACGATGTTGGAATTATCCCTCGTTCCAAGCTCTCTCTTCATAGGCCCCTACAACGGTTCATTTCTATTGAAGGATATGCCTCGCTAGAAGACAACAGTTTGAAGATCCTGAAGTGTGCAAAAATATGGTTCTCGGGATTTCAACGCCAGGTATCAACCTGACTGCTGCGTCTTGACGATCTAGAACCGTGCCAGAACGCCATTTTCGGGACCACCACAGCGAATCAACATAACTGTTGCGCCCGCATAATCTTGAATCCTTCCAACACGCAATTTCTCGTACGCTGATCATGGGAATCCGTGAAACTCTTGCATATTCAAAGAACGAATGTGCCCGGCGCTAAGGCGAGAGCCACAGTTTGAAAAGGAACGGCCCTCAATCCGTTCAGCTCTTGCAATTTGTCGAAAGGAATGTGCGCGGCGCTAAGGCGAGAGGCACAATTTGAAAACCACCCGCTCTCAATCCGCGAAGCTCTTGGATATTTAAAAACGAATGTGCGCGGCGCTAAGGCGAGAGCCACATTTTGAAACCACCAACCTTCAATCCGTGAAGCTCTTGCAACTGTTTACAATGAATGTGCGCGGCGCTAAGGCGAGAACCACATTTTGAAAACCACCCGCTCCAAATTCGTGAAGCTCTTGCAACCTTTTGAAGCGAATGTGCGCGGCGCTAAGGCGAGAGCCACATTCCGAGAACGACCCGCCCTCCATCTGTGAAGCTGTTGTCATTTTTGAAGCTCCAAAGTCTCAAGCGACACGCCCGGCCCGCCCTAAAGCTGGCCTCGGCGTGCGACAGGGAGGAGTTGTCTACAAGGAGAAGGAATGGAGGAGGAGCAGGAGGAGGAGGAAGAGGAGGAGGAGGAGGGGGCTAGGAGAGGGAGGAGGCGAACGATAGGGATCAGCACCACGACGACGACGAGGATGTCGAGCAGATTCAGTGGCGACGTGCTCATGCCATTTGAGGCGGCGACCACACCAAAGAGAACACAGTCGCGTGCCCCAGGAGGAGAACGAAGAGACATCAGGAGGGCCTCCACAATCACAGGGACGACGACGAGGATTACTTTTGAGCAAAGTCGTAAGATTCTCATGTGGGCTCCTACTGTTGAGGTATTTTTCTGGACACCCCAGGGCAGGAGAAAAAACACATCCCCTCACACATCGTCGTCACCATCACCACCATCATCACCACCACCGCCGCCATCACCAGCAGCAGCATCGTCACCACCATCTCAATCGCCACACTCAGATCAGCAACGTCGTCATCGTCAGTAACCAACACGCGCCCACGCCCGCACACAATCATTTTCACCATCGTCCACATCAGCATCTCCATTAACATCACACAGCTGCAGTCGCATAGTCAACGTCGTCATCATCACTTCTTACGTACGCCCACTCACGCACGTGCGCTCGCAATGAAGACGTGTCGAGCGGGGGCCTCGTCTGTACCTCGTTAAAAAATCGATGGTGTAACCAGCCCGAACTGCATTCCCAGGCCTGACTGAGATCGAATCGGGAGGAAATGTTGGGCGGGAGCCCCCTCTCCCTGTGGCCACTCCCCCACTTCTGTTATCAGCCCGAGGCGGCAATCGGCAAACCCTTTTCAAACACAGCGTTTGTGATCATCGAACTGCCAGAACTCCATCCCTAGTCCTGACTGTTTCTGATTTCGGAGGACGTCCTGGGCGGCCCCCCTGTCTGCCCCCCCCGCTTCATGTTATTCATCCGAGGCGGCCATCGGCAAACCCTATGCAAAACTTACGACTTGTAATCATCGGAACTCCCAGTGGTGATTTCGAGTGTCTGGAGCCAGCCGTAGGCCACTCGGTGATCTTCGGCATCCCAGACCTACACTCCCAGGTCTGATTTTGAGTATCCAGAGCCACAGTAGGCCTCTTGGGCTCTTCGTGCTCCCCCCAGAACTCCACTCTCGGGGCTGAATGTGCACGTCCGGAGCCACTTGTAGGGCCCATTGGGTTCCTCGTGCTCCCAGAATTCCGTTCGTGGGGCTCATTTTGAGTGTCCAGAATTATTGAGTCGCTTCGTTCATTCCGCTGGCCCATCTTGTATCAGTGTTGCTATATGTTGGCGTGCTCGTGGTGAGCGAGGAGGAGCAAGAGGAGGAGTAGGAGTAGGAGTAGGAGTCAAGCTAGCCAGCTCGAGCGAGTCAAGCATGGCATGCCCAGTCCCACCCGCCCTCCCACAACATAAGAAGCAAAGCTGGCACAACTGGGGGCCGAAGTCACACCGGCCAGCCGGTTTGGTACAGCTGATGCGGCCGCGATGGCGGTTGCCGACGGGAACTGGCGAGCGCGTGTTGAATGCCGCGCACGCATTGCCAGACGAGTCGAGAATGGCCCGGTACACCGCAGGAAGCCAGAGGTGGCCGGAGGAAGCCCGACGGTCTGACAGGACACCCCAAGGGGGCCCAGGAGGCCCCAAGAGGCAGGAGTAGTAGTACCAGTGGTAGTGGTGTTGGTAGTGGTAGTGGTAGTAGTAGTACCATGTCACCCCTTCGCGCGGGGTGTGCGCCGCGTCCCATTCCTGCCACGCATTTTGCGACGTGACGACAGCACGACCATGTTGACAAGAAAAACAAAACTGTGTATTGTCTTTTGCAGATTAGAATGGGACGGATTGGATGGGCGGGCGCGGGGTGTGCGCCGCGTCCCATTCCTGCCATGCATTTTGCGACGTGGACGACAGGACGTCCATGCGACGGTGCCAATGACGGCGACGACTCTAGAAGGATTTGAGCATGCGCTCGCGGCGACGCGCGCGCATGTCGCCCGCGTGGTATTTTTTGCACAGGATTCGCGGCCTGGGTGCATGACAGAGCATCGCGAGTGCACCGCGCGATGACGTGAAATCGCTGGATTTGACCGAATTCTTAAGATTCCTATGGTTTTCCTATGATTTCAGCAAGAGAGCCCGGGCAGGAAATTTGTAGTTTTTTTTTTGTGAAAAAAACATTGGGTTTTTGATGTTTTTATGTTGAAATGCTTGCAAACACACGGTGTTCGGTAGGATTCTGACATGAACGCGCGCGTGTGCTCTTTGTGGTATTTTTTGCAATGGATTATCGCCGTGGACGACAGGACGTCCATGTCGAGAGGAAAAAATAAGAAAAATGTTGATTTTGTATTGTTTTTTACAGGTTAGGATGGGACCACCCGGATACGGCCCCTATCGGCCGGCCTGAGGGGGGAGTAGGAGTATATTCTAATAAGGAATAAGGATAGGAGGAGCAGGAGGAGCAGGAGGAGGAGGAGGAGGAGGAGGAGGAGGAGGAGGAGGAAGAGGAAGAGGAGGAGGAGGGGGACGAGGAGGAGGGGAGGAGGAGGATGAAGAGAAGGCCTCTCGATGGCTTCTTGGGGCATTTGTGGGGTCTCTTGGGAGGGCTCTCGGGGCCATCTTGGGGTCCTTTGGGGATCTCCTGGGAGAGTCCGGCTCGAAATGTCCGGAGCTTTCGGGAGCTTCTTGGGAGCTCTTGGGGGCCTCTTTGGAGGCTTTCCGAAGCGGTTTTGGAGGGTTTTTGGACCTTTGGGGGGCGTCTTGCGGCCGTCTTGGGCTGCTTTGAGGCCCTCTTGGAGGTCTCGTGTGCTGTCTTGGATCGATTACTGAGGCTGGGCACGAAATGTCCGTTCGGGTTCCCCGTCTGAGCTCCCTCTTGGGGCAGTCCCAGGACTTTAAGCGAGGTTTACGGAGAGGCTGTGTAGCGAACGCCACATCCGACGGTATCTTGGCTCAAGACTGTGCAGTCCTACTTGCTAGGTGTGCGACTCTGTACGCTTCTATCTGCGGATCGTAGTATCGGACAAAAAGCCACGCCTGTTTGTGATCCATCTCCCATCTTCCGATCCCATGGCTTCTCTCTTACCTCGTCGTCTTGCTTGCCATCAAGGGATGGGTTGTGGGATACCGAGATACGTTGCCGACGTTATCCTAAGAGTAATGCTCCCAGCTTATCACCTCATGGTCAAGCCTTGTACCCTTAGTTTTCTCTTGGAAGCGGAGCTGGCTACACCTCCATTTCGCTGGCTCACACATCCAGTGTTCTTTACATAGCAACTTACCACGGCACAGTGGAGTACCCGACTGCGCCGGCTCTCAGCCACTATACTCCCAGTATATTCGAACCAATGAGTAATTTACAATCCTACACCTCCATCTCCCCACCGTGTGGCCGCACGCCACGGGCGACCCAAGTACCGATACCTACCCACAGGTTAACGGCCACGTCAAACCAGACACCCAGTCGCAACCCCACGGACGCGACAATATCCAACGATACTCAACCCAACATCTTAATATACAACATGACCACGCACTATGTTAATATCGCGACATTTGGAACAAGCGGGGTGTGTCTAGGTCTTGCCGTGGCCTGCATGCGAGGAGGAGGACTGGATGAAACACGCACTCGGGGTCCCTTCTGGGAACCCGCAGGCAACGGACCCTTCCGCGACTTCGTTCGCGAAGTGCACACATGGCTTAACGTCGCGAGCGGAAACATGACTCCACCCCTCCAGGCAGCTGCTGTACAGCGCGGCCTGCGGGGATTGGCTAAAACACTAGCCATGAGGGCGTTTTCACTTCATGGACAGCCCTCATCGCCTTCAGAGTCGACAGAGGCGAGCGCATCCACTCAGTACTGGCCTGATTCGAGATGGCCAGACTGGAAGCAGACTCGGCAGGCTTCAACATATTCAACTTCCAGGTCCTTGCCCTGATATTATTTTGTGCTCTGGGGGTTGGTACCTCCCGAGCAGCGCAGCTACTGCAACCGCTGAACCACCAGATGCCCCGTTTTCAACAACAGTACGACCAATTCCTAGAGCGAATTCGCAGCCATGGACACTTGGCGGTGCGTTCCCCAGGGAATATCGGGAGCATCTTCAGCGGACGCAGCGCTGGTACTTAACGCGCCGAAGTAAACGACGCCCTGACAGCCATGCCGGAAGGCATCGGGAATGACGGAAAGCCCACTGAGTCCACGACGCTCCTAGGGCAAAACGCCAACGACAACGAACGGGCGTCTGGCTCAAACATGGGCTGGCCGTCATGGGCCAGCTATACACCACTTGGCGCGACGACCCTCTGGGGCTCACCCAGCCAACAAGATGGCGACGTCTGCGATTCTGGTACGGAAGCCGATGCGGTCTCCTGTACCGGTGCCGAAAACCTCGACTGGTCAGACCTGCCCGTCGGTGATGACGAAGCTACGCATATCTGTGCCAAGGCTACCGTCATGCCAACAGAAGGTGGAGGCGACGCACGAAACAGACAGTCAGGAGGTTCAGGCGAGCTGTGCGCCGCGTCTTCTTCCGCAAAGGAAGAGGTCGCGGCGGGGGTGGCAGACGTGTCCGTAGATTGCATAGCAAACGCGTTTCTGGCTCGATTGACCGACTACGATTTTGAAGACCTATCCCTATAAGGTGAAGGTAGAGGCAGGGTCCCCGCAGGTTCGACAGAGTCCTACAGGTCCCACAGACCCCGCAAGTCGCAAACGCCCCACAGGTCGCACAAGTCCCACAGGCCTCAAAGGTCTCGAAAATCTCACAGGTCGCACAGGTCGTACAGGTCTCACAGGACCGATAAGTCCCACACGCCCCGCAGGCCCCACACGTGGCACTGGTCCCACAGGCCCCATGGGTCCCACAAGTCGTACGGGTCGCAAGTGCTTCGTAGGTCCCATAGGTCCAGCATATTTCAAGCACGCCCTACAGGTTACGCAGGTTGCGCAGGCATCCTGGCATCCTGAAGTCTTGCCATGCCGTCCTGGCCGCCTGGCATCCTGGCAGCCTGGCATCCGGGGATTCCTGGCATCCTGGCTTCCTGGGACCTTGCCAGGCATCCATGCATCCTGGCCTCCTGGCCGGGCCTGGCCGCCTGGCGCCCTGGCGTCCTGGCACTCTGACATCCGGCCATTCCTGGCATCATGATCTCCTGGCGTCCGGGCTTCTGGCATCCTGGCGTCCTGGTATCTTGGCACCATTTCCATCGTTAACCGCCGATGGCCACGCACATGGGCGCCAAAAACACCATCGTGCGGGGTCCCACCGTCGAAGTAGTTTTAGCAAGAAATCTTAATCGTGTCTACTGCACCCCCAGGCCAGCATTGTGATCGCTCATGCTGTAACCTCGCGCGCCCAGTTCAGCAGCCCGTGGGAACAGTTTCTCCTTGCGGGGCCCGAGAGATCCTGCCGTTGGCTCCTGCCCCCGCTCCGCTGCCCCTGCTGGCTCCTGTCGCTCGTCTCGTGCTCTTGGCTGCAGGGGTCTGCTCGCATTGGTCAGCGCACAGCACGCCGTAATGCCGCATCAGACCGACCTTCTCCACCCCCTTCCTTCCTTCTCCAGATGCGTCCAGCGGCCAAGATGACGGCCGAAAACCTCGATCCTCGTTCCCCCCTTCCTCCCTTCGCCTCCCTCCTCCCTCCTTTCCCTCTTCCCGCGCGCGCCCTCCACTCTCCACCCTCTCCCCGGAGGAGGAGTAGGGGGGAAGGATCGTCCTCCTTCTGTTCCTCTGTTCCCGCCTCGTCCTCGTCCCTCCTCCTCCTCTTGCGCATCCTCTATCGAGTAGAGCGCAGGATCGACACACGTTCGGCTTCGTCTGGTACCATGTTGTGCCCCGCGTATTTGGATTTTGGTCGAGCCTGTTGTCTGTTCCTCGAGGCCCAGACCACCCCCGACGCCGTGTCTTGTTCTCACAGCGTCGACCAAAGAATGAGGAGGAGGAGGAGGAGTAGGAGGAGGAGGAGGAGGAGGAGGAGGAAAATGAGGAGGAGGAGGAGGATGAGGAGGAAAAGGATGAGGAGGAGAATGGGGAGGAGGAGGAGGAGGAGGAGGAGGAGGAGGAGGAGGAGGAGGAGGAGGATGAGGAGGAGGAGGAGGAGGAGGAGGAGGAGGAGGGAGGAGGAGGGGGAGGAGGAAGAGGAGGAGGGGAGGAGGAGGAGGAGGAGGAGGAGGAGGGAGGAGGAGGAGGAGGAGGAGGAGGAGGGAGGAGGAGGAGGAGGAGGAGGAGGAGGAGGAGGAGGAGGAGGAGGAGGAGGAGGAGGAGGAGGAGGAGGAGGGAGGAGGAGGAGGAATAATATTTTTTAAAATAGAAGAAGAAGAAGTAGTAGTAGTAGTAGTAGTAGTAGTAGTAGTAGTAGTAATAATATTAGTAATAATACTATTAATAATAATAGTATTATTATTAATAGTAGTAGTAGTAGTAGTAGTAGTAGTAGTAGTAGTAGTAGTAGTAGTAGTAGTAGTAGTAGTAGTAGTAGTAGTAGTAGTAGTAATTTTATTATTAGAATAATAATGCTCATAAGAATAAGAAGAAGAGGACGAATAATAATAATAATAATAATAATAACAAGAATACTACGAATAATAATAATAATAATAATAATACTAATAATAATAATGAGAAGAAGAAGAGGAGGAGGAAAAGGAGGAGGAGGAGGAGGGAACTCTGTGGGGCAGGTGCGCCCGTTACAGCCTCCTCCCTCCGCCTCCTCGTCGCCGTCTCCGGCCTCCTGCGTGCGTCTGCCCGGAGAGGCCGCGGCCTCCTCCTCGCACGACGGGCCTCCCCAGGGCTGGGCCCAAACGGTGTTTTTTTTTTTGGTGATCTCGTGGGCCGTTCTCGTTTCGACTTCGTTTTGCGGTAGAGGCGTGTTCGACGAAAACGATAAGCATTGTTCAGGTTCAGCCCTGAGCTCCCCGGCCGCCCTGGCTGGGCTGGGAGGGTTCGGCAGCACAGCACGGGAGCCTCGCGCACCCTCTCCATTCTGTTTTCAGAGGGCACCAGCGTCGAGTGGCATCTGGGGATCGATGACGCAGCGCCCATTCAGCGCCGACTGGCGTCGATGAGCGTGGGCTCGCGAGAGCCAACCACATGGTATGGGAGGCTCCCGTGCGCGGCCACCGAGGGAAGCACTGGACGAGCGAGGGCTGCGGGCGCCTGCTCCGTCGCGCGGCGCTCGGCTCGAGCCGTTTCCCCACGCCCTGGGGCCTGGACGCGGCCAGGGGCATCGGCCAGGTGTGGGGTAGGGCGGGGCGCAGTCCTCCCTTCCCTCCCTCCCGCCCTACCTCCCTCCCTCCCTCCCCTCATCTTTTCCTCTCGTAGTAGTATATTAGCATTTTATTTGTTCTCATTGGTTATTGTTATTATTGATGATGTTACTACTATGACTGTTACTACTAATTAGAAGTATTGTTGTTGTCTATCGTAGTAGCATTATTATTGGTATTAGTATTAGTATTAGTATTAGTATTAGTATTAGTATTAGTATTAGTATTAGTATTAGTATCAGTATTAGTATTCGTATTATTATTAGTCGTAGAATTACTATCAGTATTAGTATTAGTATTCGTATTCGCATTCGTATTATTATTAGTCGTTTTAGTATTCGTACTAGTACTCGTATTACTACTAGTTAATACTAGTATTAATATTAATATCCGTATTCGTACAAATATTTATTTAGTACTAGTATTAGTATTCGTATTAGTACTAGTATGATGATCATTATTATTATTAGTAGTAGTAGTCGTATATTCATTATTATTACTACTATTATTATTACTATTATTTTTAAGTATTGCTTATTATCATTATTGTTATTACTGTTATTACTATTATCATTATTATTATTATTAGTATTGTTATTATTGTTTGTTTATGTATTTATTTATTTATTTATTTATTTATAATTCGTATTACTAATATTAACATCATCAGTACTAAAAATATTTGTTTGTTTTTCTCTCTCTCTCTCTGTCTCTCTTTCTCTATCTCTCTGTCGCACGTCCATCGGAGCTACCCAACACACCCGGCCCGCGCCCGGGCGCTCGAGGCCCCCGGCCAGGCCGCCGCGTGCCGCTCCCTGCCTCTCGCTCCACCTGCCAGAAGTTCTCGCACGCGCTGATCAGCTGCAGCAGTCCCTGCCTCCGGCTCGCGCTGGGCAGTGGTTGCTTCAGATCGTAGGTTGTGTCATTCCCGCTCCTGTCACACCACACCACTATCACCACCGTCATATTACGCACGCAGTAGATGACGTCCCTTTGCGCCAGACCACGTCCGAACCCGAATCCTCTGGTTCTTGAGCTCCGTCTCGTCCAGGGTGGCAATGGCCTTCTTAGCTTCCTTTTCTGTGGAGAAGCGTGCCGAACCGTATCCGAACGATCTGCCGCAGACGGTGCCGTCCTCCTGTGAGCACTCTGCAGAATTCCACGCTGCCCGCCTGCTTCCTGTGGTTCGTCAGGTTGCGCCAGTCGACGTCGCAAGGCAAGCTTCCTACGCAGCGCTGGTTTGGAGCTGATGACGTCGGCTCGTCCGTGCCTCGCCTCGTCTGCTGCCGCTGCTGTCCCCTCTCGCACTCCCTGCCCGCACCGCGTCTGGCCTGCGGCGTGCCGCTGCGCTTGTTCAGCGTGTATGTACCTGTTCCCCCCCTGCACCCTGCCCTCGTCCTCCTCGTCCTCCGCGTCGCCGTCAGACATCTCCTGCTCCTTCCGTGGAGCAATGGAGGCACATCCCCTGGAACCAGCGCGAGCGCCGAGCCGCGAAGCCGAGGAAACGAGCGGAGAAGGAGCAGGTTCAGCACCCGGGTGCACTGGAAGCCCGACTTGCATCCAGATGGAGAAGATGACCAGCCCCACACTGGCCCCTTCCTCGCTGGCGACTGCTGGCCGCCTGCCCCTGGAGACACCGAATAAAATGAACGTGTGAATTCGGCATGCACGAGATCATCGTGATGCCCACCACTCGCTCGAAGATGCGGAGCCCCACGCCTCCGGTTTTGGCGCTCCTGGAAACAAGAACGGTTTCTTCGTTATCTCCTTGTGGGTCTGCACGTATGCAGCCCGATGTTCTTTCGTCAGCATGCGGGAGCCCAGCCGGACAGCCACACACCCTCCATGTGATTCCACACGGGCACAGCAGTCATGAGCTGCCCATCGCTGGTGAACATCCACTGCGGCAGGGCCGGAAACCTTTGCCGCGCTGGCTTCGTCTCCAGAGCCTTGGCCTTCACCCGGTCCTGCACCATCTGCTCGAAGGGCTCCTCGAAGCGCAGGCCGAGCACCTTACCACTCAGCTCCATCTCCTCATCGCCGTCGCTGCCCGCCGGAGGCGGCGGCAACCACTCGTCCTCCTCCACCTCCATCTTCGGTCCGCCGTCGCCATGCCGCTCCCTCGGCCCAGCTCCGCCAGCTCCGGCTTCCGCCCCTTCTTGTCATCCTCGCCCGCTTGGCGAGCCGCCGCGGCCAGGTCCTTCCTCTTCCGCCCCTTCCGCTGCCGCCCTGCCGACTTGGCGGCGGCAGGATCCGGGGCATCCCGCGCTGGACCACCGCCACTCCGCATCGCCGCCATGACCTGGGTGGCCACGGCAGCAGCGGCGGCTGCGGCGGTCCGGTGCGGTTGGCGCCGGCCAGAGCTGCTGCGCGGACGGCCGCCTCCACGAGGGCAGCTGCCATCGCATATCGCCGCTGGCTTCCGCCATGCCGCGTGCGCCGCCGGAGGGGGGGGCCCAGCGCGCAAACTCGCACACCTGAAGGGCTTGAGCCAAAGTGGCTGCGGCTGTGTGTACATTTGCCGTTGTTCCTCCACCAGGTGCTCGTGGCACTGCCCGTCCATGAGGCGGATAGCGATACTGTCGTGCAGGTGCTGCATACCAGGATGCCGCATGGCGTGTGGAGCGGCTTTGTAGATCTTTTGATGTGCCTTGAGTGCTACCTCGGGCAGTCGTGCTATGAATAGCTTGGACGCCGTGTCGAGCAGCGCCTGGACGTGGTTGTTGGGATGTGGCGTCGCTTCTTGCTCTGCGCCTGGGCTGCTACTGCCTGAGCTGCCACCGCCTTGGGCTGCCACTGCCGCCACTGCCACTGAGCTGCCACTGACTGAGCTGCCACTGCCACCACTGCCTAGACTGGCCACTACCTTGAGCTGCCACTGCCTGCGCTGCCTGCTGCCACTGCCTGAGCTGCAACTGCTGCCCATGCTGATGCCCCCCCGTGTCTTGGCCGCCACTGCCGTCCCCTCTGGCACCGTAGCTGATCTCGTTGGGCTCGTGCTTCACCGTACCACCCTCATAGCTGATGTTGTTGGGCTCGTGCTTCTTTGAGCCACTCTCGTAGCTGACGACGTTGGGCTCGTGCTTTTCTGCGCCTCTCCCGTAGCCGATGGCGTCGGGCTCGTGCCTCGCGACGCCACCCACGTGGCTGATGACGTTGGGGTCGTTCTTCGCGCTCTTCCTCTTACTATTATTTTTCTTCGTGCCCTCTCCGTCCTCTTCTCTTCTGCTCCTCGTAATGTCTGCGCAGCCTAGTCAACCGAGTACATATGCATAGCGAGCGTGGCATCGGACTCGTGCTTCGTTGTACCACCCTCGTAGCTGAGGGAGTCGGGCTCTTGCTTCGTGTGGCCTCCCCGTAGCTGACGACGTTGGCCTCGTGCTTCGCCACACTTCCCTCGTAGCTGTCGCCGTCGGGTTCGTGCTTGTCGACCTCACCCTCCTTGCGGATGGCGTGGGTTTCGTGGTTCGCTGTGCCAGTCCAGTAGCTGGTAGCATCGGACTCGTGCTTGTCAGCGCCACCTTGACGCCTGCTCCCTTCTTGATGCGCCATTTCTTGAGTCACCTCTTGATGCGCCACTACGCCCCCCCATGTACAGGACACGAAAGTCAAGGGTTGCTGCGTTGTCTATATATACATATGCTGTCTGCAGTATTGTCTCTAAGCCTGTCTTTGTGCCTGCCGTTCTGCTGCCGTTGGCTTTTCTCGCTGCTAGTGTCGTAGTTGATAACGTCTGGCGCTATGCTGGCTTCCGTCCAACACTGCAGGAGGCGGGGACGAACTCTGGAGCATTCCTATAGAATCCTGGGCCTGTTGATTGTCGCATCGTCTGTACATCATATTCGATCCGGCGTACTGCTGCCACTAACTCTCGGAGCAAAGCCGTCGGAGGTTCTGGATCTGCCCCGTGGGTTGGGTGCAGGTGTGGATGCAGCCCAGTTTGGGTACACAGGGCCGGACGTGACCACCAAAGCTTGTCGTACCGCCATTCGCTTCAATCCCAGCTGTCCTCTCTTGGCCTGCGATGCTGGCTCCCCGGTCACCGCCGCCACACAAGGGCTCCAGTTCCTGGAGTCGCGAGGTGGGGCCGTATTCGACGAGACATGAGATGTCATGGCTGATGCGCCCGCCTGGCCACTGTCGGCCCGCGAGCTGGGGCTGGCCCGCCACGCGGCGGTCCCCCAGCGGGGGGAACGCGGTTCGGGTCCCCTTGCCTCCTCCTCCTCCTCCTCCGCCCTCCTCCTCCCCCTCCTCCTCCTCTTCCTCCTCCTCCTTCTCGATGGGGATGCGGCCTTCGAGCATAGGACACATGGCGTTTGGGAACGCCACCCCTCCAGAGGCAGAGGATGCCTGAGCAGCACCTCGGCAGCCCCCGAAGATGGGGACGGTGAGCCGCCAGGGTGCGCCGCGGGGCTACGCCTCCCAGCGATCGACGGGCGAACCCCTCCCCCAAACTCCCCACACCCGACACGTCCTCCCCCACCCTCACCCGCGCCATCCCCCCCCAGACCTCCCAGGCCGAACCCCCCCCCCCCATTTCCCCCAAACTCTCCACACCAGACACGACCCCGCCCCCCCATCCCCGTTCTCAAACCTCATCTCGGGTGTTGCTAGAAGTACCCCTGGCACAAGGTGCCCCCAGCTTTTCGCTTCATTTTGGAGCCCCTGGGGCCCTCGGGGCCTCGTGAGGGGTGCTTTGGAAGCCGTTTGGGCTACCCCGAAATTCCTGGGGGCACCTTGGCCCAGGGGCACCTCTAGCAACATCCGATCATCTCTTCCTGGTGGGCGCCGCGGCAGCGCCTCTGGAGTGCGCGGTGCCCTTCGCGCGGGGCGCCGCCGCCGCCGCCCCTTCGGCGGCGCGCGGTGGGCGGCCCTGGGAGCGCGGCGGCCACGGGCCGGCGCGGGCGCCCCACGTGAGGCAGAAGAGGAGGGGGAGCAAGAGGTGGAGGAGGAGGGGGAGGCGGAGTTTGAGGAGGAGGAGGAGGGTGAGGGGGAGGAACCATAATAGTAATAGTGATGATAAGAAGACGAAGACGAAGACGAATCAGAAGATTAATTATATTTGAGTACGAGTAAGCATCATCATACTAATACTGACAAGTGAAACAATACTAATAATTCGAATGCTAACATTAAGAACGATGGTAAACTGACTAATATTCTGTCTAATAAGAACCGACGAGGCCGAATATCTTCAGTAGAAAAAATAAGAATACGAATCATCATACGAACAAGAAGAGGAGGAGGAGGCGGAGTAGTAGGAGGAGGGGGAGGAACAATGATACTAGGAAGACGAAGACGAAGACAACGACGAAAACAACCAATCATGATCATACTCATCAGCATCTACGAACTAGACGAATACTGGTACTACTAAGACTAATATGAACACTCATGCGAACAATAATGATACCAATAAGAAGACGACGGAGACGAATCATGTTCATACTATGAATAAGACGACTAAAAACCACACTGATAAGAAGAGGATGGTGATGAGGCGGAGGAGGAGGAGGAGTAATAATAATAAGGGGACGAGCAAGCATGAAACGAATCATGCTGATGCTACTGATGATAACAAGCATAATCATAACACGACGCATGCGATGCATACCAATCAGAAGACGAATCATACAAATGATCATAATAGGAATAGTGAAATTCATATTTCTAGGATGAGTATTAAGGAAATGAGGAATAATAAGTCTCATACGAATAAGGTGAATACAACTACTACAAATACTAAGCATACTCATGCTACTACTCAGAAGAACACGAAGAGGAGGAGGAGGCGAAGGATGATGATGAGGAGGAGGACTACGAATACTAATTCGAATAGTAAGGGGAGGCCGAATACGAATAAGACGAACAGTATTAATAAGAGGAAGGCTCACCATGAATTTGCACACTAATAAGAAGAAGAGGAATTGACATACCACGCATCGCACGAGTAGTAGTACGACGAGCGGTAGCAATATGACGACAAGGAATAGTACTGCTGCACACAATAAGGGTGCAACTAGTAAAGATAAGGCGAAACGTATCCTACGAAAGTACGGGACAGGAGACTCCCAATCAGACGGCTACGAAGAAGAGGGTGCTGCTCAGGAGGATGAGACGGAGGGGGAGTAGGAGGACGATGACGAAGAAGACGACCACGAACACGAACCAGACGAATCCTAATACTAGCATGCGAATACCATTACGAATCCGGATAATTGTAGTCATCATAAGGCGAAAGTGACTGATACAATTAACATGGATATTGGCCATACTACTATTAACCATGAGACGACCAGTACGGAGAAGACGAAGGCGAAATAACTTAGTATGAAGACGATTGCGAATACTAAGCATAGGAATCGGTCGACTAGGAGGGGGAGGAAGAGGAGGAGGAGGAGGAGGAGGAGGACGAGGACGAGGACGAGGAGGGATGAGGAAGGAGGAGGGAGGAGCAGAAGGAGGAGGAGGAGGAGCATGAGGAGGAGGAGGAGGAGGAGAAGGAGGAGGAGGAGGAGGAGGAGGAGAGGAGAGGGAGGAGGAGTAGGAGGAGGAGTAGTAGGAGGAGGAGAAGACGGAGGAGAAGGAGGAGAAGGAGGAGGAGGATGGCTAGGAGGAGGAGGAGGAGGAGGAGGAGGAGGAGGAGGAGGAGGAGGAGGAGGAGGAGGAGGAGGAGGAGGAGGAGGAGGAGGAGGGGAGGAGGAGGAGGCGGAGGAGGAGTAGGAGGAGGAGGGGCAGGAGGAGGAGGAGGACGAGGAGGAGGAGGAGGAGGAGGGGGAGTGGGGAGTGGGGGGGGAGGAGAAGGAGGAGGATGAGGAGGAGGAGAAGGGGGATGCTGCTGATGATGCTGCTGCTGCTGATGATGATGATGATGATGATGATGATGATGATGATGATGTTGCTGCTGATGCTGATGATGATGCTGATTATGCTTATGATTATGATGATGATTATGATGCTGATTATGATGCTGATGCTGATGCTGATGCTGATGCTGATGCTGCTGATGCTGCTGATGATGATGATGATGATGATGGTGATGATGATGATGATGATTATGTTGTTGATGATGGTGATGCTGATGATGATGATGAAGAAGATGATGATGCTGCTGATGATGATGATGCTGATGATGATGATGATGATGATGATGATAATGACGATGCTGCTGATGATGATTATGATGATGATTATGTTGATGCTGATGATGATGCTGATGATGCTGATGCTGATGATGGTGCTGATGCTGATGATGATGCGGATGATGGTTCTGAGGAGGAGGAGGAGGACTAGGACAAGGAGGAGGAGGCGGAGGAGGGGTAGGAGGAGGAGGCGGAGGAGAAGCAGGAGGAGGAAGAGGAGGAGGAGGAGGAGGAGGAGGACGAGGACAAGGACGAGGACGAGGACGAGGACGAGGACAGGACTAGGACGAGGAGGAGGAGGAGGGGAGGAGGAGGAGGAAAAGAGGTGGAAGAAGAGGAAGAGGAGGAGGAGGAGGAAGAGGAGGAGGACGAGACGAGGACGAGGAGAGGAGGAGGAGGAGGACGAGGAGAGAAAGGGGGACGAGGAGGAGGAGGAAGAGGACGAGGACGAGAACGAGGACGAGGAAGGAGGAGGAGGAGGAGGAGGAGGAAGAGGAGAAGTAGTAGTAGTAGTAGTAGTAGTAGTAGTAGTAAGTTAGTAGTAGTAGTAGTAGTAGTAGTAGTAGTAGTAGTAGTAGTAGTAGTAGTAGTTAGTTAGTAGTAGTAGTAGTAGTTAGTAGTAGTAGTAGTAGTAGTAGTAGTAGTAGTAGTAGTAGTAGTAGTAGTAGTAGTAGTTAGTAGTAGTAGTAGTAGTAGTGTAGTAGTAGTAGTAGTATAGTAGTAGTCGTAGTAGTAGTAGTAGTAGTAGTAGTAGTAGTAGTAGTAGTAGTAGTAGTAGTAGTAGTAGTAGAAAGTAGTAGTAGTAGTAGTAGTAGTAGTAGGCGGAGGAGGAGGGGAGGAGGAGGAGGAGGAGGAGGAGGTGGAGGAGGAGGAGACGAGGACGAGGACGAGGAGGGGGAGGAAGGAGGAAGGAGGAGCAGAAGGAGGAGGAGGAGGAGGAGGAGGAGGGTTAGGAGGGTTAGGAGGAGGAGGAGGAGAAGGAGGAGGAGGGCGAGGAGGAGGAGGAGGAGGAGGAGGGCTAGGAGGAGGCAGGAGGGGGAGGAGTGGCCGCGCCGCGGGGCCCGGCCGGCCGGGCGCTCCGATCGGGGAGTCGCCTCAAGGAGCCGGAAAGGAAAGGAAACGGAAGAGAATGAGAATGAGAATGCGCCATCACGAAGTGATCCAAGAGAGACTGCCTCGCAGCCCTGGCTGCCTGCTGGGCGCGAGTCAGGGCCTTTGGCCATTCGCCGAGACCGATCCGACGAAGATATTCCCGTCGAGCGGTTGTGACCTGGCTTGTGACCTGGCGAGGCTGACAAAGATCCTGGAGACCCGAACTAGTGTGCCCACTGCTATAGAAACCGCAACAACTGCAGAACCATATGCCGAGGATGTCATGAAAGGCCATGCGATGTGTGCCATGCACCCCCCCACCCCTATATGTAAGTACTGACTGACAGGGCAGTGGAAAACATGAGCATCCCCAGGAGTGAGAAAGAAACAATGGGACCGTCGCCACGTAATGAGTGGCGTCGGAGGCAGATCCCCTACAACGGTGGCACCTCTTACCACTCTCATCTAGAGAGTGGTCTGTCTCGAACACGCTGACAACATTCAGTGAAGGTGGGAGGAGGAGGAGGAGGAGGAGGAGGAGGAGGAGGAGGAGGAGGAGGAGGAGGAGGAGGAGGAGGAGGAGGAGGAGGGGGCCCCGCCTGCGTAGAACTCCTCGATGTGGGGGGGCTGGCGCCCGCAGCAGCGTTGAGGGCCTCGAGGCCCGCACGGAGGAGGCGCCGTCGAAGAAAGAGCGTGTCTTTTCCAAGCACCCAGATCCTGTTGCGAATGCCTTCGGGGAGTCGGGCGGAAGCTGCGGCCTGTCCAGCCAACTCGTCCGCCACCGTGTTGCCTATCGTGAGAAACAGGGGTGTGCCTTTTTCCACGGTCTCTGAAGCTGAAAGATGGGAAGCGACCTGAAGAACAACAATGAGTGACGCGCCACGTTGAGTGTCCTTAAGCTGCCTCCTTCTCATGTCCCAGATCCCCTTGTTGTCCCCCGATGGTTCTAGATACAGTCCAGAGTACCAGCCATCAGCAACAGCAGTAGCCAAGATAAGCCCGTAGAGTTCACCTCGAGGGACCGTCTGCCTACGTCCTGGAAGGGGGCCCAATATGACGGCTCCAGCTTCGGGGGGACGTAGGAAAGCATATACAGATAACGCCGCACCGGGCCCGGGGGCCCCGGGCCGCAGCCTCGACCACAAATGGGGGGACGTCGGGCCCAGCCCGCTCCCCGGCGGTCCCCAGGTCGGCCCCCGGAGCGCCCAGACGGCCGTCCAGGCGGCCCCAGGCCGCCCAGAGCCACCCTGAAGACAACCTCCAGCGGTCTCCGGCGCCTCAAGAGGCGTCTCGAACCGCCCCAGACGCCTCCAAGACGCTCGAAGACCCCTCCAATAGATCCCCCCAGACGGCCCCGGGAAGCAAAAATAGCCCCGTTCCCTTCGTAAAACGTACATTTTTACCATATTCGATTTTTTGGCCTTCGTACCGTCCTTTACGACCTCAGAGTTTCCCTAGACCGCCCCAAGACGGCCCACGAAGCCCACAAGAGAGCCCCAAGACGGCCCCAGAGGAGCCCAGGACAGTCCAAGAGGCGCCCAGGACGGCCCAAACGCGTCCCCGAAGGGCCCCAAGAGGGGCCCAAGACAGGAAACCCAACTGAACCTTCCAGCCCCCCCGCCCCAGGAGGCCCCAAAGAGGCCCCTAAGAGACCCCCAAGAGGCCCGAAGAGGCCCCCAAGACGCCCGCGGCAGGCCCCAAAGGGCCTCCAGAGCCCCTCCAAGAGGCTTCCAGGAAGCCCCCGGGAGGCTTCGGATTGCCTCAATCTGGCCGCAGGTGGCCTCAAGTCGGGCCTCCACGCAGCCAAGACGGCCAATGACGGCTTCAGATTGCAGAACCGATGCCCCCAAGGGACCCTCAGACGCCCCCCCAAGAAGCACCCAAGAGGTACCTCCAACAGCCAGTTGACGAAGCATGCGAAACACCCCAGAAGCTCCTCAGATGCCGTCGCGCGCCTGTGCTTGATAGCGTTGTCCAAGATCGTCCAGCGCCCCCCCGGCCTGGGCTAGAACCTGAGCGCGCGCGAAGCGCGCGCGATGGTTCTAGTAATATTTACTGCGATGCCGATACATCGAAAACGAGGTTCACGAGCATCTGGCCCCCCACTGAGCCTGTGCATTCAGGGCAGCGCAGGGGCTCGAGACACGGTTGTCTTTACGCCCGCGCGCAGGTTTCGTGGCGGCCAGGCGAGCCTGGGTGCGAAGCGCGGTTGCTTGGTACTGCTGTGCGGCGGGGGGTGCGAGAATATCGCATGCAACGGAGGTGAGAAATCAAGGGGAAGAGGATCATTGGGGATGGGGAAGAGGGGGAATGTTGGACGGCTGCCATTCTGCCCAGGCGACCTCATGATCGCACAGCCGGGTTGCTCAGCTCCTGCATGTGATGCGTTTAAGGACGCGATTTTGGCTTGTACCTGGAGCAGAAGTTCGCAGGCGACTGCTTCTTGGTATGCCAGGAGTGACCTCGCGTAGTCGAGATCCGTGGTGAGGCACAAGAAGTCGCAATCGTACCTGTCGCTGGAGATGTGGCCAGAGGCGCGCTGGGCGAAGATGTCGCTCCTCTTCCTCTGGTCGTACTTCTCGTCATCCCAGTCCCAGAGGGCGTCCTCGGACTGGCGCTCCGAATGGCCGAGCGCCGCGACCTCCGAGGCGTAGTCGCTGAGCGCCTTGCGCAGGCCCTCGAGCTTCGTCTTCTGCCTCTGGCGCCTGGCGGCCTCGGCTTCGCGCCCGGCCTCGGCCTCGCGCTTGCGCTGGGCTTCCGCCTGGCGCCCTGCCTCGGCGAGGCTCTGGGCCTCCGCCTCCCGCAGGTTGGCCGCCGCCTGGCGTCGGGCCTCCGCCTCAGCCCGTCGCGCGGCCTCGGCGTGGCGCCTGGTCTCCGCGTGACGCTGGGCCTCCGCCTGGCGCTCGCCCTCGGCGAGGCTCCGGGCCTCCGCCTAGCGCACCGCCGTCCGGCGTTGGGCCTCCGCCCACGAGGCGGGCCTCGGGTCGACGCTGGGCGCCCCCAGGGCCGCGATCCATCGTAGATGACGCTGCGTCCGCTCTCCACGGGCCTCGCTCCCTCGTGAACTGCGCTGCGTGTGCGCTCCCAGGGGCACGTTCCCTAGTATATTACTTTGTGTTCGGGCTCTCAGAACCACCTGGGCATCCTGGGGCGCCCAGGCCGCTCGAGTTGTGCAAAACAAGCGTTTCGCTCCAGACATCCTCGACATTCCTGCGCGCGGGACGCTCCATCCTCGAGTGGGCACGCAACAAGTTAACTTGTCTGTTTTTGGTGTAAATTCTTAGGGTCTCCATGCCTCGTGTTTTCTCGTGGATTCTGCACAAAACGCTCCGCACCGATTTTTTCACAATGGAAATCGGATGTCCGCGGACCCCGTTACCTATCGAGAATCCGAGAGAAAGGGGACACATTTTCCTCAGGCGGGCACGCGCGATGTTTTGTTAATATATATTTATATATACATATATACATGTAAGGGTGCGTATGTTTTATTAGTATGTATTGATGTTCATACCTTTTATGCATGTACCATGATGATGTATATATATACTCACACATATATATAAGTGTATTGTATGTTTTATGTTGTTGCGTTACGTTCCATTACAATGCACGGTATTATATTGTAAAGTACCGTGCGACGATATATTATGGTGTGGCACATCACATTATAGTATGGTACACGATACTATATCACACTAAGTTATTATTTCCATAGTCTGTATCACGGTATATCGTATGTCATCTTATCATTTGTGGTTTATTTTCTTACGTATTATATTGCGTTCTCTAGTATATCAGATTAGTTGCCACGAGTATATATATACATGTATATATATATATATATATATATATATATGTATGTACGCATGTGTGTATGTTTGTATGTATGTATACATATGTGTATACATATATACACATACATACATACATACATATATTTACATTCATCAATTATACCATATTATACCGTCTGATATTACATAATATCACATTCTACTGTATTATATTAATGTATATAGAACCGTATCCCATTCTGTGATATTATAATCATCATTGTATGTGTATCTTATTCTCTATTACTAAATGTTCACATGATCGACCCACGAGCCCAGAAAGGAAGATAGAAATGTGAAGCGTGGCGATTTTTTCAGCGACGGGCAGCTGCAATTCTGAGTGTATCGATCTCTTGGCGCCCCCACGCGCTCCCAAACGCTCTCAAGCGTTCCCAGGGGCTCCCAGGTGTTCCCAGGCGGCCCCAGGCGCGCCAAATCGCATCCAAACGCTCCCAGGCGCTCCCAAGCTCTCCTTGGCGCTCCCAAGCGCTCCTAGGCGCTCCCAGACGCCCCCTGGCGCTTCCAGGCGCTCCCCGGCGCTCCCAGGCGCTCCCAAGCGTTCCCAGGCGCTCCCACGCGCTCCCAAGCGCTCCCACTCCCCAGCGGACCATGGGTGACCAGAACGTTTGCACGACCAAAAGCTGCCGCCCAGCTGAATTTGAGGGGTGCGCTCCCGTAAGTGGATGTGGAAACTTTGTACGGAGACGTCTGGGACGGTTTGAAGTTCCTGGGCCCTGGCCGCCTGCCGCGGTGGCTCATGTAGTCCAGACAGCGCAAGGACTGTCGACGCCCCGTCCAGACCCATGGGGGATGGGACAGGGGGATGGGTAAACTCCTCCCCGAAGGGGTGGAAGAGGAAACGCCCCAAACCACCTACGCCCTGAAATGCTGGCGGGATTTTTGAATATCCTGGGCCATGCACGGCGAGGAAGTCTCTGGGCGAAACGTCTGGGCCGCCCGACCGACGTGCTTCGTGGCGCGACGCGGAGAAGTTGGCTACGGTCTGGAAGGTCTGCTTTGCGTGTCGTGCCGCCGGTTCTGTGGCCCACTACGTTTCGGCGCGACACGTTCGCTCTCGCCCTCGTCGTCATTGCCGGCGCCATCCTCCCTTGTCGCCGCCGCCACCGCCGCCGTCGTCGTCGTCGTCGTCGTCGTGGTCGTCGTCGTCGTCGTGGTCGTCGTCGTCGTCGTCGTCGTCGTCGTCGTCATTGTCGTCGTCATTGTCGTCGTCGTCGTCGTCGTCGTCGTCGTCGTGAGGGGTTCGAGGCTATGGCCGGGGGCCCGCGGTCGTGCCTGCCTCCCCACGCTGCCTGCCGTCCTCCCGCTTCTCCATTCTCCGCCCTTCCACCCCCTTCTTTCAGGAGGGAAAGAAACACACAGACACAATTAATCGTCGATTCCCCAGAAAATATGGGAAAATATGGGAAGTGGGGGGGAAGACAGAAAACCAGAAAATATCATAAAATATGGGGCATCTTTTTATTTGTGTGTATTTATTTGTGTGTCCTGGGGCCCCTTGATTCTTCCACTCCCGGCCACTCCGCTCTTCGCCCTTCTCCTCCCGACCTCCGCTCTCCGCCCCATCTTCCCCTCCGTCCGCTCCCTCCCCCCCCTCCTTCCGCCCTCCGCGCCCTCTCCGCGCCTCCCCCCCCTGCTCTGGCGAGTTGTGGCGCAGCGCAGCCTGCCCTGCGAGTTTGATTGTCGCAGGTACTGTCAGGGCGTAAGTGCAGCCAAGGGCTCCAGGATAAAACGGGCGGGTAGCCGCCATGTTCCCTCGCTCGCTCGGTTGCTCTCCTCCCCCCGCCTCCCTTCTGCCGAATTTTTGTTTCCTGGTGCATTTCATCTCCAGCGCCTTTTCCTTCTCCTGGCACGTTTCCATCTCTCCTTCCCTCTTCTGGAGTGGGCATGGACGGCCGGTGTCACAGGGGAATATATGGCCGCTGCCCAGAGCGACCTCGACAACGCCTTAGAGGACCGCACCGCCTGGGGCCTGTTACTGGCGTCTTGCACATGGAATGGTTTAGCCGGAGGGGGCTTTGAGCTCTAGGCTTCAGAAGGCTTGCGCCGCGTATACCCCTCCAACCCTTACCCCTTCGTAGCAACAGTGACACGCACTACCACCTTTTGCCACAATTAGTGAACTTGACGTAGCCAGCACCATCATGCACCGTTCTCTTCATCGTCATGAACCGCTGTCGTCACGAATCGTAGCCATCTTCATCGACACCGCAGTACTCGGATTATCACTGCTAGCATCTGATCACCACGCGCCATCACTATCACAGTCATGTCACCCACTCCACCGTGACACGTGCTGTTAAATCGCGATGTGAGTTTTTGCCATGTGCGGCCCTTCCCCGTGGATAGTCTCGCGGCTCGTAGCCGTTTTCGATGGCCTTTGGACCGAGAACTGGCCCCGGAGGCCGACATCGAGGGACCGCAGCTGGTTGCACACTTCATTTCGTCGGAGATCTGGGGTCGGCGCCCTGAAGAAGGAACCCTTTTCGTTGGGGAGGGGCTCCGCGTTCCTTAAGTGTTTCACAGCTTGCCTCAGGCTTTCCTTGTGTTTCCGACAGGAAGTCGAACTTTAATTGATGGGAAAAAGGGGCCTCGTTCCTTATTTTGGGTTCCTTAGGTCAAGGCCCCGACTGTATGGGGCCTGCGCTGGGGGAGAGACCAGCGCGGACTTCGGCCAGGCTTTGGCCCGATGGGGTGCCGGAAGCTGTCGAAAGCCTCGCGCTGGCCCCCTCCGGCCGCCGCCGCCGCCGCCGATCATGTTGGCCGTCGTCGGAGGGCGCTGGCCCAAGAGTCTCCTTTGCAGCCATCGTGCGACCACAAGGACAGGCAAGACGAGGAACGAATGGGGCTTTTCTGGCCATGGCGCGCCTCGGCCACGAGATGGTTTCCCGACCCGGGCCGAAGGAGCGGCACGAAAGCCAGAGCCCTTCCCGAGCCCAAAGTGGTCCTGATCCAGGCGTCTGAGCTGTAGTTTGTTGTGACGGTGCCTCGAGTGAAGAGGCCCGTCGGATTTCTTCGCCGATGACCAACGAGGTCGAAGAGGGCCAGCGGGCTCTGCTTTTGAGAATGTCTCTGGCGAAACGCTTGGTTTTTGGTTTCCGTTCTGTCACTTGCAAGGGAAGCTCAATGCTCGGCTGAGTGAGTGCATTTCGTGCCTGCACGCTCGAGGGACGTGCGCCCCTCCACGTCGGATCCTCGATATAACTCTCGGGGTCCGAAGTCCTGTGCTCTCTCCCCTGGGAAAAAAAGAAGCTGTGAGTGTTTTGCGCTGGATCCTGGACAATCGACATCAGGAGGGGAAAAAACACACAGACACAATTGATCGGCGACTCCCAGAAAATATGGGAGAATATGGGAAGTGGGGGGGAGGACAAAAGCCCAGAACATATGGGAAACTATGGGGGATATTCTTATTTGTGTGTATTTATTTGTGTGTCCCAGTTCCCCTTCAGACATGGTCTGGAGGCCCAGAAGTCTCATGGACCATCCGCGCGTGCCCGATCGAGGCCTGCGCGCCGCCTGCGCAGCGTCCTGGCGGCTGCGGAGGGCGGCGCGGGGACTCTGGGAAGAGCGGGATGCGAGGAGGAAGCGCCCTGAACCGCCTACGCCCCAAGGGGCCGGTTGAATTTGCGTGTCCCCTGGGACAGGGCTCGTTTCGATTCCTCCGATTCGATTCGATTCGACTTCGATGGATTCCGATTCCGATTCGATTCGACTTGGGCTTCCGATTTGGAATCCGATTTCTTATTGGAGGCATACTAGCATGCCGATTTCCGCCGATTCGACTTTTCCCGTTCGGCTGCCGATTTCCGCCGATCCGATTCATGTCGATTGCCGATCGGATTTATCGATTGGATTCTGGGCTCTCCTGCTGGGACGTCCCCTGCCATGTTTCCACTACGTTCCTCGGCCGACCCCCTGGCACGGCCCATTGTCGTGCCCCCTTGCACGTCTCCTGGCGGCGTGCCATGGCGCGTCTGCGGCGCGTCCCTCGCTACCCCCATGTGCTTGTCCCAGGAAGCGTTTCCTGGCACGTCCCCTGACGCGTCGCACATGGCACGCGTCCCCTGGCGCGTCGCGTGGCACTTCCCGTTTGGCGTCCCCTGTTATGTCCCTTGGCACGTTCCGTGGCGCGTCCTTTGGTCATTCACCTGGCGCGCTAATTGGCACGTCCACTGGCACGTCTCCTGCCACGTCGCGTCCCATGGCACGTTCCCTGACACGCCCCCATGGCGCGTCCCATGGCTTGTCCCCTGGCGCGTCCGATGGCATGTTCCTTGGCGCGTCCCCTGGCGCGTCCCATGGTTCGTCTCCTGACGCGTCCGACGGCATGTCCCCTGGCTCGTCACGTCCCCTGGCGCGTCTTCTGGCACGTCCCCTGGCGCCTCCGGCAGGCCCTGGCACGTCCCTTGGCTGGTACGTCTCCTGGTGCGTCCCATGTCGCGTCCTCTGGCGTGTCGCGAGGGACGTCCCGTGGTGCGTCTCATGGCACGTCTCTTAGCGCATTCCGTGGTGGTTCCCTGTCGCGTGGCGTGGCGCGGGGCGAGGGGAGAGGAGAGGGATGAAGAGTGCGACGACGACGCCGCCGACGACGACCACGACCATCAGGAGGCAGCGCACAGTCTTGTCAGATCTCTCCCTTTCCTGGGTCGTGGGGGATCATGGTTGTTGTTCCAAGACGTTGGAGCTATGTGATAGTTTCGGACTCCCTCTTTGCCTTCGGTCAGAGTGATGGGGGCCCGAGCTGTCTTGCTTTCTCTCTGCGCGCGCGTGGCTGGATGGACGGCCCTGCCTCTGGGGGCTGCACTCGGGGGCTGCATGTCGGGGCTGCACTCTGCTCATGCTGGCCTACACCTGCGGGCCTCACCCGGGGGCCACACGGAGGCTACTCTTGCGGGCGGTTCGCCCGCGCCGGCACCCCCTCACTCCTGCCCGCAAGTGCGCGGTGCCATGCGCTGCAGTCTTTCGGGTCTCTTTCCTTTCCCGTTTGTGTCCCCGTCCCTTCCCGCGAGGCGCTGCGGAAGGCTACCCTGAGCGTCAAGCGCACCCACGAGGCAGCAGCCTCTGGGCTGGGAAGCCAAGGGGGGCACCCCATCCCTTGCAGGAAGGGTGGGTCAGGGATTGATGCCTACCAGTGAAGGGGGAGCCATATCGATGCCGATTCTCTTTCTTCTTCTTTTTCGCCTTGTTGGGCCTCCGCCCTCGTTCGCCACGGCTGGACTCGCCTCGGACTCCTGGTCGGCAATCGCCCTGGGAGAGGTCCGTGGAGTTTCGGTGTTTGTGCACATCTTTATGTCCTTGCATATCGGGCGCATGGCTAGTGATGACCTTGGTCAAAGCAGGCGAGGAGACAAGCTGTGAGGGCGCTCCTTCGTTTCACGCCACGGCTCTTTGCTGCAGTGTGGCGCAGGGCTCGGCAGGGGGCTGCTCAGCGCGCAGGGGAGAATTCTTAGACACGGCCAGTGTCCCGAATGAGGAGACTTCCTTACATCGAGTTCCATGCCCTTTAAACCGCGCTTCTGGAGCGTGACAGCGAGGCGTTCACGAGCAGCGCTGAGTGTCAACCAGGAGCTCGTTTCGCCGGCGAGCGAGCTCAGACATCGTGAGATTGTTCTCCAGGCTGCCCCACAAGAACAAGCAACTTGAGCCCGAGAGCTCTTGAGCCTCCCCATGCCCCCGAGAGCTCTTGAGCCTCCCGGGCCTCGGGCCTCGGCCTCCTCCTCCTCCTCCTCCTCCTCCCTCCCCTCCCCTCTCCCTCCCTCCCTCCCTCCCTCCTCCCTCCCTCCCTCCTCCCTCCCTCCCCCTCCCTCCCTCCCTCCCCTCTCCTCCTCCTCCTCTCTCCTCCTCCTCCTTCCTCCTCCTCCCTCCTCCCGCCTCCTCCTCCTCCGGGGGCCGGCCCGTCCCCTCCCCCCCGAAGGGGCCGCCAAGGTTGCGCCGCGGGGGCCTCCGAAGGCCTCGGGCGGGGCCCGGGCCTCGGACGCCGCGGCTTCTGCCGCGGCGTGGCTCCCCAGACGCCTCGGCGCCCTCCTCCTGTGGAGGAGGAGGAGGAGGAGGAGAGGAGGAGAGGAGGAGAGAGGAGGAGGAGGAGGAGGGAGGGGGAGGGGGCGGAGGAGGAGGAGGAGGAGGAGGAGGAGGAGGAGGAGGAGGAGGAGGAGGAGGAGGAGCCGTCTTCGGCCGGTCGGCCCGCGCCCTCTCCCGTGGCCTCTCTGTGCTCCGGGCGCGCCCCGCCGCTGCTCGACACCGCCGTCCGGCCCCCTCGCGGCCGCGGGCCAAGAGCGTTCCGGGCTCCCCCCCCATCCTCCTCCTCCTCCTCCTCCTCCTCCCTCCTCCCCCTCCCTCCCTCCCTCCCTCCCTCCCTCCTCCCTCCTCCTTCCCTCCCTCCCTCCTCCCTCCTCCTCCCCTCCTCCTCCTCCTCCCTCCTCCTCCTCCTCCTCCTCCTCCTCCTCCTCCTCCTCCTGGCCCCCGTGGCCTGGCATGGGCCCCCGAGGGGGTCGAGCACGGCCCACGCCTGCCCGCTGTGCTCCTGCCTGCTCCTCGACGCGGGGGGGGGGCCTGGGCGGCGCGAGCGTGACCCGCGGCTCGCGCTCTCCGCGGCCCGGGTCCGGAGGTGTGCCTCTCTCTCCAGGGACAGGGCTCGCGCGAGAGCGCGAGGAGTGCAAGGTGCGCCTGTGCGCCTCGGCGCAGTTGCTTCTCCTTGTGCCCCTCGCTGTGCTTCGGCGCGTCCCGCCGCTGCCCGACCGCCGTCGCCTGCGGCCGCTGGCTAACGCGCTTCTCGCTCCGCGCCGCGCGGGGGGGCGCGAAGTTGGGCGGCTTGCGTTCTTGGACGAGTGTGTCGTGTGGAAGAGGGGAAATCACCACCCACCAAACCACCCCAACCCAACCCGAAGGCCTCAATTTGCCCTCCATTTTCAGTGTGGGGGGGGGGTCCGGGAACATCGAAAAAACACATATGGAGCCCATACCCCCCCCCAAACCCGAAATTCGAGTCTTCGGCGGGTTGGGTTGGTGTGGCCTGGAAGGTAGTCAGGAAAGGGTGCATGCCGATACCGCTGCCCTGCTGTCGTCGACGCGGCTGGCGTCGCTTCGGAGCTCCGGTCAGGCCGCGCCCTGTGGAGGTCCAGGCAGGAGCGGTATCGGTGCCTCCTTGCTTCCCCTGATTCGGTGGTCGCCGCTGAGCGGGCGTAGCCGCTGGCGGAAAGCCGGCGGGGGGCAGCGGAAGCAGGAGCTGGACACCAACATTTCTGGATCCAGGGTGTCCAGCGTGTCCGCCTGGCATTCTCGCGCCACGGTCCCACATCGCTGGTATGTCCTGCTCAGCCAGGATGCAGCGATGCAGTCAACACTTTGTTCTCGGGTCTACTTCTGATCCGGAAGGGGCTCGGTGTTCTTCAGGTCCTTCCACGGATGTTTCAGTGGCGTTCCTTGTACATTTAGGCGCAATCGAAACCCAAAAGGAGCTTCGTTCCTCATCCAATGTTACTCGTGGCAGATTCTTAACTGTGTACGGGCACTGGGTCAAATACCCCACTTCTCCATATCAAAGCGGTGCAGTAGGCTGCCCCGGACGCCGCGTTGCGGCCTTTCGAAGTCGGCTTGCGACTCGCGCCGCCGAAAGACAAGACTAGCTCTCTCGAGGATGGTGGGCTGGGGCGAGGGTAGGGCAATCTGCTTTTCCATTATCGTTTTCTTCTGAGCCGCCTCGTGGTTGTCGTTCACAATGTGTTTCCCTCATTTGGACCGTTTCGGAGCGCAGTGGTCCTACACGACAATGGGATCTGGCGCGCCGCCCACTTGGCGAGGACATCGCGCGCGAGAGTTACGGTCTGGAATTCGTTGCTGGGCTCACAGGACGAGCTGGAAAAAGGTGTCATGATATTGGGGGCCTCATTCCCTCATGCGACAGGTGTCCAGGTGTGAGTTTCTTTTGCTTTCATTCTGCAAGCTAAGAGAGCCAGCCCTCCCCTGGCGGGCGCTCTTCTGCGCACGCGCGGGGTCGTCGTCGTCGTCGTCGTCGTCGTCGTCGTCGTCGTCGTCGTCGTCGTCGTCGTCGTCGTCGTCGTAGTAGTAGTAGTAGTAGTAGTAGTAGTAGTAGTAGTAGTAGTAGTAGTAGTAGTAGTAGTAGTAGTAGTAGTAGTAGTAGTAGTAGTAGTAGTAGTAGTAGTAGTAGTAGTAGTAGTAGTAGTAGTAGTAGTAGTAGTAGTAGTAAACAGTGTTAGCAGTAGTAGCATAGTAGCAGTAGTAGTAGTAGGAGTTAGTAGTAGTAGTAGTAGTAGTAGTAGTTAGTAGTAGTAGTAGGTAGTAGTCGTTAAGTAGTAGTAGTAGTAGTAGTAGTAGTAGTAGTAGTAGTAGTAGTAGTAGTAGTAGTAGTAGTAGTAGTAGTAGTAGTAGTAGTAGTAGTAGTCGTAATAGT
>CAUYUJ010000910.1:60209-87709 GCA_963575745.1 Prorocentrum cordatum
TAGTAGTAGTAGTAGTAGTAGTAGTAGTAGTAGTAGTAGTAGTAGTAGTAGTAGTAGTAGTAGTAGTAGTAGTAGTAGTAGTAGTAGTAGTAGTAGTAGTAGTAGTAGTAGTAGTAGTAGTAGTAGTAGTAGTAGTAGTAGTAGTAGTAGTAGTAGTAGTAGTAGTAGTCGTAGTAGTAGTAGTAGTAGTAGTAGTAGTAGTAGTCGGGGAGGAGAACGAGGAGGAGAGGAGGAGGAGGAAGGCGAACACTTTCGTGTCGCTGCCGTTTTGCGTCGTGTTTTTTGTCGTCGTCGTGTTCGTTTTCGTGTCGTGTCGGTTCCCGCTGTCCACAGCCATGTCCTTTTGGGCTCCTCTTGGGGCTGGGCGATCTTGGGGCCGTCTTGGAACTCTCTTGGGCCTCCCTTGGGCGTGTCTTGAGGCCTCGGAAGGCCATCGGGAGCGAACACTCGAGAAGGCAACACATCGATGTCCTTGTGCTTTTTGAAGGATTTGGGCCTCATGGCGGCCTCCTGGGTAGGCTCTGTGGCCACTCGGAGCCGTCTAGGAGCGGTCTTGGGGCCCTTTGGAGCATCTTGGGGGCCATATTGAGCTATCTTGGGCTATCTTGAGCCATCTTGGAGGTCATTCTGGGCTCTCTGAGGCACTCCTAGAGCCATCTTGGGCCATCTTGGACGCTCCTACGCCTCGCGAATCCCCGCTCCAGGTCAAGGGGGGCAGAGGAGGGTAGGGGGAGGGGTCAAGCTACCCACCCGCCCGCAAGCCGCCTTGTTCACTCCCACCCGCCCTCCTAACACATAAGTAACACCCCGATGTCAGCAGATCGCGTAAGAACGCTGCAGACGCCACGTGCTCCAGATGCACTAGATCCTGCAGGCCCAAACGCGCCAGGCGCGCCAGGTACGGCACGTGCCAGGGGCGCCAGCAAGGCAGGTTGAACACCTGGACCTGCTGGCACCCCTGGAATCCAGGTACCGTTTTTCTGGGGTCCCGTTTGTTTCACGCGAACAAATTCAAAACAAACCGCTTGCTTGTAAGAGCTTCGTCGGATTTCGACGCTGCGGCCTCGTGGTCGGGTTTTCTGGTCGTCTCTTGGGCCATCATTCTTGGGGCCCTCGTGGGGGCCGTGGAGAGCCCCTGAGGGGGACGTTCAGCCCCCCCCTATTTCGGGCTAGCCCCTCCCCCAGGGGCCTTCAAAACAGCCTCTTGATGCCTTCTTCGGGCCACGTTGGGGCGCTCTTGGGGCCGTCTTGGAGGCCTCGTGGGCCCAGCTTGGAGCTCCTCTGGGCCATCCACCTGGAGGCCTCCCTCTCTGTGGCCCTCAAAACCGCCTCTTGGCGCCCTCGTGGCGCCAACTTGGGGCGTTCTTGGGGCCAGTTTGGAAGCCTCTTGGGCCCAGCTTTGAGCTCTCTTGGCCAGTTTTGGAGCCATTTGGAACGGTAAGTCGAAAAGGCAGCAGGCACGAATGTGTCAAACCAGTCGGTCGACCACCTGCGCCCAGAAGGCAGGTGGGATTTGCTGGCACCCCAGCCGCCCCTGTAAAACACCCGTGCGAACTGGTCGCGGGGCGGCCGCGCATGCTCCAAATGTGGAGGCAGAGTGCGATTTGTATTGTTTTTTTGACAGAGATGGTGGGGTGGGATGGCCCTCATGGGGTCGTCATGGTCCCTGATTGGCCGCCGGTCGCCTGGGGGGGGTATATATTAATCGGGAGCAGTGATCAACCCCTCCCCGAAGGGGAAGTGAGAGGGGTTGACTCTGGACCACCCACGCCCAGAGGGCTGGTTGGATTATTGCGAGCATTTCGACTGGGACGATTGGTAATGCAGCACGGGCTTCAATCGGGCGCTGGCGGCAATCATTGCCAACCAGAGGGGTGCCCCCAGGCTTGTACCAAGTGGCCCGCAAAGGTTTTTTGAGGATGCCCGCAGTGCGGCATGCCAGCAGGATGCAGTTTCGCCGATTTTGTCATCCCGACGTTTTGCATTGCGCCGCTCGACGTCTGGGCCCAGGACAACCCAGACGCTGGCCTCTACATGTTCATAGTTCATAGATGATAATTATCCTCCTCATGGCCAAGAGCTCTTGTAAGGGCCCTCTCAGCGGCCTCCAACAACATGGGAGACACCATCGCAGCCGACCGCGACAGTGAAATCGCCATGCACAAATCGGCCATCTTCGCCTCCTCCAGTTCAGCAATAGTTAAGTCCTTGCGTAAGGTGGCATGGCCTCAGGAACCGTAGGACGCGGCAGCTAGCCTCGGCGGCTCGCGACTGGAGGCCGAGCTCGCAGCGGCCGAGGACGAGTTGTCCTGCGGCAGCTTCTCAAGACGCTCCTCAGGCAGGCAGGCGCATGCCTGCGCAAGGCGCACAGGCTTTGGGCCACGGCGGATCACTGCGGAAGCGAAGCTGTAGGCCTCACAGATGGGGAGTCGACCCGGAGCCCGTAGGTGTACCTCCTCAGCACCGTGGGCCCCAGAAGCCACGCCCGCTCCAGGGCCCACGGCCCACAGCGTGTGCCTCCCGGGGGGGCCCGTCGAGGAATGCCGCCCTGGGCCCCATCGTATACTGCGGCGTGCTGGTTTGGAGGCTCATTGCCCAGCCCGACGTGCTCGATTTCGATCGCCTGCAATTGAGGGACATGAGCAGCCAGGTCCTGAACGACGCCCCTAAAGCTTGGAACCAATGCCGCGAGCCTCCAGCGCATCCCCTGGACCCTAAGGGGTCCGTGGGAGCTCGAGACTTCGGAAGGCAGCATCTTGTCCCTTGCGATTGCGCCGACAGCTCTAGCGAAGCACCGCCTCGAGGCCGCCTGGATGGCGAAGCGCGAGACCCGGGCGGCCGGCATTGTGGGCCTTGGCGATGACCAAATGGACACCTCAGCAGCTCGACAGGTTTCGGAAGACCTGGCCCTCAGCAGACAAGAAAGGAGTTGCTTACTGTCTCATCTCACCCAGTGCTAGTGGACCAAAACCAGACTTGCAGCTGCAGGATGCGACGTCGAGACAGAGTGCGAGTGCGGCCGCGCTGCCGACGAAATAGATCACCGATTCAACTGCCCCCTTGCCGGGAGCCGAAGATCCGAGAGCTTAGAAGCCAGCGACATCGAGCATGCGGAAGGGCACCCCAGCGCAGCTCACTTCGCCCACCGTTTTCGGCTCCAGCTCCCTCTGCGTGTGAAGCGATCCACAGAGGTCGGTGTCTCCTGGGAACTTTGGTCCACCTTCGGAGAATGCCCCTCGACCGCGCATGCTCCCGATCCGGTCGGGCCACCTCGGAGTCGTCACCTCGTGCTCCAAGGCTGGCTACAACTGGAAGAACGGGTGCTGTGGGCTGGAGCTCTGCGCGCAAGGTAAATCTATAGCGTACCCTTCCCGCCAGCAGCAACGGCAAAGCTCGCCAGTACCTTGGCAAGCTTTCACCCCTGTCTCGGGAGAAGCTTCTAGCCCCAGGGAGCGACGCTGCGGACCGAGTGGCCCAGGCGGCCGCTCAGAAGCGCAGTGGTCCCTCGGAAACGAAACATCAGGCTTGCATGGACGACCTCGCTTCAGTCGTGCGGGTTCTGTTGTTTTCATGCAAGAGTTTATTAACCAGGCCCACGATTGCCCCTGATCCCGCGGGTCAAGCGTGTGACCAACCTATTTGTAAGCCGAGAGCCAAAGCCCTAGTGGTCGCTGCCTTACTCGGTCCTTTCGGGGCCCTGGTGCCGGGGGTGCCGATCTGTTTCAGGGCAAGCAGCAAATCAGGGTTGCTCACCAGTGGGTAGATCTTCAGGACACGTGGATGTGCGAAATCTGCCTCTTAAGAGCTTCACTCAGGCCACCAAGGTCAAACGCGATACAGAGAAATGCCCAGGATGCAGCTTGGCCTGTCCCAAGCTCTCTCAAGACAGCAGAGGCCACAACACATACGTTTTCCCGAGGCTCCACACCAAGAGCTGTCTGCTAGCTTGCTGGGGCTGTCGTGCGATTTCGGGATCTATGGACAGAGGTTTCCAGACGCCTTGTCCCCTGTGCCCCTGCCAGCAGCAATGAAGTCGCGGCCCTGTTTTGCTTACGGGAGAAAAGACGTCCCAAGCAAGCGAAGTCCAGCCGAATCGAATCCGATGACACCGTCACTCTCCCTGGGTTTATTCTGGGTTTACTCGGGTAGCGCAAAAGGCGATTGAGGACGAACGTGGCAGCACTCAATAATCTGCCAGGCCACCAGCGCCACTGAGGCGCCACCAGGCACAGACCCCTTTCAGTCAGATGCGTTGATCTTCCTCCTCCTCCTCTTAAACCTGCTCTTCCTCCTGCTTCTCCTTCTCCTCCTTCTCCTTGTCCTCTCCTCCTCCTCCTCCTCCTCCGCCTCCGCCTCCGCCTCCTCCTCCTCCTCCTCCTCCTCCTCCTCCTCCTCTCCCTTCTCCCCTCCCCCTCCACCACCACCACCACCACCACCACCACCCCCTCCTCCTCCCCTCCTCCTCCTCCTCCTCGTTCTCCTCCTCCTCCTCATGCTCCTCCTCCTCCTCCTCCTCCTCCCTCCTCCTCTTTTCTCCCTTCTCCTCCCCTCGCTGGCCTCCGATCCCCCCCCCCCCTTCGCCCGCCCCGTTCCCCAGCGAGCTCCGCGCGCGCGGGGCGCGGCGGCGCGGCGCGAAGGCCCACCAATACGCCCTGGAAAGGCACCAGGAGGCGCACCCCCCGTCGTCGTCGTCGCCGTCGTCGCCGTCGTCGTCGTCGTCGTCGTCGTCGTCGTTGTCGTCGTCGTCGTCGTCGTCGTTGTTGTCCGCCTCTCCCACCTCCCTCCTCCCTCCCTCCCTCCTCCCTTCCTCTTCCCTTCTCCTTCCTCCTTCTCCCTCGTCGACGTTGTGGCTGTCGTGGTCCTCGTCGTCGTTGTCGCCGTCTTGATCGTGGTCGTCATCGTTGTGGCCATTCTGTGGCCGTGCGACGGCGACGGCGTCCGCCTCGACGCTCCCGCCCTCCTTCCTCCCTTCTCTTCCCTCTCTCCTCCCTCCTCCCTCCTCCTCCTTCTCCTCCTCCTCCTTCTCGTCCGGAGCAAAGCCTTTTCCCGCAGCAGGCGGACATGGTGCTGGCCTTCCCTACTCAGGTGACGTTCCGAGGAGGCACGGGCACCAGCACTATCGACTTTTTCTGCCTCAATGATGCTGTTGTTCGTGGCTATCGGGGAGTCAACTCGGTCATGACCTGGCACAAAAAGGCTCATCGTCCTGTGCAGTTGCAGCTGGTCGACAACGGGGTGGACGTGCAGCACTATGTGTACTCTGTCTCTTCCAAGCTGCCTACTACCCCGCCGCCAGGGCCGCGCACGAGGCCCATCGACTGGACGCTGCATCGAGCCCTTGCTGAGCGCACCGTCGAGCTGGCGGCCGACCCCAGCAGCGACGTGGCGGTGGTCTGGGCACTCCTCACACGCGTGTACGGGCGATTTGCTGTTTCCTTCGCTGAGTACATTGCGCAGAATGTTGGAGTGGAGCTTCGTGAGCCTGGTGCATATGCCAGAAATCTCGAGCCCCGATGGGTCAATGTGACATACCCGACTAAGGATTCGAACGATATGCAGAGTATTGGTCAAGGCTGGCAGTGGTTGCAGAACATGGTCACCACGATCCAAGCGTTATATGCGAAAGATGATTCCATGGTGCAGTGCTCTGAGGAGATCGCCCTGTTTGCGACGTCACCGTACCCAAGTCAAGGCCTCAACGCTCGCCTTGACGCCACGGTTGTGCAGGCGCGAAACCTCATCAATGCGATCCCCATGGACATGGACCAGATCCAATCGTTCGTCGATGATATTGCTGATGATGTTACCCTGGCAGTCAAAGGTCAGACTGAATATTCCAATGCTGCATGGGCCGACTGGTGCAGTGCAGCATCCTGCGGCGGCGCCCGCCCTCTGCATCGACTTACCAAGGTCAAGGCCATCCCGACGCCGGCTGTGGCAGTTGGTATTCAGTCAGGTGACCCTGTTGTTATTGTTGCGCAGGAAGTGGAACTGTATCGTCGTCTGTGGCATGCTTCCGACGTCGCTCTCCCACCTTGGGTACCAGATCGGTCGATGTGCCCGCTCCTGGAGCCAGCCGACCTACGTCGTGCTGCCCTGTCCTTTCCAGCTGGGACGGCCACTAGCTATGATAACTTTCACCCGAGGCACTTCCTGCTCCTCGACGACGACGGCCTCCACACTTTGGCTCTGCTGCTCTCGGCGTCCGAAGCCATAGGCATGTTGCCCAAGCAGCTGTGCTGGATCCAGATGCCGATGCTGGGCAAGCCGTCTGGAGGCAATCGTCTGATTATATTGTATGCCGCCATCTACCGTATGTGGCAGAGAGCACGCAAGCCCATGGTTGCGCACATGCATGATGCCCTCGACAGAAGATACTGGGGTGCCAGCCGTGGGAGATCGGCCACTGACTGTGCATGGTTGCAGGCGGCTCGATCAGAGAGCAACCCAGTTGCTCACAAGTATGGCGTGCTCATCACTGTCGACTGGGTCAAATACTATGAATCGATTCCGTTACTCGAGTTGCGACGCAAGTTTCAGCGCCATGGAGCCCCTCATTGTTGGCTGAAGCTGGTCGTCAACATGTGGTCGTGCCCACGAGTCATCCGACTTGGGCGCCACCACGCTCAGACGGCCTTGGTGGCCACTCATGGGCTGCCTGCAGGCGACGGCTACAGCGACCTGGCGATCAAGGTCAATGCCGTCGACGCCTTCGACACGTTCGTCGAGCTGGCGCCGTTCGTGGACTTCCAGAACTACATCGATGACACTGGTCTCCATGTTGCCTCGAGTGATTATGTAATAGCTAAGTCAGCGGCAGTTGCGGGGATGAAGCAGTTCCAGGCGGCCAGTTCGAAGTTGAATGCGGAGCTGCACCCAGGCAAGCTGTCCATTGTTTCCACCTCTCAGGAGCTCGCTCGAGATGTTTGCATGGCTCTGCAGCTGCCACTATCTGTTTGCAAGGCGAGTGTCGCGTATCTTGGCATTGGTGAATCTGCTGGCGCTCGACGGTATGCACAGCGAGCTCGTCTGAAACAGAAAGGCCGCATTGCTATGATGAAAAAGCGAATTCGCAAGGTTCGAGCCCTCCGAAGGCGTTTCAAGGGACCCAAGGAGACCCCGTTTAAGAAGGTGTCCAAACAAGGCGTTGCTCCAGCCTGCGGTTTCGGGGCGGAGGTCTTGGGTCTCACGGCCTCGGAGTGGCTGAGCCTTAGGGGAATGATGGCCCGCAGCGAGGGGCCTTCTCACGGGGGCGTTTCGCTCACGGCTAAAGTCGCCCTGCTTGGGGATGGTGGTGCTCGTTATGCTATCGCTCCTGCTATGCAATGGTGCCGTATGATGTGGACCGCTTCGCGGCGTCCCGATCTCTCGCTGGTCTCACGCGCTGAGCTTTTGAAGCTTTGGGATTTGTGTCAGCATCTGGAGTGCCCAACTTGGAACAGATCCCAGGGGCCCATCTCTAGAGCGGTTCTCAGTTTAAAGCGCGCTGGCTGGAGGGCTGAAGGCCCATGTTTCTGGATAGACCACAACGGCCTCCGAGTAGACCTGTCTGCCACGCCCCCTGCTCTCTTGGCCGTGCAGCTGGAAGCTGGACTGCAGAGAGAGCGGGAATTTGATTTTTTCTCGAAAGCTCGGTTTCCCTCCAGGGACTAGGGCCACCCTGGACCTGATCCGGGATGAAGTCGGACCCAAGGCCCGAAAACTCACTCGGCTCCAAAAATACCTAATTAAGAGCTGTGGCTGCGGTGGACTGTGGGCTAATGATCGTGCCATGCGTTCGGGGTACTTGTGTGACGGGTTGTGTGAGTGTGGAGAACGAGACACAGTCCACCATAGGTTGTATACCTGCCAGCTCACGCGAGTTGTTGATGCGCGGGCGGCGTCTGAGGTGCCTGAGTCATTCCTCGACGCGGCTTGCGATGATCCCGACAACCCCATCTTCACTCGAGGGGTTCACGTGTATGAAGACAGCGCGTTGCCTTGCCCGTCGATGTCGCCTGAGGTTTATATCTACGACGGGCAAGGCAATGATCTGGACATGACTCCTGAGTCAATCGCTAGCCTCACCACCCAAGCTCCGTTGCGCCTTGCGTCAGATGGTTCGAGCACCAAGCCTTGGATCAGACCCTTGCAGCGCGCGGCCTGGGCGATCGCTGTATGTCCCGACGAGGGTGAAGACCCCGTGGCGATTGTCAAAGGAATAGTTCCAGGAGTTCTGCCGCAGACGCCTGCAATGGCCGAGCACTGTGGCATTGCTGTCTGCGGTCAGGTTGCTACGCGCCCGACAGTGCTGGGTGCGGACTGTCAGGCCGCCATTCGAGTTTGTCAGAAAAATGTGAATGACCAGCTTGCCCTCTCCAGCCAGTTCGCTGGAGTGCGGGCCTTTGCGCACGAGCTCGAAGGCATTCATCTGATTCACACTGTTAGGCACGTCAAGGCCCATCGTGATGACTCCGAGATTCAGGGCCTGGAGGGCGAAGAAAAGATCTTTGCGCTCGCGAATGCTGCTGCCGACCGATATGCAAAACAAGGCCTGAATCTGCACCCAGCACCGATGCCAGAATTTATCCAAGAGTTAAGCCTTGCTGGTGAGAGAGCAGGGCACTTCCTAAAGCTTGCGGCACAGGTGCTCCCATGTTTTGATAATGATGCACGGTGGGCAAGGCCCCACAGATTCGGTGCCGCTCGGTCCCGACGACAAGTGTCGTGGCATGATTGGCACAACGGTGAGCTCGGACTTCAATGTCGGAACTGTTTCAGAGTTGCTGAAGGCAGCCGTGACAATATCCCCATGGACGGATGTCGTGGGCTGCCGCCGTTCCTCCGAGGTCTGCTCCGTGACCCCATGGGACACAAGCTTGTCGCCATGGTTGGACCCCGCTCGAAGACTGGTGCGATCTCGGAGTCGTGTCGGTTCTCGTCCAAGGAGCAGATCCTCTGTCTACGCTGCGGGGGTTGGTCCCAAGGGAGGGGTTTAAAGCTCGGTCGTCAGTGTGAGGCTCCGTCACGGAAGGGTTTGGAGATTTTGGCTGATTTCAGGAAGGGATACTGCCCCAACCCGCGAGTTCGGGCTGCCCTTGATCGTGCGGTTCCGCTCGTGAGGCTTGGCCTTTCCGCCGCCCCTCCTGAGCCAGACGCTCCCGCCGTGGTCCGAACCTCACGCTCCAGTTCGTTGACGGCTCCCTCCTACGAGCAGCGTATGTCAGCCTTGTGTGAGAGGATTCGTCTCAGGGAACAGGCCGCAGCGGCCAGGTCCCGTAGCTAAGTTTTTTTTTTCGTTTCCCTGGGGTTCGGTCCACCCCCCCAGTTTTTGGAATTTAGCCCTGCTTTATTCCAATTTAGTGCTGTGCGCTCCCCTTCGGGTCTGTTCTTCTTCTTCTTCTTCTTCTCCTTCTCGTCCTCCTCCTCCTCCTCCTCCTCGTCATCCCTCCGTTGCCATTTTGGCTCAAGTGCCATCTGCGGCAGCGCACGTCCGCGGGCACCTGGGCGGGCAGCCTCTCTTGGAGGGGCCATCTTGGGGTCAAGCCCAAGCGGGCACCTTTTCTTTTGCGCAGGGGTTCTCCCTCCTGGCGCTTCCGCCATGGAGGATTCTGCAGTCGTCGCCCAGTTGACTGCAGTGATTCAGAACACGGTGAAGGGCTTGCAGACTCAGCTCGAGGCTCGTTTCATGTCTGTCGAGACGAATGTGAACACCCTCACCCAGCACATGGGGAATGCAGAGGCCCACATCACCGCCATCAGCAACCAGATGACCGAGGTCATGAAAAAGCAGGCCCGACAAGACGAAGAACTACGACAACTTCGTGCTCGACCTGTGTCTTCGGCTGCTTCCACATCCTCGGGGGGGCAGCATTCATGGGCTTCAAGGCTGGTCAACGACGAGGGGAACAAACGTCGACGAGGAGAAGATGACACTGGCGGAGATCCGACGACCAAGTTCATAGGTCACTTTCCTCGCCCAGTCCTTGAACGTGTGCGCAGGAATCACTTCGACAGCCTAAAGGCGCAGTACCCTGACCTCCTGGCCAACGTGGAGACCAAGTTCTTCGCCATTGCCCAGAGCTATTCCATCATATTCCAGAACAAGGACGACGCCAGCCAGTTCCAGAGGGAAGCCAATCGTGCTGGGGTTGTGTGGACTGATCCGAGGTCTCAACTCCCGCACCAGCTTCGTGCACGCGCTGATCTCCCCCAGCCCGTTCGCAACAAAAAGCGTGCATTTCACAAACTTTGGCTCCCAGTTCGAGACCTCTTTCAGCAGTCGTATCTGTGGTCACCAGAATGTCAGCTCGGCATCGATGGCTTCCGTGGAGTGATGAGGGTGAAGAATGACATTGATGTGTGGAACCTGATAGAGATCAAGCAGGTCAGCATCCGCAACGGCGAAGAGCAGTTCACTTTCGAGCCCAACTTCGAGGAGCTAGAGGAGTGGGGCATCACCAGGGAGACCACCATGACCCTGATTGAGTCCCAGGCCCCTGCTGTTCCCGACAGTGCTCCAGATATGGAGCTCTGACGCCCCCTCTCGCAGTCAATTAGTATGTCTCAGCGTGCAGTGCCTTTGTACAGCTCTTCCTTCTCTTCCTCCTCCAGCTCTTCTTCTACTTCCAGTACTTCATCTGACTCTGACTCCTACTCCGAGACCAGCTCTAGCGTGAGTACCGTGGACGAGCGCGATTGTTCTCCGTATGTTCCGAACCAGAATTTCTCGATTCTGACGTAGAACGCGCACACTGTATTTGGATCCGTGCGGGGGAGTCATGACATGCAAGCTCGCACTTATAAGTGTGTGGGTGATCTTATGAGTGCGCACGACATTGTATGCATGCAGGAGACGCGCGGCGCGCCCAGTGATGTCACGTCGCTTGAGAGGGATTTTAAGGAGCACCTCCACTTTGGCAGCTTCTGCTCTGACCAGCCTGGTGCTGGAGGTGTAGTCACCAGTGTGCGCAAGAGTCTTCGAGGGCAGTTCGAGAATGTAGCCTTCTCAGAGGTCGTGAAGGGGGGAATCACGTCCTTGGGATTGTATGGGCCGCAAGCTTCACTCCAGATTTTCAATGTTCATTTTGTCCCTGGGCTACCTCATGGTGTTCTTCTGGACCAGTTTAGGAGAGTGAAGCGTGCGATGTGGTCACCAGTGACCACCGCTGTTTTTCTTCTCGGCGATTTCAATTTTCTTGAAGCAGGCGACACCAGGTACTCTATTCTGGAGGATATGGAGCGGTATGCGCCGCCTCGCTTCGCGCTGGAGTTTCGGAAGAGCTTCCCCTCTCTGCTCGAAATCATCCCGGCCACCTTCTCCCACCGCGTGAAGACAGAGGAAGTTTTTTTCGCTGGCACGCTTAGACAGGATATACACTAGTTTACCTACCGCAGATATACTCGACTTGGCTCCTGAAAGTTCCACGTCTTGGCCTCCTACTGACCTCGAGAAGCCCTCTGATCATGCTCCTCTTTATCTTAAGCTACGTCGTCCTGATCATAGGTCACGTCCACATGATATCCCACCTTGGATTGCAAGGCGCCCACGGTTTTACGCACATCTCCCTGCTCTACTTCATCTTTCTGATCTTTCCGCCGACCCTAATGAACGTCTTCAGGAAATAAAGCAAGTAATGAGACATGCTGCAGTTCAGGTTAGATTAGACGTGCCCTCTGACGGTGCCACCACCGATGAAGAGCGCTTGGCGTGTGCATTGAAGCTACTACGTGTTGCCCGCTCTTTACCACCCCAAGCCTGTCCTGATTCCTGTCCTGCTCTTCTTCATCACCTTCTCGGTAAAGCAAAATCTATTCTTCGTGCTTATCCTGAACTATCGCAGAACTATTGTGTCGCTCGGGGTGAATTGACAGACAGGCTGGGGCTTTGTTCGCAAGTCGGTGAACTGACGCGACGTGTGCTCGCTGCCGAGGAGCGAGGTGTCGCTGCTCGTGAATTAGCGCCATCTAAGAAAGACCAGCATATTGCACGTATTCGCAGACTTTCGCGAGCTTGGGCTAAGAATAAGCCGAAGATCTACCTCGCCGCTGTTTTTGACGACGACGGGTCTGAGCTTAGCGAGGATTCTGCCATGGGTCTGGAGCTGTCTGAGCATTGGGGTAGAGTGTTCTCTCGGGCCCCCCTGCGATCTCCAGGGTGCTTCCAGGTTGCTGGGCCTCATCCCGACCCTCCCCGACGACCCTTTACCAGTTCACCAACTCCACCCACCAGCGGTTCCCATGGGTCCTAACTGAAGATCAGTTTTTCGACCTCCTCAAAATGCAAGGTCGACTCCAGTCCAGGACCCGACGGCATTCCGTACAGTGCATGGCAGTGCCCGCTCCCGATTGTCAAGCAGGCCCTCTGGGAGCACTATCTCGCCTTCATGAACACCCAAGTCCTTGCTAGTGATTGTAACTATTCGAAATTGGCTTTCCTACCGAAAGGCGCGAGTGTTCCTGGAACAGTGGCCAAGGCGCGTGGAGACACGCGACCGCTTGCGTTGAGCAACACTGACAATGATATCATCTCCTCCTGTATCGCGTACCCTCTTATGCAAGTAGCCAAAGATAAACTACACTGTGTACGACGTGGTTTTATTTCGGGTCGGTCGCTCGCGGGCAATACAATCGAGTTTGACGGTCCATTGATGATGTGGCAAGCTTTGGATAATTCGCAGGCTGCTGGAGGCGCCCTCTTCGACATGCAGAGTGCTTTCCCATCGGTGCACCATTGTTGGCTATTTCTTGTACTGCAACGCTGGCGCTTCCCGCCGTTCCTCTTTAACTGTATTAGATCTCTCCACGAGCGGGTTTGGTGTAGTATTTCGATTCGTGGTTCTGGCGTTGGAGGTTTTTTGGCTTCTCGAGGAGTTAAACAAGGTGTTCCCATGAGTGGACTGCTGTTCGCGTTCGCCTTCGACCCTATTCTTCGTGGAATTGCTGAATTAGGAGTTTCGCTATCAGTCTATCCTACTGCATTCGCCGATGACCTCGCCGTTGCTGCTGCTGATATAGTCAGTGCGCTCCCTCGGGTTGTGGAAATATTAATGGCCGCAACGCCGTGCTCTGGCCTCGCACTCAACTCTCCGAAGTGCGTCATCGTGATTCCGCGGCCTTTTGACCCGCAGCAGATCATTGCGCAGTGCTTGCAAGCTGGTCTTGATATTTCGGGGTGGAAGCTCAATCAATCTGGGGTGTACCTTGGGGTGGAGGCGGGCTTGCTTGCACCGAGGACTGCGTGGTCCCGTGTAGGACAAAAGCTTCGTACGCGGGGTGCTGAGGTAAAAGCACTGGGCACTGGTTTCACGACTGCCTGTTCTGCGTGCAACATATTTGCTGGTTCTGTATGCTCCCACGTAGCTCAGTTTCATAGTGTCACGAGGGAAGCCCTAAGCCAGGAGCGAGAAGCACAGCAACTACTAACGTGGGCTCCCAGACACAGTATCCCTCCCAAGGTCCTCCTGCAGGCTACCCGTCTTGGGATGAAGACTGAGTGCCACTCGTTAGCGGTATCGGCCAAAGCTGCTATGATACGTGCTGCTTCTCACTCTGACATGTTCCACAAACTAATGGGTGAGTGGAATGCCAAAGTAGATGATGATGATTATTGTTTAACCTACAAGTGGTCCCGTGCGTTCTCCGACTCCATCTTTTTCCAGATGTTTAGGACGCCTGAGGAGTATGCGGCCAAGTTTGGAGCAGTTGATATTTCCCACGGGGAAACCACTCAGAAGAACGTCACCCTGGGCCTAAAACGTACATGGTGAATTTTACTGTTGGCGAAGTCTTGGCACCTAGGATTTTGAAGATGAGCCCTGGGGCCTCCAGGAATGACATCGATCTGTGCGTTGTTCGATTGGGATGTATAGGTGACAAGCTGCCGCCCTTTGTTCATACGTCGGTGTTGAAAACGGTCTGCAATGCATGAAATACTACCCGTCGTTATCGGCAACAAGTTGGTCCTTGTGTATTTGGGTGCATGAATCTCGGCGCAGACTGTCTCGACCACTATGTTCGGTGCCCTGTGATAGTTGAGTATGTACGTTCCCTCCTTCGTTATCTACCCGTGAGCTGGGGCAATGATTGGTTGCAGGTTGCTCTCCCCCACCTCTGGCAGGCACGCGCGTCTGAGAGCCTCTTGTCTCACGCGGTTGCTTTAGATTGCATTCATTCTGCTTTTTGTGTGTGCCGCACCCGTCGCCCCTCGTCGTCGTTCGCCCGCGGCGCCATCCTTGCTCGGCTTCGTGCTTCCGCGCGTCGCTCTCGGCAGGTGCGGGCCTTAGCCACTGGGCCCAGTGGGTGGGGATCGGGACTCTCCCAGGGGTGCGCCTCCTCCTCGTCATCCCTCCTCGTCATCCCTCCTCGTTCCTCTCCCCTCCTCTCTTGTCCTCATCCTACTCCTCTCGCCCTCCTTCCTTTTCCTCCCGTCCGTCGTCGACTTGTCCTCCTCCTCCTCCTCCTCCTCCTCCTCCTCCCCCTCCTCCTTCTGTTTGCGCCGTTGTGGTTCCGAGCTGCTACTTCGAGCGCCTGCGCCGTGCCGTGACTTGGTTCTAGAGCGCGACTTGATGGGCCCACGAACCCAGTGAGCTTGACATCGCTCGGACGTGTATTTTTCTCGGCGATGACCATCGGGGGGCATATTGGGCCTTCTTGCAAACAAAAGGCATACGACACCAGAGCGTGCACGGGGAATAGACGTCCGAGCGATGGCAAGTTCGGAAATCAAGTCACATACTTTGCGGTCAGACTTCTCTGGTGACCCTTAGATTTGTGAGGATGTCTCAGACGAAACGCCGAGCTCTTGAAGATAGATAGAGTTCGGGAGTTCACTCGACACCTCCGTTTTCTGAGAACATCTGCAGCGAAGCACCCCGGCACACCAAGTTCGATATCTGACACACGATCACCAACATCTCAACTGCCTGAGGATGTCTCAGGCGACCCCCCCACGCACACCACGTTGGATTTCTGACGACCGATCTCCAACATCTCAATTGTTGGAGGAGTTCTCAGGAGAAATATTTTATTTGAGAGCCAGCGTCGTAAAACAACTCCTCCAACATTTCTATTTTATCAGGAGTTCTCAATCGAAACGCTCCCCCCAGACCATCTTGGATATCCGACGGACGTTCTCCAACATGTGAATGTTTTGAGGATGTCTCAGGCGATTGTTTTTTTGAGAACCGGAGTCGTAAAACAGCCCCGCCAACTCCCCAATGTTGCGATGATGTCTCAAGAGAAACGCTCCCCCCCCACGCACCATGTTGGATATCCGACGACCGATCCCCAACATCTCAATTTTTTGAGGGTGTCTCACGCGAAAGCTTCATTTTTGATAGTTAGCATCGTAAAACGACATAACCCCTATTTTGTGAGGATGTATTCCGCGAGACGTCCCCCCCACCCACACACACCATGTAGGATATTCGGCGTTCGATCTCCAACATGTTGCTTCATTTTTTAGAATCGGCGTCGTGAAACAACTCCTCCAGCATCTCCACTTTGAGAGGGCGCCTCCGGCGAAACGCTCCCCCCATGCTTTGGCGTGCCCAGCTCCGGCGCCCCCTGCCCGACACCTCTTTGTTAATTGCAGGGCCACAGGCCCGCACGCCGCAAGAGAACCCCGGGCCCGGGCCCTCACCGAGGAGAAGACGTGCCCTGCCCCTGGCATCGCTCGGAGAAGGTGTGCACCCTGTTCTCGGCGGGGAGATCCTCCCGGAGCACGATCCATGTTATGGCCCGGAGCAGGCTCCATTTTATGGCCTGGGGGGGTGGGCGACATCCTCGACAGAGGGGGCTCGAACGAAACAAAAACAGGGGGGCTCGCACGAAATCCTTGACAGGGGGGCTCGCACGAAATCCTTGACAGGGGGGGCGAAATCCTTGACAGGGGGGCGAAATCCTATGTCATCCCGCGACAAGAAGCCACGCACAAAAAACCGACCAAAAGCACCAGGGGAAAAGGGACGTCCGGGCGCTGGCCGCGTGCCGTGCCGTGCCCGCGCGCCGTGCCGCGTGACCGCGCCCGCGCGGTGCGGCAGACTGTGTGCCGTGCCGCCGTTCCGGCGCGGCGTGCCGTGCCCGCTCTCCCGCGGCACGCCGGCCACGCCCACGCCAGCGGAGCGCCTCCTCCTCTTTGACGTTGCCTTTGCGAAGCAGCCCGCGAGGGCGCTGCCGCCGCAGTGCAGTGCCGCGCCGTGCCCGCGAGGCCGTGCCGTGCTGGGGCTCCCGCCTGCGAAGACGCCGCGGTGCCCAGGCTCCGCGCGCCGTGCCCGCGCGTCGTGCCGTGGAGCGCCCAGGTGATCACGGTGCGGAGTGTGTGTTCCGTGTCGTGCCGGGCCGTGCGGGCTGCGCCGTGGCGTGCTCTCTCGTGCAAAACGTTGCCGTGCAGGGCCCCCCTGTGCACGGTGCAGTCCGTGTCCCGGGCCCGTGGCGTTTGCCATCGATTTGGCCCTGGGACCCGACGCCGCGAAAGAGTGCGGCATCGGAAAACGTGGGGACCGGAGCCCCAGATCTCGCGTCTGTGCGGGACTGGTCGAGCCGGGTGGAGCTGCGATGGTGGCCCCAGGGCCCAGAACTGAGCGAAAGCGCCCAGTGTAGAAAAAAACTGCGACGCCCAGTGTAGAAAAACCGTGACGTCCGAGCACCGTCGCCAGCTGGGAGCGGCGCCGTGCGGCGCCGTGGGCGAAGGGCTACCGAGGGCTAGGGTTTGGGGCGCGCTCGGGCGAGACCTGCGCGGAGTGCGGCGGCGTCCACAGCGCCGACGGGGCACAAGTGTCACGCCGCTGCGCCCTACTGATTATTGTGCAGGACGACCGAACAAACGAACACTGATTCGGGCCCCGAGGGTTTGGATTACTGTTTATGCTCCTGAAAGGTTCTGTCCAGTTTTTTCCTGTGCGTCGCTGGCGCAGCAGCTGTTGCTGTTGCGGTTCGCGGTCACAGAGCTCGCGGAGGCACCACTGCTTGCCGGCTGCGATGAGTGCTGTGAAACAGATCCGTAGATTGCAAAGAAGGACCGAGCGAGCGGCAGTCGTCGGCGTCGTCGTCGGCGTCGTCGTCGTCGTCGTCGTCGTCGGCGTCGTCGTCATCGTCGTCCGTGGCCGTTGCGGTGGCCGTGGCCGTGGCCGTGGCCGTGGTCGTGGCCTGGCGCAGGCCTCTCACCCAAAAGGCGCGGCGTCTCGCGGCCCACGCGCGCGCGCTTCCCGTCCTCTGTGCGTCGGTGCTCGTGGGCGCCGGCGGGGATCGCGCGAAGCCCCCGCTGCTGCGGTTGAGCCCTGGGCAGGGCTCGGAGCCCGGGCTTGCAGCCGAGGGCTCGGAGCCCGGTTTCAGGCTCGGGCTTCGGGCTTCGCCTCGTGCTCGGGCTTCGGGCTTGAGCTTCGGGCTCGGGCTTCTTGGGCTCGGGCTCGGGCGTGGGCTCGGGTTCGGGCTTCAGGCTCGAGTTTCGGGTTCGGGCTCGGGCTTCTCGGGCTCGGGCTCAGGGAGGTCCGCGGACGACTCGTCTGCACCGCCCTGCGTTGGCGCCTTCGGGGCGTCGTCGATCCTCGACCCAGGAATGGTACGGTGCATAGTTTTTCAGCAAAAGCTGTGCATCGCACCGCGTTGGAGCGGCGTCTAAAGGGAGTCCAAACATGGTACAGTGCATGGGCCCCGTTCTCGAAAGAAGGGAGGGAGGCAGGGAGGCCTGACGAACGGTGTTGTTGCCGCCGTTGATCGCAAGGACGCCAAGGACGCCCACGATCGAGCCAGAGTTAGCCAGAAGCCGCACCACGCTGACGCTCCGGTCGGCCGGTTGAAAGGCCCATCGATCTCGGAGGCATCCGAGGCTGGCGTGTACGCACAAGTTCCAAGTTGTTCGGAAACGAAACGAGGAATGAGGAATGAGGAATGAGGAGGCATGAGGAATGAGGAGACATGAGGAATGAGGAGGATGAGGTGGAGTCGAGGATGAGGAGGAGTCGAGGATGATGATGATGATGATGATGATGATGATGATGATGATGATGATGAGGAGGAGGATGAGGATGAGGATGAGGATGAGGATGAGGATGATGATGATGATGATGATGATGATGATGGTGGTGGTGGTGGTGGTGGTGATGATGATGCTGCTGCTGCTGATGCTGATGCTGATGCTGATGCTGATGATGATGATGATGATGATGATGATGATGATGATGATGATGATGATGATGATGATGATGATGATGATGATGATGATGATTACCCAAGAATTACCCCAATCTGACTCTGTCAGCACGCTATACTGCGGAGGACTTCAATTGAGAGGCCTCCCATCAGACAAACGCTGGAGGACCCAAGCCCCCATCTTGGTGGGCTTCTCTCCTCGAACACATCTGCATTCCTTAGCCAGGTCCCGAAGATGGCCGTTTCCCTCCCTCCCCCTGCAGCCACAACGTGTGCACACCCAATATGGGTCATAAAAGGCCATGACATGCGAATGGTGGACGACACGCGTGCCAACGGCCACAACCACAGGTGCACGTGCAGGCTCGGGGCGGGGGGGGCCAGGACACTGGGAACAAAGCCGATTCTGCAACATATTATTGCAAGATGCTTTACTGACACTGCTACGGCAATCAAGACAACTAAAACGAGTTTAGAATCGGCAAGAGAATGGGAGCTGCCTTGCTGTGCACGGGCGAGGGCGGATGGCCTGGTCCTGCGCTCGGCCCTCCGCACCTCGCGCACCGTCGGCGGGCGCTCCTCCGTCTCGAAGGCGGTCAGCGTGGCCCGCGCGATGCGGAGGCGCACAAGACAAAGCGCCGAGACTGCCCACTTATAGCACGAGAGGCGAGCGGGCGGGATGGCATGAGAGGCAGCGGCGGCAGCAGCGAGATGGTCGGCCACCTGATTGCCTATCCACGCCAGCATGGGCACTCCTTTAGCCAACGATTCCCCGGGCGAAAGGTGACCGAAACTACTGACTCACCCCTCGCCTGGAGCTCGGTTCCAAGGGCTTCCCACAGATCTCCATTCACACTCCAACCTGCGGGTCTCAAGTGTCGACCCCTGTTCCAACCTCGAAATAGGATGTCACTATCTGTCCAAAACTCTACTTCACCCGAAGTGCACCTCAGCACAGAAACTAAACTCATCATTTCAGCTCTATTATTGGACTGACGGGGCCCCGCGAGCGGCGAGCTAGCGCCGCCAACAAGCTCAGGGCTCTCAGGCGGCCCGCGCAGCAAGCACCAGCCCCAGCCGCAGCGTCGGAAGCGGGCGTCAGACGCCTCCTCGCCGCCGCTGCCGTCGCCGCAGGCGAAGTGCCTGTCGCCGCTGGGCGGCAGGCGCCCCTCTCCCACCGCGCCGAAGGTCGACAGCTCCTCGACCGTGTCGCACGGCGGTGGGGTCGTCCACGACCGCGGCGCTATGCCGCGAAGCCACAGCGCAGGGCTGTCTGCATGGCAGCTCTCCGCCCTCGGCTTCAGCCAGTCCGTCCTCTCGAAGTCCTCGTGAGGCGGGCGGTTCGGGCACTCGCCCCAGACGCGGTGGAAGTCACCCCCCACGGCCCCGCAGCTGCAGCGCCCATTGCCACCGCGCTCTTCACCCAGCACCTCGCACTTGCGCGCCGCCGTCCACGTCCCCGCCGTCATAGCCTGCAACAGCGCGTTAGCCATGGCAGGCTTGGCACGTCTCCACTTCTTGAGGGTCTGCTTGGCATCACTCAAGTCTACCCCCTGCTCCAGACCTGCAGCATTATGTTCCCCTGCCGCCTTGCCCCAGAGCTTGACTGCTATATCATCTAACACCGCGTCGATCACGTCAGCTGGGTCGCGCTTCTCAGCGCCAGGAGCCATGGTCCACCCGTCGCCTCTGGGGTCCGTCCACGACGTAGGCGAATGTGGCGTCCACCCGGCCTCCCAACGCGTCAGCATCAGTGAGGCCATCACGCCCCGTCGCCTGCGCCAGCGGCGGCTCGAGGGAACCTTCAGCAACTGGTTGTAGATCAGCGGCCAAGCTTTCTCCGCCATCCTGCGTACATCCTCTCTGTGCGCGTACAGGTCGAACCACGACCTCAGCTGCATCTTGGGGAGCTCCAGCGCTGGGTCCTTCCCCTCCAGAGCCAGGAAGGAGGTCAGGCAGCGCCCCGCCCTCGGCTTCGCCAATCCCGCAGCATAACGGCGGCGCGCCGCCGTGACAGCCGAGGGAGGCTCGCCGTGGGCCCTGGCGCCGTGCCCCAGCGAAGGCACCGCCCCCGGGTTCAGCAGCGCCGCCCGTCTCTCCCTGCGCAACTTGCGCAGCTTATTGCCCAAAGCTCTCATCCTGCTGTGGGCCTTCTTGCGCCTGTCCATGTGCGTGGCACGGCGCCTCGCACCCGCGGCAGCTCTGTCGATCCCCAGGTCTCGGCCCTCCTCCGACGCCTGGAACGTGAGCCCTCGCCTCTTCAGCTTGGCCACCGTTCGCCTGGTCATCGCAAGGTCCGATGAGATGATCGCGCTCTTGCCTGCCAACTTGAGCCCCTGTTGCTGGAGGGACCCCCCCAGGGCTGTCATCGCCTCATGCAGGTCCTTTTCCACAGCCAACTTGCTACCATAACATGAAGTACTCGCATCATCAAACCACGCTCGAGGGATGCCACGGAACGAAGGTGTGACAATTCTCTTCAGCGCGCGGCACACAACTGCCCTCGCCAAGTTGTTGGCGTGACGGGAGCCCGCCAAGATGGAGCGGTCAGCCAAGCAGGGCTCGCCGTGGGCGCCCTCCAACCGCAGCAGTCTGCCCACGGCATGCAGCTGCAGCTCGAGCGCCAGCGTGCGGATCGGGAAGTCCCGCCCCTCGCAGGCCTCGGCGACCGTCGGCAGCGACAGCGAGTCGTAGAAGCGCTCGATGTCCGCCAGGCCGACTCCTGCCGTCATGCCCAGCGCCGCCGCCGCCTCGTCCTGGAGCTCTCGGGCGAGGGCCTCACGGAGGCAGGGCGAGCCCTTGAGCGCCGCATCCCAGTGGCGCGCCGCTCCTGCGACCCACTCCTCAACCTCAGGGCGAGTGAGGAGCTGCCACGCTCTTGCCATCCAGGACAGCAACGCGATTGCCCGATCACCCTTCGCCTTCGGTTCCAACATCACTATGGCTTGCAGCACCTGATGCGGCCAAGCCACCTCCTTCTCAATCTGGTTAAAAAGATCTACAAAGCATTGCCTCGCTGCTGGCGGCAATCGCTTGACATCTGATGCAACGAATATATCGACGCCTCGGCCTTTATCAGGCTGGAGGCGGAGGGCCTGATCAAAAGTATCGAGTGTCCAGCAGGGCCTAGCGGGCGCCTCAAGCGCTCGCTGCCGAACTCGAGCCAAGACGGCTACTGAGTCTTGCTGGGACACCGATGTGGAAGACCAAATAGTTTTAAATATGCGGGTTTTCTGGTCCACTAGCTCAACAGGGGAGGACGCTTTGACCCCCTCCAACACGCTCTCGTCTTCAAAACGGGGCTTAGGCTTGGAGATCCTATGGAGCTTCCCTGGGGTGGCCTTGTGCGGGTCCGCTAACCATTCTACCCAATCAGCCTGCTCTTTGCACAAGTCATGTCGGTGGGCCTTCTCCACCTCCTTCGACGCCTGTTGCGCCATGCCATCAAGGACAGGGTGGGGCACCTTCGAGAGATCGAGCAAACGCGTCCTCCACAACTCACGTTGCTGCAAAGCCTGCTGAGACGGTCGGGACCCCGCATCGGGCACACCCTCCAGGACCAACTTTCTACTAATATTCAAGAGCTCCCTTTGTTGCTGCAGCCCTTTTTGACGAGTTACCAGCGCGCGCTACAGTTTAATTGTATTCTCTACTCGGCTCCACCACCCAGCTGTGTAGCTGGAATATGTCGGCTTGCGGAGGCCCTTCTCAGCAACCTCAACTAACTTAGATTTATAGGCGAAAGCTATACCCTTAAAACGAGCGGCCTCTCGTTCCTCGATGCCATACGCAGCACAGAAGAAGCCCTCCACTTGCTGGACGAGGCTCGCATACTGGTCACCCAAACGCCGAGCGGGCCCAGTGGCAACCAGGAACGCGGGGCAAGCCTGCGCGTGAGCCGCCACTTCGTCACACGGGGCCGTGGGGCGGCCACAGACCTCGGACCAAAGCTCGTCGAGGGGCTCCGTCGGCGGCGCTGACACTCCCGACGTGCCCTCGGGACTCGGCGGAGCTGGAGCTGGGGAGGCGGGTCCGCTGGCCTCACCTGAGCTGGCATCAATCGAGCTCGCACCGAGATCCAGCTCAGGTGGAGGGCCGTCCTCCCCCAAGAAGGGCCCCCCGTCCTCCTCGCACTCCTGAAACGGGTCGGCCTCAGGGCCATCCAGCCCCGCTGAGGCCGGCGGAAAATGAGACCAACCCCCCAGTCCCAGGGCCTCCCAACGCCGGTTTAAAACGTCCTGCTCACGCTCAAAACCTTTTTCCCCGTGGACGGCAGAAGGAGAGAGGGGGGCGGCAGCGGCAGCAGGAGGGAGAGCACGCAGCTTTTTCTGCCGCTTGCTCGACGGGTCTGGTGGCTTCTTGCCCCGCCTCGGGTGCACAAAAGGGGCGGGCATGCACGAGACTCTGGTCATCGCTGGGACCACTGCTGCTCTGAGCGTCAGGATCTGACCGACGTGGGGCTTCCAAGGGACGGGGGCGGTCTCTAAACCCTGGAAATATGGTTCGGCCCCAGGGCTGACAAAGGTGAAATCGATGCAAGACGGTTCACTGCCGTCTTTAAAACAGGTGTAGCCGTCAACCGAGGCGATCCGAGCACCGAGCCTGGAGGGCCAGCCCGATTTCCAGAAGGCCTCGGGGGAGGCGTTGAAGTCTCCCGAGACGACCCAATGGTTTTTCAAGCTTTTCAAAAACGCGCCAAGGGCGGCGAGCTTACAAGCGTTAGCACCCGTAAACGAGTTGGACCCTTCCAAATACAAGCTTACCAGGGTGATGCTAACTCCACGCAAGTGCCAGGTCATGGGGACCCAGTCATGAAAAGAGAAGGTTCGAGCTGCCCTGCCATCGACGACTGTGGTACTCAGTGACGCACAGTCTGGCGCGGCCAGCTCCCGAAAGCACGTCGTCTGGTGACGTGATCTAATTGCTACGCACACGCCGCCGTGCGAGCCCTTCTTCGAGCGCTCGCTGGGCCGCGCTGCCGAGAACGCCGCCTTCAGGCCCCAGCCCTTCAGCAGGCGCTCGTGCTCCGTCAGCTCCTCAGCGCGGAGGTGCGTCTCCTGCAGCAAGTAGCCGTCTATCGAGTCTAACCTGGCCGACTCCTGGACGAACTTGCTGCCAGTCTTACCCCATGTAGTCATGTTGCCGACAAAGATCTGCCTGGTCGCGCGCTCGGCAGCCACGCGGCCTCGACCAGGCCCCCGTGCCTGTCAGGCGCCGCTAGCGGACCCAGGAGCGCTCTTGCCCGCTCCCTTCGAGCGAAGGTCCGCGAGCATCTGCTCCTTGGCCGCCTGCGCCTTGCGTGCCTGCTCTGTCTTGGCGGCCACCTCGGCAGCGGCGGCCGAAGGGCCATCGGCCTGCGACGCCGTCGGGGGGGGGGCGCAGCCCCCGACGCGCTGCTGGCCGCCGCCGCCTCCTGGGCTGCGGGCTTGTCGCCGTCGACCGCGTCGCCCGTGCCCGCCTTGCGCTTCTTGGCCGCCTGGGCGAGAGTAGCTCGCTCCTCGGCCGCCTTCGCCTTCGCCGCCTCATAGTGGGCCTTCAGCTGGCCCAAGAACTCACTCGTCTTGACTTGGAACTCCGAGACCATCTGCTGCTTCGCCGCCTGTGCCGTAACCAGCGCCTCCTGGTCCACCTCTTCTGGGTTGACCTCGAAGGCCGTGCCGAAGTCCGCGAGCGACTCCGCGCACAGGGTCTCGGACTTGGCCATCATGATGTTGTGCAGCAGCGACCCGTTGGGCTGGCCCTCCTCGTGGATGGACTGCACCAGGGTCTCCGCCTCCACCACCTTCTGAGCGCGCTCGAGCAGGTCCGCCTCGGCCTTCTCCAGCTTGAGGCGCGCCTGCTCCTTGTATTCGAACGAACGATCATACGCCTTGGTTGTCTCCTCCAAGGCGCGCGCCGCCTCAGCCAGGCGCACGGCCTTGGACTTGGGCGGCGCGCTCTTCAACTCCGCAGCCTTGGTGATCTCCCCCATGGCTGTAGTCAGCTGTTGCACCACTTCTGGCTTCACCGTCAACGACGACAACTGACTAGTCACCTGCGACAGGGCCTGCACCAACGCCGTCCCCTCGGGCTGCTTCGGCGGCGGCGTATCCTTGTCGCCTCTGGAACGGGGCAACATCGATCCGCATCCGCACTTGTAGCCACACGACTTGAGCTGCGTGTTCCACTTCCAATCACCGCACCTCTTGCATACTGTGTAGGCCTTGCTGGCGCCACCCATGACGCCTGGGACCGAGCTGCCGTGGTGCCCCTGCAGGCGGGCACGCGCCAAGTCCAGCCTCAGCAGTCTGCGCGCGGTCGCGCGCTGTCGCCTCGCCCTGCGGTGCCAGGCGGGCGACCGAGAGCGGGAGCGCGCCCGCCGACGCCCCTCCATGGGGGCTGGGGGCGCCGAGTGGCGACCTGCGGTCGCCTGCGGGCCGAGCGCGGGCGCGGGGCAAAATGCTGCGCGCGCGCGGGGCCCCGCCTCGGAGCCGCCTTGATGATGATGATGATGATGATAAGGAGGAGGATGAGGAGGAGGAGGAGGAGGAGGAGGAGGAGGAGGATGAGGTGGAGTCGAGGATGAGGAGGAGTCGAGGATGATGATGATGATGATGATGATGATGATGATGATGATGATGATGATGATGATGATGACGATGATGATGGTGATGATGATAGTGATGGTGATGGTGATGGTGATGATGAGGATGATGATGATGCTGATGATGATGATGGTGGTGGTGGTGATGATGATGATGATGCTGATGATGATGATGATGATGATGATGATGATGATGATGATGATGATGCTGATGATGATGCTGATGCTGATGATGATGATGATGATGATGATGATGATGATGATGATGATGAGGATGATGATGGAGGAGGAGGAGGAGGAGGAGAGGGGGGAGGGGGAGGAGGAGGAGGAGGAGGAGGATTCCCGCACCAGCTGAGGGCCTGGTGGCTCACACCTCACGGCCGCGCTCCCGTCTCTTTCGCCTCCTGGTTCCTCCCTGCTCTCTCCCTCCCTCCTCTCTCCGCCCCTCCGGCCGCTTTTGAGGGTGTGTGCTCTGTCGCCAGTGCCCAGGTGGAATGCCGCCCTTCACCTGGGAGCAGAGAAACACCTCCCGGATGGGCTCTCCCCCAGCTGAAGGCTCTGCCGCGTTCCCCGTGCAGCAGGTGGCCTGAGCAGGCCGATCACAATTCGAGGAGCCGTCTCGAGGAGGAGGAGGAGCAAGAGCAGGACGAGGAGGAGGAGGAGGATGAGGAAGAGTCGAGGATGATGATGATGATGATGATGATGATGATGATGATGATGATGATGATGATGATGATGATGATGATGATGATGATGATGATGATGATGATGATGATGATGATGATGATGATGATGATGATGATGATGATGATGATGATGATGATGATGATGATGATGATGATGATGATGATGATGATGATGATGATGATGATGATGATGATGATGATGATGAGGAGGAGGAGGAGGAGGAGGAGGAGGAGGAGGAGGAAGAGGAGAAGTGGGAGGGGAGGAGCCTCCCGCCGTCCGGGAGGCGGTCGTGGAGGTCGAGCGTCTCTTCAAGGACGCGCTGAGCCAAGTGGAGGCCGACGCTGCGCGCTTTGCCGCGGCGGTTCGCACGCGAGCAGCGGACCGTCGTCGTCGTGTGCGTCGGCGTCGTCGTCGTGGTCGTCGTCGTCGTCGTCGTCGGCGTCGGCGTCGGCGTTGGCGTCGTAATCGTCGTCGTTGAAGTAGTTCTCGTCGTCGTCGTCGGCGGCGGTGGCCGCGGCGGCGTCGGCGTCGGCGTCGGCGTCGGCGTCGGCGTGGTGGTCGTCGTTGTCGTCGGCGTCGTCGTCGTTGTAGGCGTCGGCGTCGGCGTGGTGGTCGTCGTCGTCGTCGTCGTCGTCGTCGTCGTCGTTGTCGTGGTCGTCGTCGTGGTCGTCGTCGGCGTTTGCGTCGGCGTCGTCGTCGTCGTCGTCGTCGTCGTGGTGGTTGTTCTGGTCGTCGTCGTCGTCGTCATCGTCGGCCTCGTCGTCGTCGGCGTCGGCGTCAGCGTCGTCGTTGACGTCGGCGGCGGCGTCGGCGTCGGCGTCGGCGTCGGCGTCGGTGGCGTGGTGGTCGTCGTCCTCGTCGTCGTCGTCGTCGGCGTCGGCGGCGGCGGCGTCGTCGTCGCTGTCGTGGTAGTCGTCGTCGTCGTCGTCGTCGTCGTCGTCGTCGTGGTCGTCGGCGTTTGCGTCGGCGTCGGCGTCGGCGTCGGCGTCAGTGTCGTGGCCGTCGTCGTTGTCGTCGTCGTCGTCGTCGTCGTCGTCGTTGTCGCCGTCGGCGTCGTCGTCGGCGTCACACACGTCGTCGTCGTCGTCGTCGTCGTTGTCGGAGCCAGCGTCGTCGTCGGTGTCGGCGTCGGCGGCGGCGTCGTCGTCCGTGGTCGGCTTTTGCGTCGGCGTCGGCGTCGTCGTCGTCGTCGTCGGCGTCGTCGTCGTCGCCATCGTCGTTGTCGTCGTCGTCGTCTTCGTCGTCGTCATCGTCGTCGTCGTCGTCGGCGTCGGCGTCGGCGTCGGCGGCGGCGTCGTAGTCGTCGGCGTCGTCGTCGTCGTCGTTGAAGTAGTTCTCGTCGTCGTTGTCGTCGTCTTCGCCGCGGTGGCGTCGGCGTCGGCGTCGGCGTCGGCGTCGGCGTCGGCGTCGGCGAGGTGGTCGTCGTCGGCGTCGTCGTCGTCGTCGTCGGTGTCGGCTTCGTCGTCAGCGTCGGCGTCGGCGTCGGCGTCGAGGTCGGCGTCGGTGTCGAGTTCGCCGTCGGCGTCGGCGTCGGCGTCGGCGTCGGCGTCTTCGTCGGCGTCGTCGTCGTCGTCCTCGTCGTCGTCGTGGTCGTCGTCGGCGTCGGCGTCGTCGTTGTCGGCGTCGGCATCGGCATCGAGGTCGTCGTCGGCGTCGTCGTCGGCGTCGGCGTCGTCGTCGTCGGCGTCGGCGTCGGCGTCGGCGTCGTCGTCGTCGGCCATGGCGTCGGCGTCGGCGTCGTCGTTGTCGTCGTCGTCGGCTTCGTCGTCGTCGTCTTCATTTATGTGGTTGTAGTGATCGTCGTCGTCGTCGTTGTCGGCGTTGGCGCCGTCGCCGTCGTCGTCGTCGTCGTCGGTGTCGTCGTTTTGGTGGTATTTTTTGTCGGGCGTCGTCGTCGTCGTCGTCGTCGCCGCCGCCGCCGCCGGCGTCGTCGTCGGCGTCGTCGTCCACGTCGTCGTCGGCTTTGGCGTCAGCGTCGGCGAAGACGTCGGCGTCGGCGTCGGCGTCGGTGTCAGCGTCGGCGTCGACGTCGGCGTCGGCGTTGACGTCGGCGTCGGCGTCGGCGTCGGCGTCGGTGGCGTGGTGGTCGTCGTGGTCGTCG
>CAUYUJ010000910.1:92709-100209 GCA_963575745.1 Prorocentrum cordatum
CCGACGTCCGTGATGAGGCACCGCTCGGACCTGAAGTACCAGCCGATCCTGCCAAGGGTGAGGACCGCTGCATCCACGGGGGAGCTGCAGTGCACCCAAGGCGCCGTCGCTGCCGCCTGCCGTGACGCCGCAGCCTCGAGCTCGGCCCTGAGCATCGGCAGGGAGAGCTCGCCCGAGTGCAAGAGCCCTGCCAGCATCTGGAGCGAGTGATCCGTGATCAGCACGAAGGGGTCCAGGTCGCGGCCCCTGCGGAGCTCCGCGCACCGCAGCCTGAGGCCGAGGGCTGCGCCGCGAAGCCGGCGTGGCGGGCCGCCGATGAGAGCAGGTTGTGCATCCAGCCCGCCTTCTCACAGCCCTTGCCCTCCCTGCCCCAGAAGAAGTGGAAGTTGTGGGTGGACTCCCACTGCGCACAAACGGGCTGCCGAACACGGCTCCAGACTCGGAGGAGAAGCGGGATAAGGGCGATGGGGCGGACGCCCCCATCCAGCTTCGGGATGAACACGATCATTGTCGCGGAGGCCCCCAGCGCCTGCGGCCGCTCCTCGTACGCCGCAAGGAGGTCCAGGCAGCGGAGCTGAAGGGCACTCGGCAGGATCAGCAGCTGTCTAGGGTGTAGCTGGTCCGCTCCGAGCCCTGCAGATGGGGAATAGCGGCGGCACGTCGCCTGGAACATGTCGAGCGTGATGGGAGGCAAGGTCCAGTCCTGGACGTCCCAGGTGCAGACGTCGGCTCCTCCCTTGAAGCCTTCCTGCTGCCAGAGGGCCTGCCAGTTGGCCTCGAGCTGACCAATAGCAATCATCCCTGCCAGCGGCATGCCCGTGTCTGGGTCGACGACCTGAGGAGGAGGTACCGCTCTAGCAAAGCGGTGCGCCAACCTACCTCCTCGCTGGACGGCCTCCTTGGCCCACGCTCGCCACCGCGCGGAGCTGATGCCCCCGTCGCGCCGCTGCGAGCTGTAGAGCCGTCGCTGGAGCTCCGTGATGGCGCCGACGTGGCCGAGGACTCCTGCCTGGCCGACGAGGTCGATCCACCCGCTGGTGTCGAAGTCGAGCTGCTCCGCCTCCTCCTCCTCGCGGGCCGCGGCCGAGGCGATCCCCAGGAGGCCCGAGATGCGCTCCGCCTCGCGCGAGTACCAGCTCTCATGCGACTGCCGCCACCTCCCACTCCTATCGGCGGCCAGCCTCTGCAGAGCCAGATCGAGGGCCTGCCGAATGGCGTGGGTCAGCTCGGAGTGGCGGAAGCGGTACTCACGCTTCGCGACCGCGCTCATCGGCCTCAGGGCGCGCCTCGGCCCCGCGGCACGACCCAGGAAGCGCTTGTGTGCGTCAGGCTGGATGTCGTGGATGCCCACCAACGTGCCCTCGACCGCCTCGACCCACTCGCACACCGCAGCAGGGAGGTCGTGGGGCAACTCGCCTGCCTCCCAGCTCCAGGTGCACGGCTCGGCCTGCCACTGCACTCGACCGCTGCGCCGAAACACCTGCACGACGGCGTCCTCGTGGGCCCTGCAGTTGGCGGCCTCCACGTCAGGGAAGCGGCCAGGCCTCACTAGGACTTGCACCAGCGCATCTGGCCGCAGGTCCTGCAGCCGCAGTCGGCCAGGCCTGTGCGGGTGCAATGCGTAGCCGTCCAGGACTGCGGTGTTGGCAACCCCGTGGGAGAGGCAGAACGAGCTCGCGAACCAGTCGTACACCCGCTCCGTGCCAGACGCCATGCACGTGGGCTCGGCTGGCCCAAGGTAGGCACCTCGCTGAAGGGCTGGCCAGCCGAGCTCGTAGAGGGTCCCAGGCTCCATGTTGAAGTCGCCTTGCACGAGCCACGGGAGCCCCTCGGTCAGCACCAGGTCCCCCAGGCCGCCGATGATGTCCAGGTTGACCCCTTTGGGCCCGAGGCCGTCCTGCAGGTACAAGGAGCAAGCTAGAAGCTGCAAGCCCGAGGCCGCTGCTACCCTGACTGCGACCATGCGGTGCCTGAAGTCCCCTGACACTCGCCACTGCGCCTCCCTCGCCTGGAGGTCCTCGCGGACAAGCACCCCGACGCCTCCTGAGTGGGCTAGGGCCGCCTGCCCAGTGGGCGCAGCTGCATGCAAGAAAGCCGCGTATCCCAAGCCGCGAGCACGGCGGCGTGCGTTCTCCAGCTGGCGAGGTCCAAGGCGGACCTCCTGAACTGTGACCAGGTGCGGGCGCTCGTCCTCCCGCGAAATGTAGGCCTCGAGCACCTCCATGGCGCGGTCCCAAGTGTTGCCGTTGAGGCCCAGCACGTCGAAGCCTGCACGGAGCTGCGCGGCGGCCCTCTCGCCAGCTGGCTCGGCCCCGCCCACTCGCGCCTCAAGGGCGGCTGGAGTGAACCCAGCGGAGGCCCCTCTACTCCCTTGGGGCGGGGCAGACGGCTGCGACGTCGGAGGGCTGAATCCCTCCGCCGTCTGCCCGCTCGAGGCCGTCGGGGGGGCGCCGCGGCGGTCCCGACCGCACCTCGGCCCAGGAGCAGGGCCGCCTTCCCGCCGTGGCCCTCCCCGCGACCACTGCAAGGTCGGCCAGTCAGACGGCGGAGGCGGCGGCACAGGGCCCCAGGCTGTCGCCGCTGCTGAGCTGCTAGGAGCGAGAAGGGCCCATAGGAGCGTAGCCCCCAGGAGCCGCCAGGGTAGCCACGGCCTGGCCGTCCTCGTGCTCGTCCCTGGCGTCCACCAGGATCTTACGCTCGGCCTGGCCAGGCTGGGGCCAAGCGCCGAGCGCTGCGCCCGACTGCCCGCGGGCGGCGGCTGGCCCGTAGGGCCCCACTGCAGGGCGCGCCCTCTGGGTGGGCGGGCCTGGCCGCACCTGCTGGCCTGCGGCCTCCGCTGGCGCCTGCGGCTCCACGGGGCCGGCGGCCCCAGGGGCAGGGGCGGGGGGCCCTTCCTCGTCGACGTCGACGGCGAGCCCGTCCCCGCCGAGGCCGTCGGCCCAGCGGGCAGCAGCGGCGGCAGGCGCAGCAGGGCGGAGCATGTCCGAGATGGCGGCGCTCTGCGTGGTGATGATGTCCATGATCTCCAGGAGCCTGGGCGCAACGCCTTCCGAGTTACGGCCAAGCATCTCGCCCAACTGGCTGACCTGAGTGACGAGGCCCCCGACTGCGGTCTCGAGGGGACGCTTGCCACCGCACACCTCGATGGCCCGCTGGAGGGCCTGCTGGACCGTCTGCGCCTTCGACTCCTCGAGCTTGCTGAGCTGACAGTTGAAGTCCTCGACCGCAGACTCGACCTCGGCCAGCTCCTCCTGCTTCGCCGCGATCTCCCCCCTGAGGGCCTCCGCTCGCTGCACGGCCTGCTCGCGCTTGGCCCTGGTGGCGGTGATCTGCTTCTCGACCTTCTGCATGGCGTCGGCACCCCCGTGGAGGACAGCGTGGGGGGGGCCTCCCGAGCTGCTGGGCCTCACGGAGCTCTGCCTCGGCCCTCTCAGCAGCGCGCTCCGCTGCGAGGAGGGCCGCCCTGGCCTCTCGCTGGAAGGCCTCGCTGGTCCCGCCCATGGCGACGGCTTCGCGGAGGCTGGAGACGCGCGCCTGGGCTCCCTCAAGCCTGCGCTCCAGGCTCGAAGCGGGCTCCCCTGGCTGCTCCTCGCGCTCCTCACGCCACGGGGGGGGGCTTGGTTCCGCCCCGCGGCCGCGCCCTGCTGTTGGGTGCGCTGCTCGGGGCGGTGCTGGCAGCTGAGGCAGCCCTGGAGGCCTCGCCAGCTCGGCGCGCAGCGCGCTGATGCGAGCGCCCCCTGGGCTGCAGGACGAAGCCATCCCCGTCGGCCTGGGGCTGGGGCGCTGCACGCAGGCGCTTCGCCCACGCTGGCGCCTCCTTCCCGCAAGACTTGCAGGTCGCCCTCTTGTCGCACCAGTTCCACTCCTTGCACTGACAAACCCAGTACGCCCTGCGCCTCCACGGCGGTGGCGCTCCTGCACCGTCGCCCGACATGGCTGCTGGCCTCGCGCGCACCGCCTGCCGACCTCGCCTCGGAAGAAAGAAACAAGAAGCTGGCCCAAAGCGCGGCGTCCCTCGCGCTCGACGGCGCCCGATGGACTCGCGGTCGTCGGGATCGCCATGGCCTTGAGCCAAAATGGCTACGGATTCGTCGTCGTCGTCGTCGTCGTCGTCGTCGTCGGCGTCGGCGTTGGCGTCGGCGTCTGCGTCGGCGTCGGCGTCGGCGTCGGCGTCGGCGTCGTGGTCGTCGGCGTCGTCGTCGTCGCCGCCAGCGTTGGCGTCCCACTCAGCCCGTGGTCGCCCGTGGTCGTCGCCGTCGTCGTCGGCGTCGGCGGTGGTGGCGGCCTCGTCGTCGTCGACGTCTTCGTCGTTGTCATCGTCGTCGTCGTCGTCGTCGTCGTCGGCGTCGTTGTCGTCGGTGTCGGCGTCGTCGTTGTCGGCGTCGGCTTCGTTGTGGGCGTTGGTTTCGGCGTCGGCGTCGGCGTCGGTTTCGGCGTCAGCGTCAGCGCTGGCGTCGGCGTCGTGGTCGTCGTCCATGTCGTCGTCGTCGTCGTCGTCGTCGTCGTCGTCGTCGTCCTCGTCGTCGTCGTCGTCGTCGTCGGCGTCAATGTCGCTGTCGTCGTCGTCGTCGGCATCGGCGTCGGCGTCGGCGTCGGCGTCGGCGTCGGCGTCTTCGTCGTCGTCTACGTCTTCGTCGTCGTCGTCGTCGAGTCAGTAGTTCTGGTCGTCGTCGTCGTCGGCAGCTTCTTCGGCGTCGTCGTCGGCGTCGGCATCGTCGTCGGTGTCGGCGTCGGCGTCGGCGTCGTCGGCGTCGGCGTCGGCGTCGGCGTCGTCGGCATCGGCGTCGTCGGCGTCGTCGTCGTCGTCGTGGTGGTAGTTCTCGTCGTCGTCGTCGCGGTCGTCGTCGTCGTCGTCGTCGCAGTTGTCGTCATCGTCGTCGTCGGCGGCGGCTGCGTCGGCGTCGGCGTCGGCGTCGTCGTCGTCGTCGGCGTCGTCGTCGTCGACGTCGGCGTCGTCGTCCGTGGTGTTGTCGTCCGTGGTCGTTGTCCGTGGTCGTCGGCGTCGTTGTCGTCCTCGTCGTCGTCGGCGGGTACGTCATTTTTTTTGGTCACCGTCCGTGGTCGTTGACTGTTGTCGTTGTCTGTGGTCGTTGTCCGTTGTCGTTCTCCGTTGTCATGGTCAGCGTCGTCGTCGTCGTCGTCGTCGTCGTCGTCGTCCGTGCTCGTCGTTGTCGTCTTCGTCTTCGTTTTCGTCTTCTTCTTTGTTGTCGTCGACGTCGTCGTCGTCGTCGTCATCGTCATTGTCATCGTGTCCGCCGTCGCCATCGTCATCGTCATCACCCTCGTCCTCGTCTTCGTCCTCCGCCGTCGTCTTCGTCTTCGTCTTCGTCGTGGTCGTCGTCTTCGTCGTCGTCGTCTCCCGTCGTCGTGGTCGACGTGGCCGTGGTCGTCGTCGTCGTCGTCGGCTTCGGCGTCGGTGTCGGCGTCGGTGTAGGCGGGGTCGTCGACGACGTCGTCCATGGTCGTCTTCGTTGTTGGTGTCGGCGTCGGCGTCGTTGTCTGCGTCGGCGTCGACGTCGGCGTCGGCGTCGGTGTCGGCGTCGGCGTCGGCGTCGGCGTCGGCGTCGTCGTCGTCGTCGTCGTCTGCGTCGGCGTAGGCTTTGGCGTCGGCGTCGTCGTCGTGATCGTCGTCGTCGTCGCCGGCGGCGGCTGCAGAGGCGGCGGCGGCTGCGTCGTTGGCGTCGAGGTCGTCGTCGGCGTCGTCTTCGGTGTCGGCGTCGGCGTCGGCGTCGTTGTCGGCGTCGGCGTCGGCGTCGGCGTTGGCGGCGGCGTCAGCGTCAGCGTCGGCGTCGGCGTCGGTGTCGGCGTCGGCGTCGTCGGCGTCGGCGTCGGCGTCGACGTCGGCGTTGTCGTCGTCGTCGTCGTCGTCCTCGTCGTCGGCGTCGTCGTCGTCGTCGTCGTCGTCGTCGTCGTCGCAGTCGTCGCCATCGTCGTCGGCGTCGGCGTCGGCGGCGTCGTCGTCGGCGTTGGCGTCGGCGGCGTCGTCGTCGACGTCGGCGTCGTCGTCGTCGGCGATGGCGTCGGCGTTGTCGTCGTCATCGCCGTCGCCGTCATCGTCGTCGTCGTCGTCGTCGGCGGCGGCGGCGGCGTCGACGTCGGAGTCGGCGTCAGCGGCGTCGTCATCTTCGTTGTCGTCGTCGGCGTCGGTGTCGGCGTCGGCGTCGGTGTCGGCGTCGGCGTCGGCGCCATCGTCGGCGTCGTCGGCGTCTCGTCATCCTCGTCGTCGTCGGCGTGCGCGCCAGCGTCGGGGGCGTCGTCGTCGTGTTGTTTTCATCGTCGGCGTCGGCGTCGTCGTCGTCGGCGTCGTCGGCGTCGTCGTCGTCGTCGGCGTGAGCGTCGGCGTCGGCGTCGTAGTCTTCGTTGTCGTTGTCGCCCGTGGTCGTCGTCCGTGGTCGTCGTTCGTGGTCGTCTTCGTCGTCGTGGGCATCGTTCATTGTCGTCGTCCGTTGTGGTCATCCGTGGTGGTGGTGGTCGTCGTTGTCGTCGTTGGCGTCATGGTTGTCGTCATCGTCATCGTTATCGTCGTCGTCATCGTCCTCGTCCTCGTCGTCGCCGTCATCATCGTCATCGTCATCGTCATCGTCCTCGTCCTCGTCCTTGTCCTCGTCGTAGTCGTTGTCGTCGTCGTCGTCCGTGGCGTCGTTGTCGTCAACGTCATGGTCGTCGGCGGTGGCGTCGTCGGCGTCGTCGTCGGAGTCGGCGGCTTTGCCGTTGGCGCCGGCGTCGGCGCTGGCGTCGGCGTCGGCGTCGGCGTCGTCGTCATCGTCGTCGTCGGCGTCGTCGTCGTCCCTGTCGTCGTCCCTGTCGTCGTTTTCGTCGTCGTCGTCCTCCCCATCGGCGTCGTCATTGTCCGTGGTGGTTGTCCGTGGTCATCGTCCGTGGTGTTCTGAGTCGTCGTGGTCATCGTTCGTCGCTCTTGTTTTTCTGGAGTCGACATCCGTCGTCGTTGTCGTCGTCGTCGTCGTCGTCATCGTCGTCGTCGTCATCGTCGCCGTCGTCGTCGTCGGCGTCGTCGTTGTCGTCGTCCTCCGCATCGCCGTCGGCGTCGGCGTCGTCGTCGGTGTCGTCGTCGTCGTCGTCGTCGTCGTCGCCGTCGTCGTCGTCGTAGTCCGTGGGCGTCGTCCGTGGTCGTCGTTCGTGGTCGTCGTCGCCTTCGTCGTCGACGACGACGTCGTCCTCATCGTCGTCGTCGTCGTCGGCGGCGTCGGCGTCTGCGCGTCGGCGTCGGCGTCGGCGTCGGTGTCGTAGTCGTCGTCGTCGTCGTCGTCGTCGTCGTCGTCGTCGTCGGCGTCAGCGGCGTCAGCGTAGTCGTCGTCGTCGTCGTCGTTTGTGGTCGGCGTCGGAGTCGTCGTCGGCGACGTTGTCTTCGTCGGCGTCGGCATCGGCGTCGGCGTCGGCGTCGTCGTCGTCGTCGTCGTCGTCCGTGGGCGTCGTCCGTGATCGTCGTTCGTGGCCGTCGTCGCCTTCGTCGTCGACGACGACGTCGTCCTCATCGTCGTC
>CAUYUJ010000910.1:105209-107758 GCA_963575745.1 Prorocentrum cordatum
ACGAAGTTAAGAAGGAGCAGGCGTTGATCGGCGACGGGCTCATCGAGGCGATGGAGGGCGCATTCTGGAGAGAGGAGGAGGACGAGGAGGAGGAGGAGGAAAACCAGTGCAAACCCAAGGTTCACCAACGATATTGCAATAAGCTCTCCCTCCGAGTTCCCTCTTCACAGGCTCCTACAAAGGTTCATTGCCACAGGGAAGTATCCCCTTGGAAGACACTAGTTTTTCAACATTCATGAACATCCTGACGCCAGCGCTACAGCGGGAGGACGACTCGGAACGACTGGAAGCGCGGAAATGAGACCAGCGCTGCAGCGGGAGCACGATTCGGAACGAGCGGTAGCCCGAAAATGAGGCCAGCGCTTCAGCGAGAACCGCATTTTGGAAACAGAGAAGTACCATACAAAGCAAACGACAAGACAGCAAAACAAACAAGCGCGGAGGCGCGGAAATGAGGACGAGTAGCCTGACATAGCATGGCGTGGCGACGCCCCAAAGTGGTGGGTTTCTGCGGCCCAGAAAAACAACACATCGGCACCGAATGTGTAATCATTTGGGATGGTTTTTTCGGGGGGGGGGGGGGGGGGGGGCATTTTCTAGATTTTGGCGCTTACTTGGAAGGGCCGAAAACCATGCCGAGGCATGGCGCTGGAAATGACGCCAGCGCTGCAGCGGGAACACGAGTTGGAACGACCAGAAGCGCAGAAATGAGGCCAGCGCTGCAGCGGGAGCACGATTTGGAACGAGCGGTAGCCCGAGAATGAGGCCAGCGCTTCAGCGAGAGCAGCATTTTGAAAAGAAACCCAAGCAAAAACCAGTTTCCCGGGAATCCTGTGTATAAAAAACAGTACGCGGCCATTTCCTGGACGCCACCAGGGGAGAGAGGAGAGTATTAAAAGTTTTAATAGTGGAGGGGGATGAGGAGGACGTGGAGGAGGAGGAGGAGGAGGAGGAAGAGGAGGAGGAGGAGGAGGTGGAGGAGGTGGAAGGCCAGTGTAAACCCAAGAGCCATCAACGATGTTGGAATACACCTTACCTCCAAGCTTCTTCTTCATAGGCCCTTACATATGTTCGGTTCCATTGAGGGAACTGCCTCGTTGGAAGAACCTTTTGAAGACCCTGAACCATACCAAAACATGGTTCTCGGGATTCCATCGCCACGGATCGACCTGACTGCTGCGTTTTGAAGATCCGGAATCGTGCCATAATGCCATTCCTGGGATTTCAACACCGCGAACGAACGTAACTGTTGCATCCTCAAATTCCGGAACACATTCAAAACGAAACTTCTGGTATTTTGGTTTCGGGGGTCCGTGAAGCTCTTACAACTTTTGTTAGCGAATGTGTGCGGTGCTAAGGCGGGAACCACATTTTGAAAAGGAACCGCCCTCAATCCATGAAGCCCTGGCAAAGTTTTAAGACGAATGTGCGCGGCGCTAAGGCGAGAGCCACCTATCGAAAATGGATTCCTTTCAATCCGTAAACTCGTGCAAACTTTTAAAAAGAATGTACACGGCGCTATGGCGAGAGCCACATTTTGAAACCGACCCGCCCTCCATCCGTGACGCTGTTGCCAATTTTGAAGCTTCAGGTACATAAGGTGTGAGGGAGTCTCAGGCGAAACGCCCGGCCCGTCCTAAAAAGTGGCGTCGGGGTGCGACAGGGAGAAGCTATTTATAAGAAAAAGGGGAGGAGGAGGAGGAGGAGGAGGAGGAGGCCGACAAGGAAGAGGCTGAGGAAAAGGAGGAGGAGAAAGAGGAGGAAGAGGCGGAAGACCAGTGTAAACCCAAGACTCATCAACGATGTTGGCATAAGCCCTCCCTCCAAGCTCTCTCTTCATAGGCCCCTACAACGGTTCATTGAAGACCCTGAAGCATGTCAGAACATGATTCTCACGATCCCAACGCCACGGATCAACCTGACTATTGCGTCTTGATGACACGAATCGCGCCAGAACGCCGTCCCTGGGACTTCAACTCCGCGAGCGAACGTGATTGTTGCGCCCGCATAATCCCGAATCGTTTCAAAACACCGCTTCTGGTTTGCTCAGTATGGGCATCCGTGAAGCTCTTGTAATCTTTTGAAACGAATGTGCGCCGCGCTAATGGGAGAGCCACCTTCTGAAAAGGAACCGCCCTCAATCCGTGAAGCTCTGGCAAATTTGAAAACGAATGTGCGCCGCGCGAATGCGAGAGCCACATTTTGAAAACGGATGGCCCTCAACCCGTGAAGCTCTTACAACTATTGTTAACGAATGCGCGCGGCACTGAGGCGAGAGCCACGTTTTGAAAACCACCCGCCCTCCATCTTTGAAGCTGCTGTCAATTCTTTCATTTCCGAGTCAGCAGTGAGGAATAAATCGCGGGCGAAACGCCCGGCCCGCTTTAAACAACTGGCCAGGAGGAGGACGCGGAGGAGGAGGAGGAGGAGGAGGAGGAGGAGGAGGAAACGGAGGAGGATGAGGAGGAAGGAGGAGGAGGAGCAGGAGGAGGAGGAGGAGGAGGAGAGGGAGGAGGGAGGAGGGAGGAGGAGGAGGGAGGAGGAGGAGG
>CAUYUJ010000911.1:0-10000 GCA_963575745.1 Prorocentrum cordatum
AACATTTCTCAGATCACTGGTAGCACTCACTCCAGACTTATTCAATGCTTGACTTCACGTGTTCCTTCCTTAGGATTTCACGACGATTTGGCTAAATATCAGCATCCAAGCAACACGTCTGGAGAACACGAGTCGCCTGGAAACAGGCCTTCTCCAGACACACCAGACGCTTCATCGCCGAGCGAAGGCCGTCTGTCGACATTCTATGAGGAAAATGAGGAACACAATATTGAAGCTATGATGCTGGAAGAGTGGTACGACGAGCTACGTATGGACCTGCATCCTACGACGATTACCGATGATTATCTCTATTGCGTCCCAACAACTATGCTGCCCGACCAGTGTGTTTTGGTTTCAGCATTTGTGGACGAAGATGATACTATATCATCAGATATGCTCGGAGACGAGCCGAAATCATGTGAGTCCTGTCTAGTCTCTCTCTGTTCAAACACAGCCGACGAGAGCTACTCTCTAGACAGTGATGAATACGGTCCTTACGTTGAACTATGCTTTACATCAGAAATGTCTAAAATAGTGTTGGATCAGACTCAACTTGCACAGCTCGACACCGATATGGTCGAAACGATGAGAGTATATGTATCCTCTGCTGCTAAACGTGCTGTGGCTGTCAAAGAAGATGATCTACTAACCAAAGCCGACATAGCAGCACATCCAAAGGAGGTTTGTGAAGCCTTATATACTGAGCTCAAAATCTGGATTGATAATCGATGCTTTGAGATGTACGATTTATCCAAAGCTTCCAACATCATGACGTCCAGATATGTATACAAGTGGAAGTTCGTAAAGATGGGTACCGAGAACGTTAAAACCATTCGTCTCAGACTGGTCCTTCGTGGATTTATGGATACTGAGGCTTTTGATGTGGAAACATTCTCGGGAACCGCCCGAAGGCAGTCCCAACGACTCCTGGCAAGTGAAGCGGCATGCCATCCAGAGTGGATCTTAGCATCCAAGGATATCGATAAGGCGTTCCTCAAGGGTTTGACCTATGAGGAACTTGCCCATGCCACCGGCGAGGAAACTCGCATGGTTTGCTTTACTCTTCCACCAGGAAGCGCTCAGGTACTTCGTACATTTCCCGGCTTCTCATCCTACGACGAAAGTCGACACTGTCTTAGATGCCTAAAACCAGGAACGGGTACTAAGGACGCTCCAAGAGCGTTCTCTCTCAAACTCCGTACGACCACACGAGCTATAGGACTTACACCGACCAGCTACGATCCTGAATTTGAATTCAGCCAAGACCTTCTGACGGCAAAACATGTCGATGATATTAATATGACAGGTCTAGAGAAAAATATAGACGACTATGTACAACGCGTCGAAAAGGTGTTTGGCAAATGCAAGCTCAACAAGCACACATATACGAACTGCGCCGTTCGATACACTAAGAATGATCAGGGAGATGTGATCATGGACCAGGACGAGTACATTAAACAACTACGTCCTATCACACACCCAGAACTTACAGGAGCGGCGGCCGACGCCAAAGCCACGAAACTCATTACCGACATGTTCGTCAGCCTGCGAGGAGCCCTCGCCTATGCCCTTCTTACTCAAATCTGGCTTATGGTATATGTGGTCTCTCTTCAGAAAATTCAAGAGCCCACCAATTTACAAGTCAGACGTTTGAATGCTGTGACGCGAATGCTGATCAGCAGTCCGAAACGTATCACCTTCCCTCGGATGAAGCCGACGAATGAAGTTGACATCCATAGCGATTCGGGGTATCGGAAGCTTACCGGGGAGGAGGATGACGAGACCAAGGGCTACGGCATACGCGGGGCCAACGTACTACGGCGAGGAAACTCGCCTCAAGGCAAGTCCGTCGTTCACCTCTGTGACGGACTATGCAAATCACACCGATTACAGGTGAGGTCCAGTTATGCTGAGGAGGCACTTGCAGCCGCACATAACCTTGATGAGTGTTACCCTACGCTCATTACTCTCCACGAGCTTAAGGCAGGAGCTTTGACTCCACGACAATTACGAGACATGCGTGAAGTTGGAGGCCTAGCTATCAAAGTCTCTCTTACCATAGACGCCGAGTCCGTCTACAAATCTTTATCAAGCAGGGATCTCAAGGTACCTACATAACGGACTCTGCTTGGGCATATCAGCTGGATACGTGAGCTCATGGATATAGGTATAGTACATAATGTGCAATGGTGTGATACTAGGGATATGACCGCAGATGGGCATACAAAGGGAAGCATCGATCGGGAGCTGCTTCTGGAAGTGATGTCAGGCACTCAGTCTTTTAAGTATGACGTGAAGCAATTTGTTCCCTTTCGGGGTCCCGAGGACAGAGACAAACCCAAGTCTAATCAATTTTAGCCTGTCCTTGTTGCCCTCGCGGTCCAGTCTGCCAGCACGGGCGCGCCCCTTTAGCTGCTCGGAAACGAGCCTTATATTTCACGCCTGGCAACGAGCCGGCTCAGTACAACTCAGGCTCTTTGCCTTAATACACATTTGCTTGGTGAGGTATGGCCTAATTTTGGCTCACCTCTAACTAAGCCGATAGCCCTTCATTGTTTGAAGGGGCTATCCTGTATTTGCGTGAAATACTTTGCGAGGAAACTCGCCTTACAGTCTGGTGTTTGACCAGACTGTACGCACTGTTTTCTTTTCTTTGCAAACAGTCGTGCGCGAGATCTTTGCGTGCGACTATGCTCTCCGTCTCCTCCCCTCCCGACTTTAAGGGTAGCTCTTTGGGAGATGTTACAGTATCGGGAGCATAGCTCGCGCGCCGCTGCCTTGGGCTCAAGGCACGCGCGCCCTATTTGCTCGGACACTGCTTGTGTTCGCTATGTGCTGGAAAGATCATTACATCGATCTTATCCTATCTTACCCATCCACCCCTCATACTGTACCCTCACAGCAGAGCGATGGATGCAATTTGCCAGGCTATATGCCCTATTTGAGTTACCAGGCTCACTTTCGACTGAGGGTGCAGGGAGGAGGGAGCAGGGGGAGGGAAGGAGGGAGGAGGAGGGAGGAGGGAGGTGGGAAGGAGGCAGGAGGCTAGGAGGGAGGAGGTTGGTAGGAGGAGGAGGGAGGAGGGAGGAGGGAGGAGGGAGGAGGGAGGAGGGAGGTGGGAGGAGGGAGGAGGCAAGGAGGGAGGAGGAGGGAGGGAGGGAGGAGGGGGGAGGGAGGGAGGGAGGAGGGAGGAGGGAGGAGGGAGGAGGGGAGGAGGGAGTGGGGAGGAGGAGGGATGGAGGTGGAGGTGGAGGTAGGTGGAGGTGGTGGAGGAGGAGGAGGGAGGAGGAGGAGGAAGAGGAGGAGGAGGAGGAGGAGCCGGAGTTGGAGTTGGAGGAGGAGGAGGAGGAGGAGGAGGAGGAGGAGCCGGAGGAGGAGCCGGAGGAGGAGCCGGAGGAGGAGCCGGAGGAGGAGGAGGAGGAGGAAATGCAGCCAAAAAGAGGGGACGCGGAGAAGGAATAGGGGGGAGGACAACGAGGCGGGTGGAGACGAGTAAAGAATACGAGGGAGGAGAAGGAAAGATTGGGCGGAGGAGGAGGAGGCGCAGGAAGAGGAGGAGGAGGGGGAAATATGAGGGAAGAGAGAGGGAAGAGCACGGGTGAGGAGGGAGGATGCAGAATAGGAGGGAGGAGACGGGGGGAAAGAGGTGGAAGAGGAGGAACAAGACGGATGAGGAGGAGGAGGAGGAGGAGGAGGAGGACAAGGCTGTGGATAACGGTGATGATGAGGAGGAGCAGATCGAGGAGAAGAGGAGGAGGGGGATGGGGAGGAGGAGGAGGAGGAGGAGGAGGAGGAGGAGCAATGAGAGGGGCGACTCGCGCAGTCAGGTGAGTCTGGTACCAGTAAGCCGTACGCACCAACTTTTGTTCACTCGGATTTGCACCACCGCTGCGCTCCGAGAATTTCGGGCGGGCAAATCCGTGGAGCAAGCAGACAGCATAAGCACAAACATTTGGACGTCCACGCGGATTTCGTGCGCCGTCGCCAGACCCCCTCCCCGCCACCCTTCCGGCGCCTCCGGCACGGGCCGCCGTCTCGCCCCGCGCACCGCGGAGGGGGTGTTGGGAGGCATTCCGGTCTGGTCCAGCGCCGACCCACTAAGTCCGCGCGGACCTCCGAGAGTTTATGTATGTGAATGTGTTGATTATGATGTTATCTTTCGCCAGGAGCTGCAGTTTCCGAAGACGTTCAAACCTTCGATCCCTTGTCGCGTTCCCAGTTCCTCGCCACGTCCACTCGCTTCTCACGAGGCCGATGCCCATCTCGGGGGGCTTGCGGGTCTTGGTATAGCGTTGTTCGTTGTCATCACTGTGCTCTTTGCGTTCACCTGGTTCCAGCGCCTCTCCTGGCAATGCTGCTCTTGCTACTCCTTACATCCCGATCTTCCAAGATATTACGTCTGTGCTCTGGGCTTCTGCTCTTGTGGATTCATCTCTGCAGGGCAGTCTATGTGACATACATCGTCGTCTCTATTATGACTTCATTTGATGCCCTCTCAGTTTCCCATCCCCAGGTTTCAAGACCAGTACTGGGGCGAGCAAGAAGCCATAGACGGTGACGAAGATGTGTACTGGAAGTTCAGAGAATTCTGACGCTTTGGTGTGCCTCGGTTCGCCACGTAGCTGGCTTGAAAGGACAGCTGCCGGCGAAGCGTGGGCAAAATGCGACGCGAAGGGACGTGGGTGGGGATTGCGTTGCTTGGAAGACTCTGAGGCAGAGGCGGCTGAGCATGATGAGGGCGATACCAGCAGCAAGAAGAGCTTCATTGGCCGGCTGGCCGTGGTCCCGTGGCTGCGGCGAGCGAGGGAGGGAAGCGGGGAGTAGAAGGCATTCTCAGGAGGCGGCGGGGCGTCTCGGAAGCCCGTCCGGTCTTCATCTTGTGTCTGCGGGGGCAGGCGTCGAGGACTTCTCAGCAGGCCAGGGGCCTTCCGAGCCTTCTGAGACGGCCCGCCGCCTCCTCGTCCTCCTCTCCTCCTCCTCCTCCTCCTCCTCCTCCTCCTCCTCCTCCTCCTCCTCCTCCTCCTGCTCCCTCCCTCCTCCAATTTCAGGCGATTTTCTCGAGGCGTTACTTCGGCTCGGGCACGCGGTGGCGTAAGTGGCATGTGGGTCGTGGCGGCGCCCGCCTCTGCCCCGCGCTGGAAGGTGCGGACGTCGTGCTGCTTCTCTCCCCTCTGCTTCTGCTGCTGGCCCGCCGCCGAGTTTGGCGATTCGCGGAGCCCACCTCCTGCGTCGAGTGGCGTCCGCTGCCCGCCGCTCGCGGCTCGCTCTGCGCGGGCGGCCGCGGGCGGCCGCGGGCCGCGCGTGGGCCACGCGCCGCCCCGGGCGAGGGGCACACGGTGGAGGGGTTCTCCGGAGGGCTTAGGCGACCCGTCTTCCTCCTCCTCATCCTCCTCCTCCTCCTCCTCCTCCTCCTCCTCCTCCTCCTCTTCCTCCTCCTCCTCCTCATCCTCCTCCTCCTCCTCCTCCATCTTCTCCTTCTCCTCTTCCTCCTCCTCCTCCTCCTCCTCCTCCTCCTCCTCCTCCTCCTCCTCCTCCCCCTCCTCCTCCTTCTCCTCCTCCTCTGGTCGCCGACGGCCCCGGGGGCGCGCGGGAGGCACGCTGGAGGCGCCAGTGGCCGCGAGGCGGCACGCCGCGGGGAGCCGAGAGGCCGCGGGCCGAGAGGAGCGGGGAGCCGGAAGATTTCGGCATCGCTCGGACGCGTGCAGTTTTACGTCGGCGAGGGCCATCGAGGAGCATCTTTCAGCCACGCGCAGAGGGGGGTGGGGGGAGGGGGGAGGGCTTCTCAGAGGCACCCCTGCTTCTTAGAATGCTGGGGCCTTCTCTCAGGCGATCGCAGGCATGGATCAAGGAGGCGCGGATTAGCGACGGGTCTTGTTTCCACGGGACATCGCGGATTTCCGCCGCCGAACGAGGCGGCACCTGCCGCATTTTGGAGAGGGCACCTCCCCCGATCCATGGACTTGGCGACCGCGCCCCAAATCCATGGATCGCTAATCGATTTTTGCGCGCCCCCGAATCTTTTTCTCGGCGAGGACCATCGAGGAGCATCTTTCAGCCACGCGCAGCCATACGATTTAGAGGAAAACGCGTTTTGTGGTGCGATTTGGGCAGCAGAGAGAGGGGGTGTCAGTTTCCCCCCCCGTCACAGGGGGAGGAGGAGGGGGGGGCTCCAGATCCTTCTCTCCCCCGCAGTTTTGGAGGAGTCTATGGATGTTTGTTCGGTGGAGGGGGGCAGTTTTGAGAGTTGCTTTGGGGATTCCTGAGGCAAGCTGAAGTGCGCTCTTGCGACAGCAGGGGCGAGCCACCGAATGGACGACATTTTGCATTCACTGTTGACGGTTTTATTTTATCGTGCTGCTATAGGAAGCCGCCCATGGAGTGATCGACCGCGCTGGGGCCCAGGATCCACCGGCCAATCCCACTCGGCAGCAGCAGCACACACCAGCAACATATGGCATGTATGCCAACAATGTTTGATAGATCAAAAGCTACTCGATATGTGTATGTTTCCAGGGTAAGTCGTTGCGTAAGGTCCCATACTTTTTGTGTACCCTGGCTTTACCTGTTGTTGGAGGATTCGTCAACACACTGTTTACCATCTCGTGTCTTGAGGTAGACGGGCGTGCGTTTGTGGTTCCAACATCGCAAATACGTAAAGTTGCTACCCGTGTGTCCATTCGCCTAATGCCATTGGTTGAGCAGGTGGTGTGAAAGGTCGGTCGCACGTTTCTAATTATCTCTCAGATGGTCTTTCTGTCCAGCCAGCGTTGTCACAACGTCGTCTGGCGCGCTGTGCTGTTACCAAACAGCCATGCGTCTTAAGATAATCCTTGCATTTCAGTTCAATGTGCCGCTGGCTCGGTACTTGAGTATTGTTTCAAGGGCCGAAAAAACGCCCCTGCCGTGGTTTACGAGGCGCTGTGCTCTGAAATTCCTGTGGGCTGACAGGGCAAACCCTGCGTGATGTGCCGCGTCCTGGCGGCTCCAGGCTTTGGGGGTTCCCAGGAGGTTTAAAGGCCACGCACTTGTAAGCCAGGGTAGGGTCGTTTTTTTTCATCCCTCATTGTTCAAAGGGGAAGATATCCAGTTGCTTGCGGCAAGCCCTGCCACCGTGCTCGTGCAACGCCGCCACAGGAAGGAAACGGAGTGCAGAACCAGCGCAACTCCGACGGAAAGCCGCGGTAACCATAGCGGGGGGGATCGGCCCAGAGTGGGGGACGCATCGACCCCCCGTCGTTGCATGTATGTATGGATGTAGGTCTGTATGCATGCGTGCATGTACATTCGGGGCCCTGAAGAAGGAACCTTTTTCGTTGGGGAGGCGCTCGGTGTTCCTTCAGTGTTTCACAGCTTGCCGCAGGTTTTCCTTATGCTTTCGATCGGACATCGAAGTTTACTTATGGAAAAAAGGGGGCCTCGTTCCTTATTTAGGGTTCCTTAGGTCAACGCCCCGACTGTATTCATATGCTAGATCATGTATTATCCGGCGGCCAGGTCTCCGGGCCTTGGGGCGGCCCCACTGCCCTTGGGGGTGGGTCCAGGAGCTCGTTTGCGGCCTTCAGAGGGCCATTTCGGCTTCAAGAGACTTCCGCACTGATTCAGGAGGCGGCCCGCCCCCCCCCCCCACGAGGCACCCCAGGAGTCTTCCAGAGCTCCGCTGAAGCTCCCAACGTAGAAGTCCTGTGGCCCCCCCAGGCTTGCGAGAACGCCCCCTTGAAAACATGGTCCCCCCTCCCTCCGTTTGTTCGCTTCCGATGGGATTTTGAATCCCCAAGATGAATGCAAGGTCCTCCAAGAGAGCTCCAATCGAGCCCCGACGCGGGCCCAAGATGGCCTAACAGGCCCCCGAGACGGGCGTGGGACGGCCCAGGATGCCCCCCAGAGGCCCCAGAAGGTTTTCAAGAGGCCCCGAGAGGCCCCCCGAGGTCCAGAAGATGCCCCAAGAGAGCCCCAACAGGACTTCCGCAGCGATTTTGGCGCAAGGAGTTCGAAGTGCAGGCGCCTCGCGCATACAAGACAAGTATCGGTTTCTCGCGTGCCTGGAGATGGCGCTCCGCCTCGCCACTCTCTTGCCCGCGCTGGTTCTGGCAAGTGAATCGGGGGGGCCTGTCTGGCAGGACAAGGGTGTGCCCTGGATAAGCAGGACGAGACAGGGCTGCTGCAGAACAGTGCCAAGATAACAGCCGTCGCGAAGCAGACGCACCTCGAGGCGAAGCAGTCCCCCCGTCGGCCACAGCATGGCCCCCCGTCCAGCACGACTGTGACCACGAAGGGCCACAGCATATTCGATGACGATTCAGAGCGCGTGAACCTCAGTCTTCAGGCCGTGCCTGGTTGTCGTTCACGCAGGCCTGCTTTTGGAAGAAATTGTTGTTTGGGGGATAACTTCAGGGGCAAGTGCGAGGCGTGCGCCCGCGCCACTCAGGACGCGCGATTGTGGTGCAACCGCGACCAGGCCCCACTTTCTGGCTGCGGTCACGACGGCCGTTGCGGTGCAAGCAGCGGGCGTTTCAACCCATTGGGTAAGGGGTAGCCATGTAAAGAGGTCATTCAGTGTCCCCCATATTATGGATGCGCGCAATTCTTCGGCGCAGGTGGTAATTGCGGCGGTAGGAACTGATATTTCGAGCCCTCCGCGTTCCCGCGTGCTGCTGCTGTTTGTTTATGTTGTTTTTCGTGGTGCGTTTTCCTTCGCCGCTGTCGGGCGCGCCCCGACCGCTGCCAGAGAGCACCGGGGACGGAGGAAGAAGAGCAGACGCAGGACCAGGAGGAGGACGGATGAGGAATAATGAACGAGGGGCGGAGGATCAGGAGGAATCGCTCGGCCCGGCGGGCTGTGGCACGGCCGGGCAGAGGTTGCGCGTCCGTTGGCGACCGGCGCCCCCGCCCCCGGGCATTTCTGTTTTGTGATTTCTGCGCGCGGCAGCGAGCCAGAATAATGGCGGTCGTTGGCGCCGCGACGTGGTCCGCGCGTCGCCGGGCAACCAAAAATCAATCCGGAAATTATTTTGCGCGGGGAATGCAGCGCCGCAATCGAGCGACAAAATTAATCGTGACAAAAAAGGTGCACATCCGGGCGATTTGTTCCAGCTGCTGGTTGCGCATTTTTGTTGCGCGTCGATGCCCGATGCATTTCGAATCGCTATATTTTTGTTTGTTTATACCAGCGTTGGGCCCGCGATTGCAGCGCGGGGTTAAACGCCGAAACGGCATCGCGGGGGAAATGGCGCTTGCACGTGTCGGGGGACCTGTCGCAAACGTATCCACGCAAGCGGGATTCGACGGGATGTTTCTGAGAGGTTCCGAATCACAGACTAAACGTAGAATCGCAGACCGCGTGCGGCGAGTCACAAATCGCGCGCGCCGAATCGCAGACAGCACGCGTTGAATCAGAGATTCCGCGCGCCGAGTTAGAGACTCCGCGCGCCGAGTCAGAGACTCCGCGCGCCGAATCAGAGATTCCGCCCGCCGAATCTCCGCCCGCCGAATCAGGTGTGCCGCCTGCTGAATCAGATACTCCGCCCGCTGAAATAGAGACTCCGCCCGCCGAGTCAGAGACTCCGCCTTCCTCCCCTCTTGTACTCTTTTATTTCCTCAGATTTCCGCTGATCCGGCTGATCCCGTGATCTAGCCATGGCCAACCGATCCGGTGAGTTAGTGGTCCAGCTGGTCCAGTGATCCACCAGATCTGGCAGGTCCGGCTGCTCCTGTGATCGGGTCAGCTGATCCAGTGATCCGGTGACGGCGATTTGTGTTGTGGCCAGTTGATCCGGTGATCCGGCTGATCGGGTAATCCGGCGGGCTCAGCCAGCTGAACTGGTGACCCAATGTTTTAGTGCTTCTTGACCCGGCGTTGTGGCTAGCTGATCCGCTGATCCAGCTGATCCCGCAGATCCAGTTGATCCAGTGATCAGAAAAAAACGTGTTCTATTGCTGCTGGCGGGCGGAAAACTGAGGGGGTCACTGGGGGTTCCCAACCCGCCCCCTCCCCCTCTCGAAA
>CAUYUJ010000911.1:15000-107720 GCA_963575745.1 Prorocentrum cordatum
CATCAATCAGGTGTTGAACCAGTCGGGACAAGTCATGATAATGTCGGAACCGGAATTTTCGTAGCAACAGGCAAGCGGATGGGGGTCTGAATCGGGATTGAAACCAGAAACGGGATCATAACCAAACAAAGAGATAAAAAACATCGACGTTTCGAACCCACCGTGCAAATCAACCTGGCACTTCTCCTGTTTCCCCACTCGCACATGTCATTAGCGTGGACGCGGGATACCCGCCAAAGTTCCGCTGAATGCTCCGCATGCGCCTCCAACGAAGATTAGCACACACGCGACGGGACCCCCTTTCGGGGAGGGGTTTACCCCTCCCCCTACCCACTCTCCTGGTCTTTTTGGGCGGCGGTCGCGGTTGGTTGGAGGTCCCTTTTTCGGCCCCTGGGAGGGTCAATTTTGAACACCCCTCACGAGGATCGTGGCCCCCGAGGGGGGGGGGCGATCGGGACCCTCCCTCCTTTGATCGGTAGCCTTGAAAATGACCCCAAGAGGCTCTCCAGGGCTCCCAAGATAGCTCCAAGAGAGCCCCAAGAGAGCCCAAGAGGGTCCCAAGAGAGCGCCAAGAGGCACCCAAGAGGCCCCCGAGCGGCCTCATCAGAGAGCCCAAGCTGACCTCCCAAATGGCTCAAATAGCCCAAGCTGGCTCAAGATGGCCCCCAAGATGCTCCAAACGGTCCAAGGCAGCTCCAAGAGCGCCCAAGAGCGCTCCAAGAGAGCCCCAAGAAGAGGTTTGCCAGCTCCTGAGGGGGGGCTGAGTTGGGGACCGCCCCATCCTGTAATCGATGGCATCCAAAATGACCCAAAGAAGCCAATGTTACCAAGAGGGTTCCAAGAAGGCCCCCCAAACTTCCAACGAGTACCAACAACAACAGCAGCCGCAGTAATACCTCTAGACAACAGCACCAGCAATAACAACACTAACAACACCATCAGCACCAGCAGTAACAGTAACCACAACAGACCAGCAGCAACAACAGCAGCCGCAGTCCTCGTCCGCGTCGTCCTCATCTTAGCCCTCGTCGTCGTCCTCTTCCCCTCGCCCCCACGCGGCCCCCAAAGATGGCCCGAAGAGGCCTTCCAAAGCCACCCCCTTGCTCCCAGAGATCTCTCGGTTCACCCTGGTTGCTCGTTTTGTTTTGGATGTGTCTCTTCGTCCCTTTTCCTGTCAACTCTCTATGGCAGGGCTTCTGAATGGGCTGGTGGGGATGCGCGAAGCGTGAAGAATTACCATGTCGTACGGTATAGCAGAAACCTTTTTAAACGACAACGACATACGAATACTAGATAATATTCTCTGGTTCAACGCGTTCGGTACACTACAAAACCGAAACCGCCAAAGATCTTGCAGAGAAGCTCTCACATATTCCGATGGCCAAAAGCCACGGATCTCACAATAAAAAACAAATAGTGCGTTTTGAATTACAAAGCGACCGACGAGGTAAATGAGATGCTGTAGGTAGCGAGAGGTCAAACACGTTAGTGCGAGAATATTGTAAATTTGGCGGACCTTCGGGTGTTGCCCGCGTTGCTTGTGGATTAGCTGGTCTAGCCAGTCAAGCACCCGTTGGTCTTCTTCTTACAAGACGTCTTGGTTTGAACGTTTTGGAATTTAGTCATGGTTCCCGTGTTGAACATATTCTCTTCCCATTCCCCTGACACCCAATTCCTTATCTTCGCTTGACCCTCCCCGAAGGCGGCCGCACGCTAGAGGAATCTTCGTATTCCGTTTGTTCTTCCTTAGCGCGCCGTTCGTGCGACTCGGAATGGCCGCTATTTCTCCGACGTCAACTTGTAGAGACCGGCTCCATGTAACGCTTCATTTCCTTTTTCACTTATTTGCGGGAAGAGATGTATGTAGGGGTCCGCTCCAAGGCGTGCACGTTTGAGCGTTCGCTCACATATAAACAATACCGTGCGTAAAGTTTGGTCGCGGAACACGCGGCAATCTCCGCACTGTCATAGCGAATGTAAAACAACTTTTCCGAGCGGGACATTGTTGAGCGAACCGGAATCTGAAGAAACACTTGGCTTTTCTGATTCACAATCATACAGGGGACTTTGCAAAGCATAAGGCAATATGCCGTGCCGCATCTATCGTCTGCTTCGCAAATATTCTTTCCTCCTATGCTAGCACCGCGCAATCGATAACGTCGGGCCCAAATTCGCACGATTCATCTCTTCGAGAGAGCGTGCCACCCTCTCGAAAACCGCGGGTGGTCATTTGCACTACTGGTTCAAACCCCTCCCCCCCCCACGCTCACCGCCAGCAAACGACTCCCGGGTCCCTGCCACCTCCGCACCACGTCGCCCCCCGTTGTTCCCACCACCGTCCTCGCTATCCCCGCCAGTGCCCCCGCCACTGTTGCACTGTCCCCGCTCACTGTTCCCACCACAGTTACACTCTCCCCACTTTCTCCACGGCCCCAATCACTGTCCCACTGTCCCCGTCGCTGTCCCACTGACCTGTCCCACTGTTCCCACCACTGTGCCCACTGCGCCTCTGTCCCATTATCCCACTGCCGTCCTCGCCACCGCCGTCACCACTGTCACCACCACCACTGTCCATTCCCAGTGTCCCCACACCATTGTTCCCACCACCGCCGTCCCCACTGCTGCCCCACTGTTCCAACCATTGTCCCCGCTGTCTCCACCAGTGCCCCCGCCAGTGTCGAACTGTCCCCACTTTTCCCACCATTGTCCCACCACGGTCCCGCTCTCCCTACTTTCCCTACGGTCCCCACCTGTCCATTGTCCCTACTGTAGCCACTTTTGTCCCACTTTTCCCGCCGCTGTCCCATTCGTCCCCGCTGTCCCCATCACTGGTTCACTATCCACACGAAAATTCCCCACCGTACTACTGTCCCACCACTGTCCCATCGTCCGCACTGTCCCCATCACTGTCCCACTATCCCACTGTCCCCACCACTTTCTCCACCGTACTACTGTCCCACCACTTTCCTCGCCACCGCCTTCACCACTGCCCCCATCACTACCGTCGCCACCAGTGTCCCACTGTCCCCACTACTGTCCCGCTGTCCCCTCGCCGTCCCCACCACTGTCCGCATCACTGTCCCGCTGTCCTCGCACCATTGTCTCCACCACCACCGTTCCCACCACTGTCCTAGAATTCCCACTAGTGTTCAATTTTCCCGAGGAGCGGGAATTGTTTGCCGGCGGCGGAAGGGGGGAGGGGGTCGAACCCGCGGTTTTCAAGGGGGCGGGGGGTTCGAACCAATAATGACCCCACTCAGTTTTCGAAAGGGGAAGGGTATCGAACCAGTAGTGACCCCCCGTCTTTTTCATGATGGACACGGGGGGGGAGGGGTTCGAACCGGTAGTGACGCACCCTTGGTTTTCGAGGGGAGGGGGAAGGGGATGGTAAACAACCCTTAGTGACCCTCCCGGTTTTCCGCCAGCAGCAGTCGAACACGTTCTTGCATTTCTTCTGTCCCTATTGGGTCCCAACGACGATGTCAAGCGTTGGAATCCGGAAAGGTTTGATGGGGTCGGGAAGTCAAGTCGGGAGACATCACGAATGGAAAGGTACACGCTGGGATCGGAAATTGGAGTCGGGGAAACATGTGACGCCACAATCAAAAGAAAACACTGGGAGATAATACGCGGAGGGCCAATGATGCCATCAGTCTGATTACCAGCGCCGTCGTCCACACCACACATGCACGCTTGTTTTCCCAACTCAAAGAGTCATCGGCCGCCATGAATTCCGACATCGGTGCTAATCTCAATGTTTTTCATGATGGACAACGTTAACATGGCCGAATGTATTGGCGCTTGTGGCAATCAATTCCGAAAAATATACGGGTACTATTTTATAGTAAATCTGTGTGTTGGAACATTCCAGGTTGAATCATGACTTCTTACCTACCATTTTTCCTTTGCATTTATTTCTACGTCTCTTTTTGTTTTTCCTCATTTATTGCTCTGCGTTTGGAGGTCCATGTTTAACCAGTGGGTAAGAAATATCTTGTCTCAGGTGGATTTATTGGATGAAGACACGCATGGTGTGGGATCAGCTTGGGCGGCGGCGGGCGGGATCAACGTATTCATATCTTCGTTAGCTGCGACGGCGCACGCGCCCATGGTCTGGTCAGGAATGCAACCGGGGATCCGCTTGGCTGGTTACTAGGCTACCATTCGGAAATTTGGTGGGCAAGTGCACCTTCCAATCCGTACGACCTGGGAGCCTCTGGGTCCATTCGCTCGGATGATAAGAAGAATCTGCTTACAATTGCTTTATTATAACTCACACATTGGACGGGACAGATATTACCCCGCGCAATAAGAAAATCTCGAACAACATTAAAACGTGGAAATTTGAAAACATTGGTTCGTTTCTAAAATTCTTGACGCTTCGCGAATCCCCAAGCAGCCTTCGTAGCCCTGGCTCAAGCCGTCTCTGGGCCCTGGCTCCTCGGCCGGGTCTCCCAGCTCAAGGGGTCATCCCCTAGGACTTTGCGGGCCGCGCGCTGCCCACCGGGCCGCGCTCCGGCATATCAGACTCCCTGGGTTTCGCCCCTGCGGCGCGGCGCTGCAGCCAGCCTGCAGGTCAGGCTTAGCATGGATGGGCACCCGATCGACGACGGATCTAGGATTCCTTGGAATTCCGCGGGTGACGATGCAAGCCCAGTCGACGGCCAGGGGGCCCACAGACTGGCTGGTTCAAGACATCCTCCCCCAGGATCACAGGACACCATCCCGCCAGGGCAGCCGTCGCCCCTCGCTCCCTGGGACCCTCCGAGCACGGGCGGTCCGAACGCGTCCGCGGACCCCTTGATCGTTCCCGTTGATGTTGCATACACACGAGAACCATCGGCCTTCAGCCAGACGGGAGGAAGGGGTGCCACGGTTAGCGCCGCGAGACACACTGATGTTGCGACCTTCAGTCGCTTTCCTGGGTTTGACAATGACAGTAACGACGCCTTCCCGCCGAACTTGTTTCCCTCCCTTGCCCCTACACGTCTTCTGCCCCTGGCTGGGCGTCCAATTTCCTTCTCGCCTGGCGGTGAAGGGCAGAATTGGATCGCCTACGGCGATACCAGGACCACGGGGGGCGCTGGCCCCACTCCTGATCAAGTGCATCCCCCGACGGACTCAGGCCCATTCTGGCCGCGCAGGAGCGACCGCCAGAGAGGCGCTCTCGACGATCGGCCCAAGGGCCTCACCGACGAGGGCGGGTGTCCTAGGGTTGAGGCCACCCAAGAGGGTGACCACGGTTGCGACAGGAGGGGAGGCGGACAGACGCCTGCCCATGTCCCCGATCCGCATCCTATGGGCTTGCGCCTCCATTCCGCCGAGCGCCCCCCCCCTTGGACGCTTCAATGCCGAGAGAAGCAGCCTTCAGCTGCGAAAGGGGCCAATCGACTAACCGTGGAGGCTGGCGTCCCAGTCGCGCAGCCGACTCCCCCTGCGGACGTAGGCCGACGTCTAGACGGCTGTCGCCTCGCGCCCGCCGCCCTCCTTGGATGCAGCAGTGCGGTGCACGCAGAAGACGGGCCGTCAGCCCTTGGAGCGCCGTGCGAGACAGCAGGTTTGAGGGGGTCTGCAGCTCGGGATGCTTCAAGCGGTCTGGTGGGCGCCGACGGCGACGCGGTCACCAGTCAACTCCCTGGTCACTCCCGTAATCCCGAGGACTCCCGTCAGCCGCCCGCCCCCCAGTCGGACAGTCGCAGACGGGACGAGCCTTCAGCTCGGGGTTCTCATGCGGGACGAGCCTTCAGCTCGAGGCTCCAAGGCGTATCGGGCAATCTCAGAAGTGAAGAGCTTTCAGCTCGAGAACCAGAGGCAGCGCCAGTGGACGCCGAGAGCGCCGCAGAAGCTGTGACCACGAGTGGCGACGACACCGACCCTCCTGCCATCCCTGGCGCATCCACTCAGGGCCTCCCCCATCAGGTGGATCCCCAAGCCAGCTGCGGACGACCGACCGACCCCGCCGACTTAGTCATAGAGGAGACAATATTGGCTCCACAACGGGGCCGTGCCAGAGGAGACATTTCGAGGACTGTGCGGCTGGCGCAGCCAGCGGTACAAGCGGATCATTCGGCTGCCGCCATGACACCGCCGCTCCCCTCCCTGGAGACTTGGACACCGCTACGGCAACTGGGCCCAGCTCCCACGCCGCTAACCTCGCCGACGGGACTGGCCTTCAGCCAGGAAGAAGCGAGCAGGAGACAGTTGGGTTGGGCAACAGGGCTTACAGAGCGGCACGTCCCGCTGCTGAAACGACCGACCGCGACCGACCTTCCCTGGGAACGACGACGGCGTTGTCCGTGGGCCGACGCCGCACGCCCGATGCCAGCAGGGTCTCCGCAGACCCCGCCGGCGCGACAGGCTCCCTGGTCGATCTGATCGATCACATCGGACCTCCGATCGTCGTCGCGGGATCGCCCTGCGTCTCCCTTTCCTCGCCCACCCGCTCCCCTCCCATCCACTCCTTTCCCGACTCACCCCCTGGGCTAGAACATCCAGATGGCCTTCTGGACTGTAGTGGCCACGGCTGCGAAGACCCGCCCCAAGGACTGGACCGGGGACCCCTCATCAGGACTGCCAACGGTTCTCCATTCGTGTTGAGCTGCGCGGCTCCCAGAACGCCCGTTACGTCCGTCCCACTCCCCTACCCCTCTCCTGACCTAGCCCTGGAGGAGGAACTGCGGAGGGAAAACCAGGGCGCCCCCCCGGACGCCGAGGGTGACGCCAGCCAAGCCCATAGAGATAGGGGACAGTACGCAACCGACCTGCACGCTCGATGGATGGACGCCACTGGGCACACGAACGCAGACTAGGCAGCCAGTCGGGAGGCTGACGGACCCATGCGTGGGCCGCGCGTTGCTGACGCTGGGGTCACCGGCAGGGGAGGCACCATGAATGCCCTCCGTCGCCACTTACTGCGCATCGACGGCCCCTGGCGTGAAATTCCCGATCGAGGGGCACCGAGGACACCACGCGGAACCAGGGACCTGGAACTCCTCGCGCACCACGCGTGTAGGGGGCACCGCCCTGGTCACCCAGGCATGCGGGTAGGCAGCCCCCTGCGTGCGGTTCCAGCAGAAGCTCTCCTCCCTGGGCTCGTCTCGCAACGAGCCACCTCGGCACCAACCCTCGCCATCTTGGACCTCTCTTGGTTAGTTTGGTCAGTCACGGGAGGAGACCACGAAGGGCGCCTCGGGGGTACGCAACCAGACCCGACACAAGTGCTAGCCTTCCGCTTCGCGAGTATCACCCATGACCCCAGTATAAGGAGGGAAAGACTGGACGCAGATGATCCCTCCGTGGCGGAAAGGCAACTAGCGCGTCTCGAGTACGCCGCCATGGCCACTGCATCACACCACTGCGACATAGGTATGGAACTTCCGAATGGATACGACACAGACAGCATGCTCTCGCCCACCAGGTCTCCCGGTGACGCTGCGCCCCCGCACAGTAGCGGCCCTAACCGACCAGACGGCGCCCAGGACCCCATGGACGACGAAACCAGGGCGTACGCGCATAGAGTCCTAATCCATGAGCGCAGGCAAAACATAGCTCACTTTCCGGACCACGGGGACATCAGACAGTGGGCCATCAGGAGGGGTAATATTGAGCGGGTTGGGGACGATGTGCACTCGAGACGACAAGCAGGTAGAGGCCCAGTACCATGGGTAGAGCCAGCACTAACAGGAGTAACCGCCAGCTCAACGGGCATCCCTGGGGTAGCGATCCAAGGTGGCGACAGTAATGACAACGCATGGCCCTGGTCCACCACAGCGCACCGCCTGCTGCTACAGGACTTCTCTTGCCCGACTCAACGGTGCGACTTCTGCGGGTCGTGGATGCTTCGAGACCCTACGGGCCGACGCTGCATCACCTGCCACAGGATGGCCAACCCGTGGAGCTATAACGGGGGCGAGCGGCAATCGGGCGACCCCCACCAGGTCCACCCCAACGCCGACACGGAACAGCCACTCAACTGGCACGCGCTCGACCTTCTTGATAGCACCTTGCTACTACAGCTGGTCAGGGCAGGCATGCGGCATGCCCCAATCGCAGAGCACCTCTACTCCCCAGCTCAACCGGGCCCCTCTGATTTCACCCCGACCTGGCTCGTGGGCGAACTCCTGGGAGCCTGGAGACACATGGTGGCCCCAGCCCCCGGGCTGGCTGAGATCTGGGCCAACGACGGCACCATCGGCAGGGCAGACTTTGGAGGCGAGTGGCAACTGCGCACAGCAGTGGTCTCCCTTGTCCCACTCTGCTCCGCGCCAGACTCCTGGGCCCTTAATGCCTGCCAGAAATTACGCCGCGTCCTTAGAACTTGCCCAGATGGACGATTGGACGGCTGGTTCCCACCGCAGCTTTATCACGAAGACCCGAACGCGCACCCAGGGAGGGGTCCCCCGATGAGCAGGCCAACCGCGACGATCACGATAGGACCGAACACTGTGGTAAACCTGGACGATCTGCGCTGGCTAAACACCACCATCGGCGGTGACCACCTGGACCGAGCCATAAGCGACACACGAAACGACGTGGACCTCAGCAGACGCTGGTGGCACAACAGAGACAGCCCACGCGCCCAGGCAGCCGAGGTTATGAGAGGAGCGCTACAGGCGGCAGCACGCACCGACTGGCGCCCACTACATGCCCAGATGGGGCAAGGAGCCCCCCTGGGAAACCTCGTTACAGACGCTGTCATCCGACGCCTAGAGTCAGACAGTGGTATCCGTGACCGGAAACACGAGGAGCGAACCAGTGGCGGATGCGTCCCCATGGACTTGGACGACCCCTGGCGCGGCGGAAGAAGCTCCACCAGCGGAAATGGAGGCAGAGAAACAGCCCTCTACAGACCTCCCCCCGATCCCGTGCAAGACCTTTCCCCCGCTGAGCGGTCCCAGCGACAAGCGTTCGTCGACGAGGTACACCGAATCAGGAGGATGGTGGCCAGCAACTCCGTCACCCCAGGCATGCGGTGGAGCCGGATCCTGGTCCCCTTCATATGGGGCGCCGCCACAGACAGGGGTCGCATCGTGCTCGAGCAGGCGTTTAGGTCCACCAATATCAATACCAATATCATCAACCAGGCAGCCACATGGTGGAGAGCGAGAGGCGCCCTCTCATACAGGGGCGCCCAGGCAGTCCTTGCGTCAGAGGCAGGCGCATCCTCCAGGGCCACTGGATCCACGGTTGCACCCGAAGCGGGCAGCTACATCGCGCCACGGCTTCAGGAGTGGATGATGGAGCAACTAGACGCCAGTGGCCCCCTTCAGACAGCCATCCTGTCAGGGGATCGGCAGGCAGTAGAAGCGGGAGCGAGGGTGCGAGCGGAGCAGGCCAGGACCGAGCAGTGAACGAATCCAAGGAACCAATGGCCTACGCAGATAGGAAGGGCACGGCTCGGAACAGGGGCCGCGGCTGCGGAAGCCGCGAGCACAACCACCCCCTGGCACGCGGACGTACGACAGTTGCTCAATCGAGCGAATGTTGCTATCCCCCAGGGCAGACTACCACCAGGCAGCACGAGAGAAGAACACCTGGACAGACTCATCCGCACGCTAGACGCCAGACAGCGGGGCGAGGAGGGCGCAGGCAGGGGAACCATGCCCGCCCCCGAAGTAAGAACCTCCGTCAATGGCGACCAGGCGCAGTGCCTCACACAAAGCGTGCTACTAGACCACAGAGCTAACGAGCAACCAGGTTCCTGGATCTCCAAAGCCCTGTGGCTCTGCCTGGCACCACACTACTTCCCCCTCCTGAGGCCAGTACTGATCGTGCGAGCGCTGGACTCCCGGCCTTGCGATTTACTCTACCGGTGGTTGACGAGAGCCGAGATGCACACGCCGGAAGACGTGGTTACCTGTCTCAGCAGGGAGGTGCCAGGAGCCAATCTGACGCCATACTCCGAGCTCAGTAACCTGCAAATCCAGGCCCTCATTAGTCACCTCGGCGAGGCGGCCTGTCTGACGCATCTTGACGCGAGCGTCTCCGCCAGAGCACTCATCGAGAGTCTGGGAGACGGCCTTGCCCGGATCGGTCACCCCCCCGGAGACAATGCCAGACTTCCCCCAGAGAACATGGACGCTGTAGAGATCCCCTCCTGGGACCTTGACGAAGGAACCCCCCTATGCATGATCTGCAGCGAAAATATTCTGGGCACTGCGGAAGTCCTGATGCCATGCGGCCATTTGTTCCATGCCGAGTGTCTGAGCCAGTGGAGGGTGAGTCAGCCGACGCAGGCCCGCACCTACGGAAGATGCTTCCCAGTAAACTGCCCCAACTGCCGCTCGAACGACAGGGGTAGCATCACCGTAAGACTGCCAGCACGAGTCTGCGACGCCGACGCCGCTGCCGTGGCGGTACCACCAGACCTGCTGCAACTACGGGACGGTGCCCTAGCCCCGCTGCAGCCGTTCCTGGGCCTACACGAGCTAGCCGAAGCGGTCAGGCACTTGGCCCCAGACCTGGACTGCCTTAGAGCGCAGACGCTATCGATTCGACGGCCCCATACATATGTCACGCTTGCGGACATGCGCAGAATCCACGAGCACGTGAGCGAGAGGAGGTCCACACAGGAGAGGGAGCAAGCCCCAATGGATGTGGACGGAGCCCCGCCCGACGGCGGAGCCGGCCCGGACCCTGATGATACGCAAAGCAGCTCGTAAAGCCCTGGATCACCTCTGCCAGCAGGACCTCCCGGTCCCACCAGCAGGGCCGACAGGATACGACAAGCTCCGCGGATCACATTTGGAAGATGGGCCTTACTTCTCGGACGAAATCCTCCCGAGGACGAACCCAGAAAGACAGGGCCACTGCGGTTCCCCGTGAGCTTACTAACCACCAGAACTGCGTGCGTTGGCGATCGAGTCGCCGATGAAACTGGGGTCATATTTGCCCTCGCTGGCCCCGACGCTTGGGAGCAGATCAAAGCCCTGGTCACGGAGCGCAGAGATCAGCCCCCTGGGAGCGCCGCCCCAACGATCCTCATGGTAGATGCGCAAGCTGCACAGATGGACGCCGCCCTGGCGGCAGCATCTTCAGCGGGAGGTCCGTGCTGTGTCCTCGCCCTGGCCACCGAGGGAGTGCCATCCCCTGGAGGACCGGACCCCATCGAGCTCGCGACCCTGGCAAACGCGCAGTGGGGGCACACAGCGACCAGCAAGATCACACACCTCGTCCCGATCGGCTACCCCTATCGAACCGGCAAGCCCAGCCCGCCGATGCAGCAGTTGTTTGCGGCGCAATTCGACATAGCAGGTAGGGCGCCTCGCACAATTCTGCCCCCGTCTATAGTCGTACACTGGGGAGGCAGATCCGGAGACACCTCCGACGCCCTACACGTATTAACCCCTGAGAGCGGCAACGACGGCGTCGCCGCGCAAATCATGCGGTGGAAGGAAGAGCTGAGACAATCCGGCAACGGTACGATCACAGCCGCGTGGGTCACCACGAGAGTGCAGCTCCCCAGGGACGAATTACTAAGGCACCAAGGACTCGAGATGCTCTTCCACCATGTACTTCGCTGTCGAGCAGCGAGACCCATGACCGGAGATGACGGCCCACGTGCTCCCCTGGACAACCTACAGGCGGCAGCCTAAATTACCACGCTGGCCCACCCGACTGCGTGCATCTGGAGAACCCACGAGACGAGCGACTCAGTGCACATCCCTGTCGTTTCCAGAGCAGCATGCCTGGCTCACGCCGTAGCTTCTGCGACAGCCGGGGCCATGGGGCACAGGGTGGGTATCTGTGGAACAGGACTACTCCTCCTAGCCACCCCCGAGAGAGTCGCCGCCCCTGTCCTGAGGCACCTTCGCGATGAGCTCCCGCGTAGATTTGGAGATGGATCCTCCTCACCCGCCCTGGGACCACGCCGCATCCTCCTGGAAGGACCCTGGGACGGCGGACCCTCCTTCGTTCGCCTCTCCGACCCCGAGGACGCCTTCCACTTGCGGTGGAACCTGGCCGACATGGGACAGACACGTCCTGCTGACGTCATGCAAGCCGTAGAGGCCACCGCCGGACCCGACACTGTCGAACAAGTCTCCACTGTGTACGCCTGGTTCCCCGACGTCTCGGACTACAGGTGCATGGCGCAAGTCCGCATACGCCTGGCGGCGGCAGACGCCATGGCAGCGGCCTTTGTTGGCACCAGCTGCATAGTGATCGGTGCCCAGACAGTCAGGATCTTCCCTGCGACGCCGAGCAGGGATCCTATGCACAGAGCGGCCGCCGTCTCCAGAGAACAGCAGGAGCACGTGGACGCCCTGGCCAGCACCTCCGTCCGACAAGCCCCCAGGCGTGCCATGCAACCCCAAATATTCGAAATCACCACGATGGATAGGCGCGGCGCCCAGCTCGGATAAGTACGCCTACGTAGTATGCGCCCGGATGCTTGGCTCCCTGGGCACAGTGCGCTTCGGCTCTATTCAGCGGCTGTGGGCTCGGCGACTGCGCAGATACTAACTTGACTCTGGCCACTGCAAGACGACCCGAACGGGACCTCACACCCAGCCAACACCAGGGCTGCCCCACCTGTCATCACAGACGACTGGCTACGAGACAACGCCAGGGCAATGAGCAGGAACGCACCAAACACGCTACCCAGCGAGTACCACGGAGAAGGCCTGCGGGACTACGAGACTGTCCTTCAGCCTGGGGAAACCTGATCGCAGCAGTGGCTGCAGGGGGAGCAGTAGAACTTACCACTAGCGGCGAGGCAGGCTTCCTCTTCACCTCAGTCCCTACCTGGGTGACGATACTCCTCCCCGCAGATGCAGACATTAGAGCAGCCGCAAGGGGTGCAGACAGACCACAAGCCAGGCTGAAGCTACACCTGGCCGCTGGTCCAATACACGTCGCACGCCTGGACTCCACTCCAGCGGTGACCCCATCCCCCGCCTCCATGGGATTACAGGTCAACGTACCCACTACTCAGCAACCTCGCCCCAGACGCACCACCGCCTCCCTTAACCCACTCCCTGGTCCAGCCAGGCCCACACACTTCCCAGAGCTGGCCAAGGTCCTCGTGAGCACATGCAGACCCTCCCCGGGCGACCTGGTACGAGCAGACGAGGATGCCGTAGGAATCGCGCGAGGCATGTTGGGTAGGTTCGTTGCAGTTGTCCCTGAGCAATCGGTCCACGACATGGCCCGGGGCGTACAGCGTCGGATCGCGCTCGAAATTCGGAGGCACTTGGAAGGCCGGCCCATGCCGAGGTACAATTGGGACATGTTCGCCGCAATCTGGATCCTGCAGCTCGCCAGCCCGAGAAACCTGGACCGTGACCACGTGCGGCAGCTCATCCGTGAGCTCGGAATCCGAGAGGAGGTCACGAGACAGCTCCCGTTCACACAATGGCTCGCGCCCGAACCCGACGCCACTTATTCGGCACACCAGCCATGGCTCGAGGTCCCTGGATCTAGAGCCGCCGATGTGGACGCCGCTACTGCGCATCCCATCCCAGAGAATGTCACCAACGCCCTGGACGCCCTGATCAACAGGCTCTGAAACCTCCACTGGGAAGAGCGGCAACGCCACGATCCTGGTAGAGCGACTCGGGGGCGGAGAGGAGGCTCCCAGGCAGCCAGAACCACAGACGCGGGGGACAGGCCCATCGACCTTCCAGGTACTAACGAGCGCAGAAGCCGCAGCCGGGTAAACCCCGCGACCAACGCTGCAGGCACGCAAGCCAGCGCCGAGAGACCGTGAGCCACCCCGGGCTTCGGCTCGACAGCGCACCCGGCGGGCACAGAGAGGGCGACAGCGCCAACAGAACAAACGGGGGCAGGCCCCAATGCGGGGTCCGACGACAGCCCTGCCACGGATGCGGGTGGGACACAACCACAGACCGCGGTGCCAGCGCCAGGCGCGGGCGCGGCACCGCCATCCCTGGGCAGCACGCCAGGAGGAGGCGGAGCGGTGGACAACGGCGAAGGCCGCGAGGACTACACCAGGCAAGGGACCCCGCGGATGACCCCTGTGAATCCCGCGACACCCAGCGGGGGAACTACGCAGACCCGGGCCCCTGCAGATGAAGCGAGACGGAGCCCCGGGAGTGCAGACAACCCCGCGCCAACGGATACCTTTGGCGCGCCAGCAGGAGAAAATGGAACGGGCACCGCAGGCAGTCCCGAGAACCACATTAACGCAGATCCCCCCAGGAGCGATCAGACCTCCCCAGCAGATGCGCGAGCCAACCTGGAGCAGCCCACAGCAGGAAACGAGAGGGCCGCGACACCTGACAGCGCCAGGGGCAGGCAGTGCACACCAGAAGCCACCAGGGCAGCGAGCAACGGAGGGGAAGGATCCCTGACAACCGCACCTCCACGGGTCTCAACGGACCCGACACCAGCCCAGAGCAGGAGACCGCTTCCCGGCACGGTGGAAAGTTGCAGTAGCGACCCCCTGGGTCGAGGAGATACGCCGAGAAACGGGCTTGAACTCCCACCGTGCATGGAGGCGGATTGGCGACGGGAGTACGAAGCAATGGCGTGCACGCTCAGGCAAGCACAATTGCATGTCACAGACGGCACAGGTAGTCCTCCCACCGCAGACGAATGGAACCGAGTGCTGAGCGCGATAGCTTGGGCCGCTGCAATACCACAAATTGACAAAACTGTGCGGGACCTGCATGAAGACCGTGGCCTACCAATGCGAGTTCCAGACGCCTTCAGCGCCTATTGGAACACCCATCCACCCCCTGGGACGCGCAACCCCACGGGTGGGAGAATTCACACACGCGTGGCGGCACTAACGGCAGACGCGGCCTGTGCCCAACTACGGCAGCTTGCTGGCAGCCCAGCGGCTCGCTCGGACAGCGCGCTGGCTCCCGAGGCCCCCTTCCAGGACCTTGCACCTGCCATGCTTCGCACCATTCTGCGTGCGGGCGCCGGCTCTCCATTCTCCGACGACAGAGACCAGGTCTTAAGGGAAACGATAGAGGCCTCCGCAAGGAACCTCCGCAGAACCGGAAACACCGCCCGTCGCGCCGGCACGCCCAGACGCGCACGCGCACCGGCCGAAACTGGCGGGAGCACAGCAGAGACCGCTGCAGCCAGGCGTGGCCGAACCAGAAGTGCGGCCGGACCGCGACTGCTTGGAGCTAGTGCTCAGCCACGCAGCACCGCTGCCGCCAGGGCACACAGAAGCCCGTCCCGCCGAGCTCCCCGGGACACGGCGGAAGGCGCACGTAGGACAACTCCACGAGACCTTTCACGAGCCAGACCAGCAGGCAACACCAGCAGGGAAAGATCCACCAGACCAGGCACCAGGACACCCAATTCCAGGACCCTGGTCGATCTCTGGGAGCGTACCAGCCATCGAGCGAACGATGGCACCCCTCCCGCCATCGCAGGCCGCGGCATCACAAGGCAAGCATCCAGGCCAGCAAGTGCAGAGGACGGCCAAACACGCAGAGCGCGGCCCCGACCAGCGGGGTTCACACCAGACGAGGCCACCGCAGCTCCCCAGCCTGCCGACGTACTCCAGCAGGTATGGGAGCGCCACAGGGACGAAGGGACCGGTCTCTCCCCAGTCGCCCCCGCAGACACTACGCTCGTTGCGTACCAAATTGCAGGTCTGGATAACACACAGATCATCGGCACGCTCAGGACTCTTCAGCAGGACGGCATTGTTTCCCTCGGCCCCACCGACGACGCCTGGGATATCTCGGGACACCTCAGGCTTCATACAAACGCCGGCCCTGGACAAGGCGACGACTGGACGCTCGATTTCACCCAGCAGGCAAGAGCCCGAGTTGTAGACCCGAGACCGAACCCGTGTGCGGCAACAGGACCATGCCTACACCTCGTCTCACTCTTCGATGGATGGGGACTGGCAAGACTAGCGATCGGCGACCTTATGGCAAAAGTTGCCACGGTTCCACGCTTGAGATCCTCCGCCTTTGTCGAAATCAACGAAGAAGCCGCATCTCGAGTGGAGAGGCGCTGGGACCGCGACAACGCTACACGTTGTGATGGAGGCCCTCCGCGCGAGAGACTAGGAGTCGACGTCTGGGACCTGCTAAGGGGAGGCGAGGATCAGAATCCCTGGTCTAGCCACCTGAGAACCCTTGACCCTGGAAGCCTCCTGGTCATCATTGCTGGACTCCCATGTGCAAACCTGTCCTCAGCAAGCCAACGCGGAGGATTGGACGGACTTGCTGGCTCCCAGTCGGTGCACTTTTTCGTCGTGCCGCTCCTGTGGGGCATCGCGCGCAGGCTACGGCCGGATGTCCGCGTCCTAGTGTGCTGCGAAAGCCCAGCCACGATGCAAGCGGCACACAAGCAGGCAATGTGTGCGGCCCTGGGAGAGATACCGCTCGACTGGGCGGTGCGCCTCGATGCTGCCTCCTCAGTGGCCAGCCCAAGAGACCGCCTCTGGCTCAGTAGTTGTCCTCCCGCTGAAGATTCCGTCGCGTATCCCAGACTCCCGAGCCCCTGGGAAAAACGGTGGACATACCGCCCAGACGGACGCATTCCCACTTGGATCCAGTCCAGGGCCCCGGCCAGTGCCCCCGAAGCCACAGTCCCGAGCAGCTGCCAGACGCACCCATTGTGCCTCCTGCACAGCGAAGACAGCAGCTACAGGCGGCTCCTCCGCACTCTCGCCGACACCAGGAACGGCATCAAGAACATCCTCGCGGAAACGGGGGCCGAGCGATGCTTCCAGGGCTGCACTGAGGGGCTGGCTCTCGTCTGTCAAGGCAGAGAACGGGAGAGTCTAGCCAGCGAAGGAAAGGTCAAGGCCCGGGCAGGATGGCTGCTTGCGCACGGAAGAGAGCATGGACTCCGGGTCCCATCCCCCGAAGAGCGGGCTCGAGCAGTGGGCCTCGGGTCCCACTACCGGTCCTTAGCCATCAGGGGGAGAATGCTCTACGACGCCGCTGGCATCCATTGCGACCCAAGGCGCCTCCAACCGAGACTCGTTTCCTCCATCCTGGCATGGAGCAGGGACGAACCCATACCCGGACAGCAGCATGATGCACCGACCGAGAGGCACGTGTGGACCGCATGGAGACAGGCGCGCAGCTTCGCGGACAGAAACTGCCCTTGGGCACCGCTCGCCGAAAACCTTTTCCCAGACGACATAGTACGGACCATGCTGCAGCGGCAGCATGTCCAGCCCGGGCCGCCGTTCCCCTAGACTCGCCTGAAGACCCAGGGTCGCTGTGCCGCGCCCTCGGGCCTCCCCCGACCACGAATCTCGTACCGGGGGCGAGAACTAGAGCATGGCAAGCTGCCAGCTCTTCCCTGGGTCGTGCCTTGGCACTGCACTGTAACTACACCGTCCGGCGGCCGCGATCCCTCTGGGCTTACCTACGCGCAACCGCCTGGGACAACCCCACATGGGCAGACATGTGTGGGGATCGGTCTTTGCGGACCTTGGTAGACGCAATTGCTAACGCCACACAGCCCGGCACGCTCAAACTGGGCTGCTGGAGCGTCAGATACCTCAAAAGTACGACTGCACACAATAACATGATCAAGCACGCCTTTCTGACGCAGATGACCACCAACGGGAGAATTGGACTCATTCAGGAGACCCACTGGACTGTGCATGAAGCGGCCGTCTGGTCCACCATGTTCCACGCTCGCACGCTTATCGCATCGCCTGCCTACATGGGACCGGCTGGGGGCCGCGCCGGCGGGGTGGCAATCCTCATCCCGCACGGCGCGGCGCCTGTTCGGACTGAGGACCTTGTCCCTGGGTGCGCCGTTGCAGCCGCGATCAGACGAGGTGAAAGCACCTACCGCCTGGCATCGGTGTACCTCCCTCCGTCCAGGAAGTCCGTCAGGCCATCGAGGGATGGGATGACACCCCCACAAACTGGGGGGGTGGCATGAACATACAGGTTGGCAATCCCAGAGATGGCGAAACCGACGAGGCTGCGGCCCTCACCGACCTGCTCGCGCAGACAGGATCGAGCGTCTGCCACTGCGACGGCCCCACTAGGGTTGACGCAGACAACGAGTCGCAAATCGACATCGTCGCTTGCCCTTGCCGACAGCTTGGGGCCTATGGAGTCAGGAAAGCATGGAAGCCGTCAGTATCTGACCACGCCATCCTGTACCTGGAGCCACAGGGCGCCCCCAGAACCCGCAGAGACAACACCATACGGGCCGGTGACTTGCGCCTCCTGCCGGGCGAGGCGCATGCTGAACTAAGAACCCTCTACACCTTTCTCGAGCGTACCTTCGGACTGCCCGATATCGACCTGACCGGACTCCTGCAACCTGCCGACTGGGTCCGTCCGGCGGCCCCTGGTCAATTCCCAGCAAGACACAGGGACAACGACGACGGTGAAGGAGAAAGAGAACAGGAGCCTTCAGCTCCACCTCTGGCCCCTCCCCTGGTGGACGATCACACCGCCCCCCTCGTTCCTGCCCTGCTCACTCTTGGTCGCCACGCCATGTCGGCGGCCATGCAGGACTGGTGGAGGAAGTGGCGCAGGAACAAGACCAATCGCTCCCCAGGTACCCTGCTCGCCGCTGCGGCGAGATCCGTGTCCAGCACACGCCCAGTGGGGACACTCGCGGCCTGGCTTGCCGAGTACGAGTGGGACGGCAACGACCTGACCCCCCAGCAGGCCGCCTCCTGGTTGCGGAAGTGGGACAACGACACTGCTCAGAGACGGGCTGCTCGACTCACCCCCGTACAAGGGGGCCCTGGCGTCGAACGCCCCGCTCTCGCCTCGCACTACCGCACGGGCCGAGAAATCTTCGTCAAAACGCACGCCATTCTCGGGGTGCGTGACACTGATGGGAGGTGGAAGGAACGCACGAAGGAAGTTGACGACGTCCTCTGGCGGAGCCGTAGCCACATCTGGCAAACTGCTCCCCCCCTTCCCCCATTTGCGGACCGAATCCTTGACGAGTACTTCCGGCACAAGGATCTTGGGCAGTTCCCGGACTCCCCCAACCCGCAGTGGGGCAGGATTGCCTCCCTCGTCTTGGGTCCAAGCGGCAGTGCTCCTGGGGTGGATGGAGAACCGTGCGAACTACACCACCCCGGGGTCCGTTTCGTTGCCTGCCTGCTCGCGCAAGCCTGGTACGCCGCTGACATGAACCCAGAACTTATAGACCTGGTCCTAGGCCCTTCCATTGATCTGTTGGTCTGGATCGGCAAAAAAGCGGCCGCTGAGTTGCCCAACGACATGCGACCCTTGCAACTCCCCACCTGCCTACGGAGACTGCACGGTGCGACCATTGCCGACCACCTCGGCCCCGTGATCGAACCCGAGCTCAGCCCTAATCAAGCGGCCAAGCGAGGGGGACAGTGTGGTCCCAACATCACATCTGCCACTTACCACCTTGCCCTGGATCCGGTGGCCGACGCCGAACCCGGGCCATCGTGGACAGCCCTGCTGGGCGAGCACCAAGAGGCCGTGGACCATTACATACAGAGCGCCGCAAGATCCTTGGGCCCAGCCCCCAGCACGGCCGTCCTCTTCTGCGACCAGAGCAAAGCTTTTGAGCGCATATCCTTGCAATGAATGGGGCAGCTGACGGATCGCTGTCAACTCCCCAGCTGGCTTCTTCACTCAGTGGACGCCCTGGTCAGCAGCAGGAGCGTACGGACCTGCAAAGGGAAATACAAGAGCAGGATAAGGAAGCTCCTCCGCTCCATCGGAATGGGGGGCACCGCCTCCCCGCTCCTGGTGCCTGGGCTATGACCCTCTCATCTGCGCCCTTGCAAACATCACGGGGTCGGATGACCCGACGTACGTGGACGACCTGGCCGCGCTACTAGGCGCCACAGCCCAAACACTCCGTGTTGGCATTGCGCTGCCGTGGCTCGCAAGGGCGGCTGGACTCCTGGTTGAAGCCCACAAGTGCAAGGGAATCGAGGCACCATGCAGGGTCGACGTCAGGCAACTTCTGGCAACTGCCCCCGTGGACTTCACTGACAATGGCACCGCGACGACGGTCGCGGGCCTTCCGGAGGCACTTATACTGGAAATGATCAGACGGGTCGGAGGACCGGACAGCGCCGCGTTGTGCACTCCTTGGAGCTGCCCCTGCAGGTGCAGCTTCAAAACGGCGCTGGTTCCAGCCAGCAACCACGAGTGGTGGAGACGCGCCATGGACTACACCCCCTTCGGCTCGTCCGCTGTGCGGCCTCAGTGGCCCTACCTCGGCGCCTGCGTCGCATCTCGGGCTGCCGAAGGAGAGACCTTACCGCCCAGGGGCACCGTGACCCGAGGACAGCTCGATGCTCTCGTCGCGGGCACTTGGGGCAAACCGCTCCCCAAACTCCGTGACAGAGCCATGGCCCTGCACCTGGCCAACATGTCGCCTAACAAAACCGCCCTTGCCTGGAATACCTATCTGATTGCGCTCATCCCCTACCCCTCGCATTACTCTCTCCCCGACACCGTTCATGAAAGGACTCTTCGTGCCCACCTTAGAGTCGCTCTTGGCCTGGCCTCCGCTTCCTGGATTCCCGACAACATTCTCACTGGCCTGGGCATCCGGTTCCAGGTCCCTGGCTGCCCCAAGTGCCCGGTCGCCACCTCGCGTGCAATCGCGGCCAGAGCCCACGTCCTGGACGACCTGTGGGGCCCGCCCCAGTCACGACAGAAGGCCGGGAGAAGGTGGAACAAACTCGCGAAATGGGCACGGGAATTTCCGCCCCGGCAAGAGCCCCTCAGACCCGGCTCCAAGGTTCTGACCGACTCCAGGGCAGCCGACTTATTCAATCGAGCGATGAGAGAGCCTCCCCGATTGCAGGCTCGCTGTGTACTTCGGTCGGGTGGTCTATGTCGCGGCCTGGTCGCAGCTACATGGACTCATCGTCAACAAATGGTTCACCGCAACCAGCGACGAGCGCAGATGGGCGCAGACAGATGGCACGGAATGGTCTCTCCTGGGACACTGTGCGTCCTTTACCGAGGCACACCACGTCCTCCGGCTTCTGGCCAACGGGCTACCTGGTTCTGCGCGACGGCGAAGCGTGGCAGACAGGATCCCCCACCAGCGCAGCTGCGGCGGACCTGCCAAGAGAGTTTGGCTCACAGCCGGCCAGCGAGACGACGGACAGGCCTGGTGTGACACCTGCCTTAGGTTTTGGAGCGATGAGGCCGTCCTCTGGCCTCTCCTAGACGACGACGCCCTCCCCGAAGACCTGCGCGCACTTGCTGCCGAGCGAAGAAGGCACCATGCTAGCCATGCGGCAAGGACTCTACGGAGCCTGTCCACTCTGTGGCCTTTGAGAAGCAACAACCGAGCACGTGTGGTGCTGGTGCCCCGCGGCTGCCCTTGCCTGGGAAAAAACCAGAGCCCCGGACCATCCCAGGGACCTGGCCACGGCGATGTGCACCAGGGGACAACACCAGAGGCTAGTCTGCCGACTGTTGCACCAGATCTCCTTCAGGTACTGTGTGAACTTGGACTGCACCCCCATTGGCGCTGACGAAGCCGCCAGACTCATTGTCCAGGGTATCGCCGTCCCCGACTCCGACCTCCAGGACGACGACGAAGCTGGCGAGGACCTGCGCGAAGGGCAGCCTCCCGTCGCCCCGGCAGACGAAACCGCAGTCTGGGCCCCTATGCTCGACCTCTGCCAGCTGTGCAACCCCCAAGGGCCGCACTTACGGCGCATCTGCGGTGCCGCCGGACCACATCTTGGCAGACAAGCACCACGCGCCGGAGGGGAAATCCGACGCCTCCCTATCGCCACGAGAGCCACACGTAGTGGTGACAGGCTAGCAGTCCTCCAAGCCGGTGACCCGAGAGCGGGCTGGATGCCCCCTGGGCGGGGCTGGTTCCCGTGCCCCAGGACAGACAGGGACCCCAGTGCCCTCTGGACCAAAGCGTATTGCAGACTCTGTGACCAACACACCCTCGTGCTCAGAGACGGCAGGGACATGGGCGTTGGCGAAGAAATCGCAGTCAGAGACTCCCCGCTCCCCGCCGCCGACTCCGCCCGATGGCCCTACGAGCTTGCGTTCGACGGGGGGGCGCGCCGAATCGGAGAAGGGGACAAGGTCTCCGGTGCGGCGGCGGTTCTTTGGAGACACGACCCACGCCGCGGCTACCCGCGCGTCGCAGCGGTCGCCGTGGTGGCCCTCCCAGGCTGCGACGACGCACAGACGGCTGAGGCCTCCGGGTGCAGAGCTGGCCTCGCCCTGCTCCCTCACGTTGAAGACGCGCTCCGTGGCGCCAGAGTGGTTGGCGACAACCTGGCTGCCATCCGATACGGGGCCGGCACTGGACGCTATCGGCGGCTCCATCTGGCACAACAAATGGACTTTGCCCTCAGGCAAGCCAGTGAGTCGGGATGGGCCCTCACATGGCAGGCGGTGCGACGTCGGCTCAACAAGGCGGCCGATCGCCTCGCGACACTAGGGGTCTTTTGGGCCAGCGCCCTCAGACACGCCGGTGATCATGCGGTCACCACCTGGGTCGTGTGGGAAGGCGCCCATCGCTCCCCTCCTCCTCTCTTCCCCGCCGCCGGAGTCGACCTCTGCGACTTCGACCAGGTCGCCCTGTTCGTTGACGCTTTCGAAAACCCCCCTCCTCCTCATCCCCCCTGATCGTTCCCGGTCCGACACACTAAGGTCACGACAGCCCGCAGCCTTCAGCTGCCTCCCTGGGTTACGACTGGACGCTCCCTGGGACCATGCCCAAGAACATCCAAGGCCCCACCCGACGTTGGCCCTCGTGCCTGCCGCGCTGTGAGGACGGACCGCCATTCCGTTTGGGCACACGCGTTTTCCTTGCTCAGTTCTGTCCCTGGACGCGTTGGGTTTTCTTCAACGGCGGGTGGCGCCACTGGCGCGAGATCTGCCAGGAGCCCGTGGATGACACTCAGCGCATCCTAAGCGACAAGCACTACGAAATGTCGCAAAAGCGCTACAGCGACGGGTGGCCCGACCCAAACACCTTTGTCACCCCTGGGAACTTGTGGAGCAGGTGCAGTGGATCGACCTGGGACTCAAATCACCGTGTGCATATCGAGCGAAGGCCCTGGCCAGGTGGAGGCCCGTCCAACCCTTGGTACCCCAAGACGGCGCACGCTCACTCCCTGGTCTCGTGATTCCGGAAGACGCGCTGCACGTGCCCACCACCTACCCTCTCTGGGACGACGAACCGACGCACAACTGCCCTGGAGGCACCAGATCCGACCCAGAGCAAGTGAGGTCGCACCTGATGGACACACGAGAGGCTACACGGACGGGCGTCAGACAGCCCGACGTTGGCGGAGGGGCCAACGCGCTAGCAAAATCGTCCGTCGGATCACTGCCCGCTGCCCCTGGGCAACCCGCAGCCGCCTCGAATGGACCTTTACCTCCGCCCCCGCCGCCCCACCCTCCGCCCGCCTGGGACCAGCTCAGCCAGCAGCAAAGAGTGATGCTGTCAAAGGAAGAAGATACATCACCAGCAGGCCCGTCCGAGCAGCAGCTGGACGATTCGTTGGCACTTCAAGCGGCCGCCGACGTACTTAGTCTCTACTTTGTGCCCCTGGACTCTCCATCTCCGCACTCCCGAGTCCACCCCAAGGCGGCGCTAGGGGACCTGCCCGAGGCCGTGCGGCTCCCCTCGCAGTGGCCTTATTCCCTCCAGGATCGTGGACAGACACTTCGGAGGATCGCCCGGGTAGAAAGCCAAGCGTCTGTCGAGACGGTGGACAACAGAAAAGACTCCACACGCGAAGACCTGGCCAGGAAAGGCAACTGCGCGCTCGGCGTCCGCGTCACCAGGATCGACGCCATCTCGGACTTGGGCGACCTGGACACCTTCCGGTTACGCAACGCGCTGGAACTTCCAGAGGGTAAGGAACTCTACCTACTGGAGTGGCCCTCTAAGCACAAAGTGGCATCCAGGACCCAGGAGGGCGACAAGGAAGGCAAATAACTGCACATTTCTGTCACCGGCCCCACAGTCGACAAAATTGCTGACGTCACGATTTGGTGGCCCCCCTCCCTGGGCGGTGCCAGTCACCCAAGAGACGCCCAAGTGCTCGGCCTCAGCCCGTCCACCAGGTACACGTCCGACAGATGCATAGTGCTGTACAACAGTGGAAAGTGGGGGCCATTCCACGAAGACGAGACCAAGGCGAAACGCCCCCCAAACGACGAGGTTCCCTGGTACCGAGTGGACGAGGCCCCCTCCGACATCCAGTTCTGGCGCCAGTGCTGGGCTCTCGACCAGATCTACCACCTCCGGCAGAATGCCGCGGATCTGTTCGCCCGCGCGCTGTCTCCCCTGACGTTCCTCTTAGCCTTCTTGCACGCCCCCCGGGCCGACCGACTTGCGGCCGACGACCTGCGGCGTACCAGCACAGTAGGCTCGAACCTGAGGGCCAGGGCCGCCGCCACCCTGGACTGCGACGTCCCCGACGCTGACCTCACTCAGGCTGTCCGATGCGGCCTTCTGCAGCAGGTACCGCCGCTTCCCCTGGGTTTGAAGGCTTTCTCCGACGATGAGATCTCGGACGCGACGGGGTCGGTCTTCCAGAGGGTGCGCCCCGCACCCAGTTTGGCTACCTTCCGCGACAGGGTGGACAAACACAAGCCAAACAGCGACGCGATCAGGGCCCTTCAGGCCACCTTGCATCACCACGCCGTACTGGTGCACGGACCCCCTGGGACAGGCGAGACCACCTTTTCCGTCGCATGCCTGGACATGTGGGGATGTTGCCTACGCCCGGGACAAGCAGTGGCGTTGGCAGCCGGTTCGAACACGGCGGTTGACCAGCCAGCCCTGGCAATGTCCGAAGCACATCAGCAACGTCGTCTCGATCCGGCCCGACACGGGGTTCCCTGGGAAACTCGTGCGCCTGGCAAGGAAGGAGCGTGTCAACGAGTGACTCGTGGACCTGACACCAGAGGGCCACTACAAGAACGCCCACGGGGAGTTCCCGTTCCAGGACGGGGACAAGAGCCAGGACTTCAAGCCCTACAAGGCTAGCCTGCTTCGAGACGCCAGGGTGATCATGTCCACACACGAGGCGGCCGAAGCCCTCGGACAGAAAGACAGTCCTCACATTGTCCTCTTGGTAATCGATGAGGCTGGGCAGGCCACGGAGCTTCATGCGCTCATGTCTGTGGCGAACTTGATCAACAGCGGCGGAGCCCTGGTACTGGTGGGCGGCCCGAATCAGTTGCCCCCTACGGTTCTCTCCAAGCTTGCCAACGACCTGGGACTCTGTGTCAGCATATTTGACAGGATGTTTCACGCACTCCGCGGCCAAGATACGGCTGTGGTCCACCTGTCGATCTGCTACCGCATGCATCCGCAGCTACTCGCCTTTCCGAACGCAGCCTACTACGGCAAGGGTATGACGCCTGGCATCATGAACCCGCTCAGGGACAGGCCCATCGTTGAAGGCATCCCATGGAGAGACATCACGCCCTGGGAACCCGGGCGACTGACTGAGCAGGCCAACCTCACCGGTTCCGACGAGGACGACCTTCGCGCGACCTTCAAGCAGTTGGATCCTCCGCAAGACGGAGACAAGCACTGTTTCCTGCTGGTTGACACACCCTCCTGGGAAGTAACGTCTAGCCTCCAGCCAGGCCACGCCAACCTCCCCGAGGCAGCGCAGGCCGTGGACATCGCGCGGGCACTCCTGCCCGAGCTCGAGAAAGGCACCACCGTCAGAATCGTCGTCGGCTACCAGCTCCAGACGGCCATCCTCACGGACGGCTGGCCTCAGGGCCCCCGCCACCTCTGCGGTGTCCTGCGGAATTCAAAGGGTGGCAAGAAGGGGAAATCAGGGAAGGGAAAACGCAGTGTTGTTCGCGACGGACAAGACATCCCTGGCCCTGGAACTGGCCCCCAAGGGCACGTGGTGGACGACCACCGATGGGAAACCGTCTTTCGGGAGGACCACAACGCCCACACAGCCATCGGCACTGCCTTCCCTGGACTCAGGCAGGTTGCGGGAAAGCACATGAAGAGTGGGGCTCTCAAGCTCACCGCCATCGACTCCAGCCAGGGTGGTGAGGCGGACATCGTAATCGTACTGACCACCAGGAGCAACGGGAAGCACAATTGGGGCTTTGTCGACGACGCCAAACGCCTGAACGTGGCAATCACTAGGGCCAAGCCGAATATCTTGATGTTGGGAGACGGGCGCACGTTCGCCAATGCCACCTGGTCCCAGCTGCGTGTGCTCTCTGAGTACGGGCGCTTGACCCGCCTCTGGGTCCGATTCGGGGGCGGCGCACCGGCTGGCCACAGGAGGTCCCTGGTCATAGACGAGAGCTTTGACCCACTGCCCGACCTCGCCACCTGGGCACCGCCCCCCGTCGCCTGGAGCTGCGATGCAAAGGGAGAGGACGGGCGAAACGAGCTTGATGCGGCCAAAAGGAAAGCCCGCGACGCCCAGGCGAGCGGCTTCGCCGAGGGCTACAACACTCCACTGGCCGAGGACTTCGACTGGGACTCCCTGGGTAAGCTCATCTCGGCCGGCCTCAACGAGATCCTCTCGACGCCTGCCTTCCACGTGCTCATCTATCCGGTGGCGGGGCTTCGCCCGCACGAGTTCTCGCTGGCAGAAACACCGCGACAACCTGGCAGACCCGACCGCAAGGCTTGGTCGCAATTGGGCTTCCTGTTCGACATGTCCCTGGGTCTAGACGCGACCAAGCTAGTCTACAACATGCTCTGGGCAGCCATTGTGTGGACGCTCGGCCTTGGCACTCCCTGGGATGACGCAAACCACGCAGTGCACGACGACCCCCCCCCCGGTGCCACACGTCAAAGGACGGCTTGTAACACTCTGTGGTCGGCGCCAGTGCACCCCCAAGGGACTCTTCCGGCAGGTTCCCCAGGCATGGAGTGCAGCAACCAAGGATTGTTGCAGACACAGGAAGCACCCTGGTATGGCTGGCCTACAGGAGATTCTCAGCGGCGCCCCCGACGACCCAAAGTGGGACCAGCTCCGGAAGGAAATCAAAGACACAGATGGCCTCCCCATGGAATCCTGCAAGACACGGTCGCTCTTGGTCGTCATGATGTTAATGCTCCGCGAGCCACGCGTGTTCTTGTGGCCTTTCCCTCGCGCAGAGCAGGCTGGGGATGTGATCGAAGCCATCCTGGGTTTCTGTGTCCCATGGCAAGAAGCGCACCGAGGGTTCCGGCACGACTTCGCAAATACCTGGGGACTCACGCTGGACGACCTGGCCGACCTCCACGGTCGCATCGAGGCAATCGTGCCCCACACATCCAAGCTCGTAGCGGTGACGCACCACCACCCGGACGCGCAGGCAGCCGGCTGCCCGCAGACCTGGAGCGAAATGGGCAGGCAGGACTTTCAGTTGAAGGCGCCGATGCTCGTCCTCGAGAAGATCGTCCCAGCCGCATCCCTGGCCCCCCTGGGTACGCACCGCTGCTCGGTGTGCGCGCTTCACGTCGCGCTCGCGGGCTCTGACGCCTCCCTGGGTGACGACGATCGGTGTGCCGGGCTCGCCTACATCGGCGGCGGATTCGCGTTATCCAACACCGACCTGAACGCCCCCTTGCCGTCCACCCCCGCCCCAGGCACCAAGCGGGACCCTCCGCGCATTCCCGACGACAGGCTGACACCCGAACAGAAGAACGGCAGGTTCAAGTGCGACAGGTGCGGTAAGGACCAGCTACGCTCCACAGAAGGCACGTGGATATCCGACGACACACGCCTGATGGTAGCACAGAACCGGCCCCAGGTCTACCTCGACGGTGCGAACATGGGATGGCACTGCGAGATCTGTTGGATCAAATACCTGGAGGACCAGGGCATCCCAGCACCAACCGGCGCAACAATTGCGGACAAGGTCAAGGAACACGAGCAGCAGAGGATCGGTGCCGCAAGCGACAAAAAGGCGGATGCCCTCCCCTCCCTGGGTCACCTCCCACTTGGCTTTGGATGCAGCCCCCAGGCGGACACGAGGTCGCTGACGGACCTCATCATGACGCCGACGGGCATGCAGATCCCTGAGCGCGCCAACACCACCATTCCCATCCTACGGGTCAGAGATGAGCGGTTCGGCCTCAAAGCTGCGGAGAACAAAATCTACTCCGCACGGTGCGACACATGCCCCCCAGGGGCACCGCTCCTCGTCTGGAACACCGGAGCTCCTCCCCTGGGCTGCTTCATATGGAAGCCAGCGGAGGGGGTAGGGGTTCCCGAGCAGGCCGGGCTGCTTCTCATCGAGCGGCGAGCCATAGCCTGGTGCACATGGGGGCGCAACTGGAACGCCACTTGGCGCTGCCGACGTCGCCTAGTCCCCGTATGGAACATCGGTCCTGCAATCCTGGACCGCATCCTTGATAGAGACTTCAGGGCGCTGTGCCCAGCCGAGGCCCCTGCCCCCCCAACGCTCAACAGCCAGATAGTAGCAGAGGTGCCAGAGGACATCTTCAGTTCTCTTCCATGGATAGGCGCTGACGCCAAGGCCCAAGATCGCTTCGCCAAGGCTGGAGCGGCAAACCCCCCTGGGTCTAGCGCCTCGGGTGGAGCGGCCCCCGCGGCCGAGCAAGCCCCCAGGACTCTTGCACAGCTCATGGAATTCCTGCCAGAGCTGCCAGTCCCGCAGGGGCCGCTCCTGGACAGCAGGGACGTCAACAACCCCGCGCTGAGCCCAGACGACCGCAGGAGCGGACCGGGCAGCGGAGACGTGGCTGTTCAGCGAGTCCTGGTAACCTACCTCCGGGACTTCCACCCTGGACTGGACTGCACTTGGCGACAGTTCTGTCACGGCAATCGCGACGGCAGCATCCCAGAGCCTAAGAACGAAGAAGCCCCCTGGCCAGTCGGACGGTTGACGGAGTTTCTCAGGACGGCGTACGGCGAATCCATCTCGAAGGATTGTTCCCCGCTCAACCAGCCCTGGGATGGCAAACGGCAGGCCGCCGCACGGGTCGTCCCCCACCTCACCAACGGCGAAAAACACAAGGAGTCTTGGGAGAAGCACGCCTTGGCCCTCGCCCCGGCGAGTGGCCTCAACCCCGTCAGACACGACATGGGCACGCTGACGAGTTTCCTACTCAGCCTCAGCGCCGACGCCCTGGCCTCGACAACCATCGCCTCCCTTGCCGAGTCGCACGTGCAGACAATGAGTGAGGACAGACCAAACACCCTTATGGCGGCCGGCGCAGCCAACCCCCTGGGTACGAAAGACGACGACACGCGTCTTGGTAACCCGAATTTGCCTGACCACGCTGCCAAAGACGAGGACGGTGAAGACGAAATCCCTCCTACTGAAAAAGCGGATTCAGCCGACTTTGGATGCCCCCAAGAGTCTCCTCCTCCTGGATCCGGCACGGGCTCGGCCACGGAGGTCGACGACGATGGCCCCGGCGACAAGGCGCCTCAGCGGAGCCCAACGGCAGACAGCATGGAACCCAGCTCTGACCGCGACCCGATCGCTGCCTGGGGTGGCCCAGCCAACACCGACCAAAATGCCAGTGGAGCCAGGGGACCAGATCACGACGAAGACGCCCGCGACAGGGGTGATGAGCAGGGTCGCCGCCCCCCACTACGCAACCCACAGGCACCTGGCCATAGGCTTGCCTGCTCTCGATCAGCGGAGCGACACGCACTGAACCAGCTGACCGACTCCCATGGAGGCCCCATGTACAAGGCCTGGTTGGGCTCCGTGGACTTGGAGCGCTGCGGAGAGCCACCCGCCAAGCGCCTCACCAGACACCAAATGGAGTTGGGTAGAGTATTCTGTTCTCTGTGGACGGCCTACACACAAGGCATTCGGCTCCCTGGGTCAAGGGAGCCCAAGTCAGACCCGAGGCTGCACTCGGACGCGACCATCAAGTTTTTGGAAGACTGGAAAGGTTGCGGATACAACGCCTATTTGATGGACAGGAGGTACGACTTCCGCATCGATTGGGCAAAAGTGCGGGCCGAGTACCTGCGCCACACACGGCCCGATGGCACGGGCAAGGGCAAGCACCAGCAGAGCAGCTTGCGCGAGCGAGCGACAAGCTCCTGGGACGCCTGGGGCACCTGGCAGAGTGACTGGAGCGCTGGCTGGCACGACGACCGTTGGCAGTCGGGAGGCAAGCGTGGTGGAGGCAGGCCCGACGAACGTGGGGGAAAAAGGCAGCGATGGGGCGACTGAACTCCCCTCCCACCCATCCCATCACCTAGAGGGACAGGTATATCGACCGTGCTTCACACTTCGCGCAGCCTTCAGCTGCCTCCCGTTGTTCTCTCAACCGGTGTGCCAGCCGCGCCGCCTCCCTCCCTGGTACGCGCACTTCCTGCCTTTGGACCCAAGTGTGTCGACCAGCAATACCATCTGCATTGCAGCGCGGGGGAGCGCTGCGTGCAGACTCTAGGTGGCCCCTGGCCCCGCTGTAGTTGTCCTCACTTCTGGCCCGGGCGGATCCGCCCCCGGCCGCGCGGCTTCGTGACCGACGGAAATGCTCCGCCACGTCCCTGCCCCGAGTCGCGCTTATAATCCTTGGGTTTCTCTATCAAGAACAGCAGCCTTCAGCTGCTCCTCCGACGCCGGACTCGCTTGGCGGCACCCCGCCGCCCTCCCTGGCACGTGCACTTCCTGCCTTTGGACCCAAGTGTGTGTGCCAGCAATACCGTTTGCATTGCAACACCACGTGTTGCGTGTGGTCATAGTGGCCCCTGGCCCCGCTGTAGCTGTTTTCACCTTGCCAGGCTCGTCCCGGCCCGCGGCTCTGAGTCTGACACCATGGTGGTTTCGCCTCGTCACACCCAGAACCGCGCTTCTACTCTCTGGGTTTCCCCAAGTTACTTCGGCCTTCAGCCGCGCTTCTCCACCTTCCCTGGGAACGACCCTGGGCTTGGACTCATCGTCCGCGGGTCTCGCGTTTTCCAGGCGGTCTTTTGACGTGGGTCGCCCCGCCGCGACGGCGGAATGCCCGCTTGGTCCGCTGAAGCCGTGCTCTGACTGGGTCGCAGGCGTGCTCCCGTAAATGACTTCACAGTCTTGCAGCGGTTGGCCTTGGCGTGCGATTCAGTGGCTAGTGGTGCACCGCTCGCCGCGAGGGTCGGTGCGCATTGACGTCTCCCCATCGTCGCTCCCGCGCTCAACCTGGTTGAGCGGCCACTCCCTGGGATTTCGTGACTACGGATTGCTTGCGTTGCAGTGGGCATGCGGCAGCGTGGCTTTCTCTGAGCGCCCCTGCCTCTTACTGGCTCCTCTGCGTAGGTGGAGAGCCGCTCTTTGTTTGTCACTTAGTTGCTTCCTGGTACACGCCCCGTCACTCTCGATTGACCGTATGTCTCTCTCAAGGTCGGGCGCAGGTGTGCCATTGCATTGCGTCACATTCTGTCGTTGATCTCTCGTGTGCAGACGCATCCTTCCGCAATTGTTCTGAGGTTGACCCTGGTTGTCTTATGACTTCAGGCGTGCCCTGTCAGCCGCCGGATGCGTTTTCTGAAGCTGCGACGGTTGGCTGGCGCTGTCAGAAACTTTGCTGGACAACGTCAGCTCTATGCCTACGGTCTCGCTCATACCCGACAGACACCCTGGGCTCTCTGACACTTTTCTTGCACGGAAACTGATTCCTACTACCATGTGGTTGTCGGACCGACACGATCCATGACTGGGGACTGCGGCGCGCCATTTTGGCTGCGTCCGCCCTGCTTCTTGGGTGGGTGTTCTCTCAGACTCCCTGGGCTGCAGTTTGCACCGCCGCCTGATCCGCGGCGCCCGCGCGCGCCCGGCTAGTTCGTCATGGCCGCAGCCCGACCGTGACCCGCCGCCGCCGGCGCTTCCGCCTGCGATTGGTACAAAAAAAGTATCCCCACCAGCCCATCCAAAAACGACGCCCAGGCGAGTAGAGGTGATCATGGAAGCGGGGCAGCACACAGAGGAACAAGGGGCTGGGGAGGCCGTCGTACCCCAAGGGGGGGGATGGAGGGTCTCGGAGGCGGAAGAGGAGGATGATGATGAGGGTGGGGAGGGAGGGATGAGGAGGAGGAGGAATAAGCGGATGATGATGTTGATGTTGATATTGATGATGTTGATGATGACGATGATGGTGGTGGTCTTGACGATGGTGATGGTGATGGTGATGATGATGATGATGGTGGTGGTGATGATGAGGGGGAGGAGGAGGAGGATAAGGGCGATCAGAAGAGTCAAAGGCCTCTTGAATTCTTCGCGGGGTCTCTCGGGATGTCTCTTGGGATACTCTTTGAGGTCTCTTGGGGCGTCTTGGGAGATTCGCGGTCCCTGGGAGTTTTTTGGACCGTTTTGGGTGCCTCGTGGGAGCCTCTTGGGGCCTCTTGGGGGTATTTTGGGGACTCGTGGAAGCCTTTTGGGGCCTCCTGGTCGCCTCTTGGGGCCTCCTGGGCGCCCTTTTGGGGCCACCTTGGAGGTGATCGATCAAAGGAAAGGAGTTCCCTAATTAGCCTGCCCCCTTGGGAGCCTCCCACATCGGCCAAAACTCTAATAACACAGATAATTGTGGCTTCCTATCTTGAGGCCAAAAGATCCATCCGACCGCTCGCGGAACCCTCCGTCCAGGTCCAGGGGAGGGGGTATGGGAGGAAGGGGTGGAAGAGGATTTGTTCTAGACCACCTACGCCGAGAGGACTAGTGGGACTTTTTGGGGGTCTTTTGGGAGCTTTTTGGCGGACTCTTGGGCGCCTCTTGGGGCATCCTGGCCGCCTCTTGGGACCCACTTGAGGCGCTCTAGGGAGCCTTCGGGGCGATTTGGGGGCCATCGTGGAGGGAGTCGATCAAACAAAACGGTATTAGCCTCCTCCCTCGGGAGCCTTCAACATCGGCCAAAACCCTAATAGAACCGATGATTTTGGCTTCCTATCTTGGGGCCACAAGAGCCGTCCGACATCTCGCGGCCCGTCCCGTCCAGGGGAGGGGGAGGGGGTTAGGGGGAGAGGTAAACCCTTCCCTAAGGGGGAAGAGAGAGGGGTGGAAGAGGATCTGCTCTAGACACACCTACGCCCAGAGGGTTGGTGGGATTTGATTTCGTTGTGACGCTTCGGTTTCGAACCCGGATCTTTTGTCTGAAGGCCAGCAAGAGCATATGGTTAGAAACGCAAATTTTGGTTTCGCAAGACATTTGTTTAGCATTTTGCTGTTGTTAGTTCTGTTTTTTTTTGTTTTATTCTTTCTTGTTGCAATCGTTTTTTGTTTCGCAACCCCCGGTTTTTCAATGTTTTCGTTTTGTTCGCTCTTTGTCTCTCTGTCGTTTTGCTTGTCTCACTTTTTCCATTTCTCTCACTCTTTCTCTTTCTCTTCTTCCCCTCCGTTCTCTTTTGTGTTATGTTTTTTTGTTTTGTTGTTTGTTGATTTTTTCCCCTCCTGTTTCCTGTTGCTCCCCAATCTTTTCCACATTCATAGTCCGGCCTGAACAAACACACGAGTCGGAAGTATAAACAGGAACAGCGAAATAAAAAACACAAACCGAAGATGCGATGCGACACGCATTGTTGGAGCGATTCTGGGATATGAAATGGACCGAACAGAGATATGTGGTGAAATTCCGTGCGAAAATATGTTCCATTTGGAGCGGTACTTGCGAAGAGCGAATTTTGTCCGGTTTGTGAACCCAATGTCCTTTATTGAAAAATCTCTCGACTACGTAATCCATATTATTGCACAAATTTATGTGTGTTGGGGAAATTTGTTTTGTCTACGACGCAGCAGCATCTTTTTCGGTAGAATTTGGCGACGAATTTCTGAGATTTCGTGCGCAACGAGCAATAAATTAGGTAAAACGAAGACATAATGTCATTGTTTACATATTGATTTTAGATTTGGCAGCTACCGACATTAAAGCTGAATTTCAAAATCAATTTTCATTGGGGATATGGCAGGTCTGTATACAGCCAAGAATGTTCGGACCAAGATGCTAAAAATTATGGAATCATATATATATATAGAGAGAGAGAGAGAGAGAGAGAGAGAGAGAGAGAGAGAGAGAAAAAAAAAAAAGAAAGAGAGAGAGAGAGAAACATCAATTTGGCAGACCTTCCAGTGGTCCTCGATTTTCTTCGTTAAATCATGTTTCCCGTTTTGAGTATATTCTTCTCATTTCCCGGGTATGTATGTATTAAATAAATTTTAACCCTCAATTCATTCTTCCCGAAAGTGGCGACCGCTTGGTATAGGAATTGTCGTTTTCCGTGTATTTTAACGCGCCGTTCATGCGATTGGGATGGCCGTTAGTTATGCGATGTCAATTTGTCGAGACCGGCTCCATGAAACACTCAATTTTCTTTGTAAGTCTTGGAGGAAAAAAAACTATATGGAAGGGTCTGCAAAACGCATTTTTGACCGTTCGCCCACAAAAATCGTGCCTTAAGTTTGGAATGTAATAGCAAAAACAGAAGAAGTTTTCCGAGCGGGATATTCTTGAGTGGGCGTGAATCATAATAACAATAATTTAAGGGATTTTCTTAAAAATAATGCAATCTCTTAGGCTGCGTGTATCGTTTGCTTCGCAAATATTCTTTCTTCCAATGCTGGTACCGCGAAATCAATCACGCCAAACCCGAATTCGCATGATTCATAATTTTGAATCAATGTGCCCCCATCGAACACCGCGGGTAATCATGTCACTACCAGTTCGAAACTTTCCCTTCTCTCGCACTCACCGCCAACATCAAATTCCCGGGTCCCTGTCATTTCCGCACCACACCGCCTGTCATTGATGCCACCACCGTCTTGTTATCCCTGCCAAAGCCATCGCCATTGATGTACTGCCGCCCGTCGCTGTCCCCACAATTCCGCTCCCGCTGCTTCCACTAATACCCCCGCCAATGTCTAACCGTTCCGACTTCCCACCATTCCTTATTTTCCTTACGGTCCCCACCTATCCACTGATTGTCCCGAGTGTAACCACCTCCGTCCCATTTTTCCCACTGCTGTCCCATTTATCTCCGCTATCCCCATCACTGGTTCAGTATCCCCACGAAAATTAAATTGACTGTCCTTGCCACCGCCTTCACCACTGCCCACATCACTACCGTTGCCACCAATGTCTCGCTCTCCCCACTACTGCAACCTCGCCGTCCCCACCATTGTTCAGTCCCGCAGTCCACAACTATTCCCACTGTCCCGGCATCCCCACTTCTTTTTAAATTGTCCGGAAAAGCGGGAATCGTTTGCTGGCGGCGGCAAGGGGGGAGAGGTCGAACCCACGGTTTTCGAGGGGGCGGGGGGTTCGAAATAATGATGGCTCCCGTTTGGTTTTCGAAACAGGTATCGAACTGGTAGTGACACTGCACATTTTTCATGATAGACACAAGGCGGGAGGCGTTCGAATCGGTAGTGACCCACCTTTGGTTTTCGAGAAGGAATGAGCAGGGATGGAAAAGAACTGTTTTATTATCCTTCTGGTTTTCCGCCAACAACACCCGAATATGATCTTACATTTCTTGTCTCTACTGTGGGTCCCAACGACGATGTCAAGCGTTGGAATCCGAAAAAATTTGATGGGGTAGGGAAATCAAGTCGGGAGACAACACGAATGGAATGGTAGACGCTAGGATCCGAAGTTGGAGTCGGGGATACATGCGACGCCAAAATCCAAAGAAAATGCTGGGAGACGATACGCAAAGGCCTGACAAAGTCAGCATTGAAGCCATCAGTCTGACTACCAGCGCCGTCGTCCATCATGCACGGCTGTTTCCCCAATTCAAAGAGTAATCGGCCGCCATAAATTCTTCGGACATCGGTGGTCGTATCATGTTTTCCATTATCGACAACGCTAACATGGCCGAATATTTTGGCGTTTGTGGCAATCAATTCCGAAAACAAGACGGGTAATATTTGATATTATATTTGTGCTTGAATTGAACAGTGACTTTTTTTCTCTGTCACCTCTCACCTGCCATTTTTCTTTAACATTGATTTCTGCGTCTCTTTCTGTTTTTCTTCATGTATTGCTCTCTGCGTTTACGTTGTTAGCATGGAGGTCAATTTTTAACCAGTGCCATGGGTAAAAACATATCGTGCCTCAAGTGTTTTTAATTTGATGAAGAGAAACATGTTGTGGGATGAAATTGGGCGGCAGCGGGCAAGGTCAACATATTCATATTTTTTGTTAATTAGCTGCGACAGCGCACGCGCCCATGGTGCGTTCAGGAATGCAACCGGGGATCCGTTTGGCTGGTTACTAGGCTACCATTCGGAAATTTGGTGGGCAATTGCACTTTCCAATCCGTACGACTTGGGAGCTTCTGGTTCCATTGAGAAATACAAATATTCAGTCGCTCGGATGATAAGACAAATCTGCTTATAATTGCTTTTATTTATAACTCACACATTTGACGGGGCAAATATTACTCCGCGTAGTAAGAACGTCTCCAACAACATTAAAAACTGGAATTTTGAAAACAATGTTTCGTTTCTAGACATTGGTTTTGTTGTGATATATCCGTTTCGAAGCCGGATATTTGGTGTGAAGGCAATCAAACACATATGGTTACAAACGCAATGGTTTCGGTTTCGCGGCACATTGTATGGATTGTTTGTTTGTTTGTTCTCTCTGTCTGTTTTTTCGTTTCATTGTCTCCTGGTGCAATCGTTCTCTGTTTCATTGCCCCCGGTTTTTCAATGCTTTCTCCTTCTTTTTCTCTCTCTCTCTCTCTAAATTTGTTTGCGTCTCTCTTTTTCGTTTCTCTCTGTCTTTCTGCGTGTCTCACTCTTCCTCTTTCTCTCTCTGTTTCCACCTCCGTTTTTTCTTGAACCATATTTTCTTTGTCTTTTGGTTTCTTGGTCTTCTTCCCTCTTGCTCCCTGCTGCTCTCCATTCTTCTCGACATTCATACTCCGGCCTGAACAATCAAACATACGGGTCCGAATCAACACCTGAAACTACGAAGCAAAAACACGAACCGAAGCTGCGATGCGACATACATTGTGATTACTGGAACGATGACGAAACATGACTACGGACCACATGCAAACGGACCGAACAAAACACGTGCGGTCAAATTCCGTGCAACAAATGTTCTTCTTTGCTGCTTTGAGCGGTACTTGCGAAGCCCCTTCTTTTAATTAGCAAATCTGTTTTTTGCTGGATTTGTATCGGTTTCAGAAGCCGATTTCCTTTACTGAAAAGCCTCGCGCCCACTACCATAATCCATGCTGTTGCACAAACCTGCGTGTGTTGGGGAGATTTGCCTTGTGTCCACGACGCAGCAGCATCCCTCTCGACATTACCTGGCGACGACGTACCCCATAATGGTTCTATGGATCTTTCGGGGACTTCGTGCACGACGAGAAAATGTTCCTGTGGTTCTTTATCGGCGACGACTGGCACAACAAACTATGTAAACCAACAACATATGTGTCATTGCTGACATATTGATTTTAGATCCGGCCGAGAACTACGACATCAAGCCTGAACTTCAAAAACAATTTTCGATGGGGAGGTGGCGGGTCCGTATACGGCCCTATTCCAAAGCAATCGGTGGTAACGAATCAGAATACAAGAATGCTCCGACCAAGGTGCACGAAATTATGGAACAATATACATACATACGCACACATATATATATATACACATATGCTACCAATATATCTCTTATACATGTATATGTACAATAAAACATTAAACACATATACACAAAACCCATTGCACTATGAGAGCATTCAATTTTCGATATTCCATCCAATCTTAATTCAGACCGCGCCGCACAATCTATTTTCATTTCACAATTGTATCAAACATGGCAGATGTTCATTCGGTTCGGGTGGGTCCACATGAACAGTTCGGTACAGCAGACGGCGATGCGACATTGTTTTTGCACAATTGAGTGGCGAATGCTTTCGTGAAAGGTTGGTCTTGCAGATTGAGCCAACTTGAACATGACCAGAACAAATCTTTGCTGCTTGTGTGATTACGCGTGGTTCCGACGTTTGTGCCGCCTGGTCCGCCCCAGGTGTCAGTCTCGCTCCAGGTGAGCGATGCCTCAATTTCTCACGCCCCAAATCTGTGTTCGGATAATTTTCAGGAAGAAGCGGTTTTCTCAATTCGGAATGGCTTTTCATGGCGTGGCAACTGTCCCGAAACCGCTCTTCGAGACACCTTCCTGTGAGCAGTGGGCCCGTCCTTGTGTCGCCACCGACACAATCAAGCAAACGCTGTCTCCAGAGAGTCAACAGAAGACAGTGGCGGACACGTTGGTGATCGTGGGTGCCAGCTAGTGTGCTGGGCTAGTTGCATTTGCCCCCGCCTTTCAAGCCGCGGCGAGCAGCGCGGCGGTTCTGAGCGCCGCTGCCGTTGCAGTGGCTGCTTCTGGCACTGGCGCTCAGGGTGGCAATGCGAGTGTGTGCAACGACCCCTTGGGTGGCGTGCGAGCGGCTCCCAAGAATAATCCTATTCGTGGCAATCCTATGGTGCGCCTGGAGCAGGCCCGGCTGGTGGCAATTCTGGGCCGGGCGTGGGTGCCGTCCCCCCGTCGGCTCTGCCAGGGCGGAGATTCCCCCCTGGGCTGTCCTTCCACCGGCGTCTGCGTCTCCCGACGAGAACCGGATTTTCACCATGCGTAACATGTTCCTGAAGAGGGTGACAGCCAACAAAACCTACAGTGAGCATGTGAAGAAGGACGTCGCCAAAGAAAATATAAGGGCAGTTTCTGAGGCCGCTGACCCGCTGAAAAATAAATTGGCCGAGGTTCGCGCTCGCCTTGCTGTTCTCGAATCTCGTCGTCCTTCTCGTCTGGCTTCCTCGGGTGTTTCTTCGACGAAACACCAGATGGATTTGGTGAATTCGCTTGGCGTCGCTCGCCGACAAATTGCCGTTTTCGGAATTTCGAATTTGGGTTTCGAATTCCGTCCCCGTGAGCTTCAGTGCATTGCCGCGCGGGCGCCGCAATCTAAGCACATGTTTCACGGGCATTCCTTCGCGGGGCTAAGCTATAGCCGGGGTCAACAATCAATGGCCCCCCCGTGGTCATCGTTAGCACCGAAACGGAAACTCGCCGGCCCAACGGGCCAGAGGCGTGCTAAGATCTCTGGTATCTGCTTGACAATAACTCTACTTAGCGCGCGCGGGGCAGCCCCTGGGGGTCCCGGACGAAGCGTGCCCCGGGAAGGTCGCGGGAGACTCGGATCAGAGATGGTTTTCCTCCTGGGCGCCGCCCTCGAGGCCGTCCAGAGAGCCCCAAGAAAGGCCAACAGGCCGCCCAAAGCCCCTCACAATGATACAAGAGAGCTCCGAGATGCCGCGAGATCGCTCCAAGACGCTCAAGATGCCCCCCAGACGGCCCAAGAGGCCTCCAAGAGCAGTGTCAAGAGGGCCCCAAAAAGCAACAATCATTGTTTTCCTCAGGTTTTGGATCGATTTTGGCGTTTCCACTTCTTCGGCTTCCCGACGCCCCAACGCGGCCCAAGAGGCGGCCAAAACCGCCCCAAGAGGGCCAAGAGGCCCCCCCAAAAGGTCACAAAACGGCCCAGAAGGGCTCCAATACGGCCCGCCCGAGAGGCCTCCAAGACGGCCCAGGGAGGCCCCCCAAAGGACCCAAGAGAGGGCCCGGGGGGGGAACACGAAACGACATGTCGAGCCCTCGGCCCTAAGAGGCCGTCTCCAAGATGCCCCTAACAGGCCCTAAGAGGCCCCCAACAGGCCCTCAGGCCCCCGAGAGGCACCCAACCGGCCCCAGGAGGGCCCCCAGATGCCCCCCCGAGCACGCATGCAAGTGCCAGCGGCCCGACGCGTTTAACAGTTCCTAAGAGGCCGCCAAGAGGCACCCCGAAATAATCCCCATAGGCAAAATTCCAGACGGCCCGCGACGCGTTCAAGACTGCCCCGGCGGCCACCGAGAAACCTCGCATGCCGAACGAACAAAACACAGCCGCCGCCCCTGCAGCTCCGCGCCTCGAAAGACCACTCGGTCAGTCAACAACGGCGCGCATTGTGGGCCGGCGGAATGAGCGAAGCGATTCAATAAATGATTTGCGGACACGGATTTGGCGGGCGATATCTTCGCAGTGACAAGCCGCAATAATAATCAAGAATTCGTCGCCCCCCGCGACCGACATATCTAACTCGTGAACATTGGCGCTGGGGGCGCAAGAGCCTACAACGCCGAACCTGTTAACTGCTATGATGACGCCGCTAGTGAACTGCACCTGTGACGTGCTGGAAACAATCTGATTGCGCTGAGCTCATTCAGAGCGCGCCTGATACAGCCTGAGAGCGCTCTGGAAAACAAAAAAACGAGCCGCTGCGTGGGTCGTTCATTGAGAAGCAGCAGCATGAGCTGAGCCGAACTCACGGCGAGCTGGACTCCTCGCCCACCGCGCGCGTGATCTGATGCCGCCGCTCCGGCGCCGCGCTCTCCCGCGCGCGCGTGCTCGCGCCGCGGTCGTCTGGGTTTGGCGTCTCGAAGGCGCGCTGCTCCTGGGGGCAACGCCCTGGTAGCCCTCGTGCCTCTCCGCCGCCTGGGCGCCCTCGCCTCGGCGACTCCCTCCCCCCTGGCCCACTTCGCCTCGGTCCCGGGGGCGTCGGGCTGAACGACTTGAGCGGCCAACGTCTCCACGCTGATCGCCTCCGGGGGCCGCGGCGCGCTGCGCTGCGGGGTGGTCCGCGGGGCGCCGAGGGGCGCCGGGCCCCCCCATGAACGGGGCGGCCCTGCGCGGAGTCGGCGCGCCTTCGGGTGCCGAGCATGGCGCCCGGAGGCGCCGGCCTTGGCACTCCGCCCCCGGCCTGAGGCGCTGGCGCGGGGAGTGGGCCCTTCTCGGCGTTGCTCTGACTACCACGGCCTGGCGCGGAGCAAGAGCCAGCGCGGCTGCTGGCAGGGCCCTGGGAAACCGCTGGACATTCGCAGACGGCCAAGGATTCCTATGAGTCCCAAGACGCCCTGAAAGATCTGAAGAACCCCAAGACATCCCGAGAAACCTGATTAAGCCCCAGGGCCCCGAGAAAGCCCGAGAATCCCAAGACATCCCGAGAAATCCCAACGCACAGAAACCTAGAGAAACCAAGAATTTCCCAGGAGCCCCAAGACCTCCAGACAAATCCCAGGAGTCCCAAGCCGCCCCGATAAGTCCAAATAGCCAAGATAATCCCAAGACATCCCGATAGTCCACAGTACATCCCAAAACAAAACCAATATTCCCAACCACCCAAGAAACCCCGATAACCCCAAGAATCCCAATGTATCAATATCCAAGAGCCCTAACAAATCCAGAGACACCTGAATTATCACATGAATCCCGGGGTGTGTGCTGTACTGTGGCTTCTCTGAAGATTTTGCTGCGCGCCATCTGGGCCGAGCAATGCTCGCGGTGGCGCTAACGCCTCTTTGTGTCTGGGGCAGTGCCTGAGCGCGTGCGGGTGGCTGCAGGCGACACGGCCAGTGCCCCTTTCGCGCTCTTCGCATATCTGCGCTGTCTGACGCATCATCACGTGGCCAACGTGGCGGCGCTCTATGTGGCACGACTCATGCGCTGCAAGCCACTCGGGGGTACTCATGTGGTTCATTCCATGCGGTTCAGTATCTGTGGTGCGAGCTATGTGGTGCAGCCTGAGTTGTGCAATCTATGCGGCGCAACCTATATTGTGCAATCTGAGTGGCGCACGTCACGTGGTCCAAAATATGTTGGGCGCTCTACGTATACGCGATTCAATCAATGTTGTGCAATCTATGTGCCGCAATCTAAGTTATGCAATGTTTGTGGTGCAGCCTCTGTTGTGCGCTCGATGCGGTGCAGTCCGCGTGGTGCATTTGACTGCCCTGCGCCGCGCTTGACCACCTCCGCTGCTCGCGCAATCATCCCACACGCCCACTCGCAACTGGGTTTCCAAAAACTACGCGGTGGCGATTGCGATGAGTAGTGCTCGACGTTGGCTGGCGCATCTCTGCGGCCAGGGCGGCCCAAACGCACGGCGGCCAGCTTGTTTGGCGCGGCCGGCGCGGCCGCGGTAGCGCTGACCGCTAGGCGCGCCCCAGCGGGCACCTCAGTGCGAGTCGGCGACTTGGGCGGGGCGGTATCATGGCGGCGTCGACAACGGTAGATGCGATGATGATAGTGGCGATGCTAGTGGCGACGTTGGCAACGACGACGGCGCGGCCAGTGCGGGCGCCGGTGCTGATCGGGCCGCCGACAAAAGAGTTCGACATGCGCGCGTGGCCGACGCGCGAGAACGGCCCGCGTGATATTCTTTGACACGGGTCGTGCCCCCCCAACACGCGCGCGCAAAGGCGCGCGAACGATGTCGGCATGGGGCGCCAGTGGCCCGTTCAGCAGAATTCCATCAACATGTTGAGAAACCTATCTTAAGAATTCGCAAGAGCGCGAGCGCACATTTTTTTGAAAACTGATGTTGCAAAACCATATGCTTCTGTCTGTGTTTTGGACACTCGGTTTTGACTTCCTTGCGACGCCGAAGGTTTTTGACGGATTTCGGCATGCGCGCGCGACGACGCGCGCGCGTGCACTTCGTCGCGTTCTTTGCAAAGGATTCTCGCGGCGGCGCGCGCGTAGGGGCGTTCGAACGATTTCGACGCGCGCGCGAACGCCCCGCGTGGTCGCATTTTATGAGCATGCTGAAGAACCTTTGGTGTATTCAGACTTCGCAAGAGGGCGCGCGAGGATCCGAGGTGCGGAACCTTTTCCTATACCCGTAAGGCCTTCGCCGCCTGCCACCTGCCCCCTCTCGGATAATGCGCTATGCAAGAGCTATATCGTGAGGCCTGGGCGCTGTCGTGAAGCAGTATCGGAACTTCATGCGAGGCCGACTCCTAATGAGCAAAACCAATTGATCACCAGAGGGGTTACCACACCTGGCGGTAGGTAAAACGTCGCGGCCCTGCGGATCTGCGTGAGGGGTGCCACCGGTTTTAAAACATGTGGCAAGTCCCTTGTGGTGTTTTTGGACCCTGGCCCTACGGATCTGCGTGAGGGGTGCCGCCGGATTTCAAACGTGTGGCAAATCCTGAGTTTTTGGACCCTGACCTACGGATCTGCGTGAAAGGTGCCGTCAAATTTCAGAAATGTGGTAAATCTCATGTGCTTCTGGGCCCGGGCCCTACGGATCTGCGTGAGGGGTGCCACCGGATTTTAGAAATGTGGCGAATCCCTGATGTTTTTGTAGACCCTGACCCTACGGATCTGCGTGAGGGGTGCCACAGAATTTCAAACATGTGGCAAATCTTCTGTGCTTTTGGACCCTGGCCCTACGGATCTGCGTGAGGGGTGCCAGCGGATTTCAGAAATGTGGCAAATCTCGTGTGCTTGTGGACCCTGACCCTACGGATCTGCGTGAGGGGTGCCACCGAATTTCAAAAATGCTGCAAACCCAAATGATTTTGGACCCTGACCCTACGGATGTGCAAGAAAGGTGCCGTCGGATTTCAAACGTGTGGCGAATCCCATGTGTTTTTGGACCCGGGCCCTACGGATCTGCGTGAAGGGTGCCACCGAATTTCAAAGATGTGGCAAATCCCTTGTGATTTTGGACCCTGACCCTGCGGATCTGCGTGAGGCGTGTCAATTTTTACCCCTCCAGAAATTCTGAGAACCCTCCCAGGGCGTGGTTTTTCTGCTGGTTTGGGCCCCCCCCCTCGCGCGTTCATCAACGAGGAACAGTAAGCAGCAAGAAGCAAATCTGTAACATTGCAAACTTCAAGCTGCAACTGGCGCAGGGAGCAGCGCGTTCCCGGCCTACAGCCTGGTGGCCCCGCAAGGGGGCCGGCGGATTGAAAATGCGTTTTTTTGGGCGCTCGATTTTGAAATCCTTGCGAGGGCGGATTTTTTTGACGGATTTCGACGCGCGCGCGACAACGCGCGCGCGTGCACTTCGTCTTGTTTTGTTGCCAGGGAATCATGAAAACTGATGAGCGCGAATTTTGGTGTTGCGAATTTTGGCGGGTGGGGGGCGGATGCCGGCTCGGCTGGGATAGTGTGAGTTAATGTTTCGGGCGCGCGATTGGGCGGCATCATATGTAAATTGCGGTGCGAAAAAAGGGGCGGATCATCCCGGGGAGGGGCGTCGAGTTTGTTTTCTTCTTTTAAAGAACAACTGATTTTCATGCGCGAGTGGGCGCGTCCCATCTTCCCGCCCGCCCGCGATTTGGTTTGCAAAACCCACGCGGCAGCGACTGCGGTGAGCGCCAGGCAGATGGCCGGTGCATCTCTGCGGCCGCGCCGACCCGAGCGCGCGCGGCGGCCAGCTCGTTTGGCCCGGCCGACGCGGCCGCGGCGGCGCTGTCCGTTGGGTGCGCCCCCGCGGGCACTTCAGTGCAAATCGGCGACTTGGGCGGGCGCGGCGTCGTGGCCGCGGAGATGGCGGTAGACGCCGCGATGATAGGGCGATAGTGGTGGCGATGTTGACAGCGACGACGGCGCAGCCAGCGCGGGCGCAGATGCTGGTCGCGCCGCCGACGATGACGGCGTCCTCGTGTCAGTGGTGAAGGCTTGGAAAGAGTTCGACATGCGCGCGCGGCCGACGCTCGAGAGCGGCCCGCGTGGTATGATTTGATGCGGATCGTGCCCCCCCAACACGCGCGCAAAGGCGTGCGAATGATTTCTGCATGCGGCACCAGAAGCCCCGCTGGCACAATTTCATGAACATGTTGAAGAACCCACGGTTGTCTGAAGAGATCGCAAGAGCACGAACGCACGCTTTTTTGAAAACTGATGCTGCGAAATCGTGTAGCGTTGCACGTTCTTTGTTTGGAATTCGGTGTAGAAGTCGTCGCGAAACCGTCGGGTTTTGATGGGATTAGGCACGCGCGCGCGACGACGCGCGCGCGTGCACTTCGCTCCGTCAAGGGTTCTCGCGAGGGTGCACTCGCAAAAGCGTTCGAACGATTTCAACGCGCGCGTGCGCGAAGCCCGTGTGGTAGCATTTTCTGAAACTTTTCAAACACGTTTTTTTTTTTTTTTTTTTTTTTTTTGTTTTTTTGTTTTTTTTGTTTTTTTTTTTCTCCTCTCTCTTCTTGCGCGAGCAAGCTTGCACTGAAAATCCGCGTTGCGAAACCATATGTTTATATTTTTTTGTTCGGCGCTCGCTTTTTGAACGCCTTCCGACACCGGATTTTTTGTTTTGAAGATTTAGATTTTTTTTTTGCAAAGCATTATTGACAACTTTTGATTTTTGACTCACGGGTGTGCGCGCGTCGTCTTTGTTGCAAAGGATGGCGTGAGTGACGGATGCCGGCTCGGCTGGGGTGGTGCGAATTCAAATTCAGGATGGGAGAATGGGTTGAATCGCACGAAATTGCACGTCCCCAAAGGGGGGCGATAAGTCCGGCCTCGGGAGGGTGGTGGGGTCTATTCTGTTTTTTTGAAAAGAATACGCCAATGCTCAACTTGAGGTGTTCAAACTCAACTGCTCGCGCAATCGCCCCGCCCGCCCGCCGGCAACTTGTTCTGCAAAACGCATGCGCCGGCGATCGCGATGAGTGCTTGGTGCTGGCTGGTGCATCTGTGCGGCCGCGCCGGCCCGCGCGCGCGCGCCCGCGGCGGCCGGCTAGTTTGGCCCGACCGATGCGGCCGCGGTGGCGCAGGCCGCTGGGCGCGTCCCAAGGGGCACTTCAATGCGAGTCGGCCACTTGGGCGGGCGCGGTTTCATTGCGACGTCGACGGCGATAGACGCCGCGATGATAGTGGCGATGCTGGTGGCGATGTTTGCAGCGACGACGGCGCGGCCAGTGGCGGCGCCGATGCTGATCGCGCCGACGACGATGGCGGAGCCCTCGCGTCGGCGATGGAGGTTTTCGGAGAAGTTCGACAGGCGCGCGCGGTCGGCGCGCGAACGTGGCCTGCGGGGCAATGTGTGAAACGGATCGTGCCGCCAGCCAGCACGCGCGCAAGGGCGTCCGAATGGTGTCGGCATGCGGCGCGAGAGGCCCGTTTGGCTGGACTCTATGAACATGTTGAAAAGCCTATGCTTGCTCGAGAATTCGCAAGAGTGCGATCGCAATTCTCCGTTCAAGTGATAACAGACCCTCGTTGTGAAACCGCGTGTCTTTGCGCGCGTGTGTTTTCGGGGCGCTCGATTTTGACGTCCTCGCGAAAACTGAAGTTTTGTCTGAAAGATTTTGGCGTGCGCGCGCGACGGCACGCGCGCGTGCAGTTCGTCCTTTATTTCTAGCCAGGGGTTCTTGAAAACTTATGCTTCGAGATGGACCAGTGGGCGCGCGTAGCCATTTTTTCCAAAAGGCTGGCGGGGAGTGGGTCGATGTCGGCCTGGCCGGGGTGGTGCGAGTTCATGTCTAAGATAGACAATGGGGCGTGATCGCATGTGAATTGCAATGCGAAAGAAGGGGGGCGGATCAATGCGGGGGGGGGTCGGTCCCAGTTGTTTTTGAGACTGGTGAATTCAGTTGTGGCGCTCGCAGTTGTCAACTCCGCTGCCCGCGCAATCGCCCCGCCCGCCCGGGACTTGTCCTGCCGTGCGCATGCGCCGGCCATTGCGATGAGTGCTTCGCGTTGGCCGGTGCATCTCCGCGGCGGCGCCGGCCCGCGCGCGCGCGCGGCGGCCTGCTGGTCTTGCGTGACCGACCCGGCCGCGGCGGCGCTGACCTCCGGACGCTTCCTGGCGGGCGCTCCGGTGCGAGTCGGCTGCGCGCGCGGGCGCGGTTCCGTGGCGGCGGCGACGGCGGGGGGCACGACGCTGACAGTTGCGACGCTGGCGGCGGTGACGGCCACGGCGGTGGCTAGGCCAGCGACGGCGCCGGTTTTGAACGCGCCGACGACAATGGCGGCGCACTCGCGGCCGACGCGCGGGTGGCCCGCGAGGCGTTCTTCGACGAGGGTCGCGCCCCCCCCCAACGCGCGCGCGCGGGCGGTCGAATGGTGCCGACATGCGGCGCCGAAGGCGCATTCGGCCGGATTAAGCGCAAATGCTTGAAACCTAAGGCTTTCTTGAAAATTCGCAAGAGCGCGAGAGCGTTCTGGATGCCCGATGTTGCTGATAATGTGTTTTGCGCGTGTTCAAGTTTTCGGGGCACTCCATTGTGAACTCCTTAAGAGGCAACAATTTTTGAAGGGGCTTGGCGCGCGCGTGCGGCGATTCGCACGCGTGCACTTCGCCCCTTTCGCGCGAGCGATTCTTGCGATATCGCGCGCGCGCAAGAGTTCGACCGATTCCGTCGTGGGCGCGCGAGGTGTTTTTTTTGGTGGCAAGTAATGGGAGATGTTGGAACGCCGACCGTTTTCCCGAGGGGTCGCAATGGCCCGGGCGCGTGATTCTCCCGAGCATTCTCGTTGCTACACCATGTTTTTGTTATTTTCCGGGGAAATCGATTTTGACACCCTAGCGACGCCTGGGATATCTTCAGACAGAATTTCGGTATGCGCGCGACGACGCGCGCGCGTGCACTTCGTCTCGTGATTTTGCCAAATGTTCTTGGGCATTCATGATTTCTCATAATCGAATGTGCGCGCGCTATATTGTTGCAAAGGATTAGGGGGGGCTTTGCCGGCCTGCCTGGGGTGGTACGAGCTGGTATTCAGAATGGGCGATGGGACAGAATCAGGTGCACATTGTAATGCGAAGTTACGGGGGCGGTTAGATCCAAGGGGGGGGGGGGGGTAGATCCGAATGCTGTTTTAGAAAGGAGAATCTATGCGGTGTCAACTTTTGCGGCCCTGTCTATGCTTTGCAAGAGCATCCCGCCCGCGCGCAACGTGGTTTGTAGAACCAATGCGGCGGCGACTGCGATGAGTGCTTGGCGTTGGCTGGTGTATCTCCGCGGCCGCGCTATCCCCCGCGTGCTCGTGCGTGCAGCGGCCGGCTAGTTTGGCGCGGCCGACGCGGCCGCGGCGGCGCTAACCTCTGGGCGCTTCCGTGCGAGTCGGTGACTTGGACGGGCGCGGTATCATGGCGACGCTGACGACGGTAGACGCGGGTGGCGAGCCCGTGGCGATGGCGGTGATGACGACGGCATGTTGGCCGCACCCGCCGATAACGATGTCCTCGCGTCGGCAATGCAAGTTTTTGGAAGAAGTTCGACGTGGGCGCGCGGCCGACGCGCGCGAGTGGCCCGCGTGGTATTATCTGACATGGATCGTGCTCCCCCCCAGGACGCGCGCAAAGGCCTTCGAATGAGTGCGAAATGCGGCGCGAGAGGCCCGTTGAACATGTTGAAACCCGACGGTGTCCTTAATAATCCGCAAGACCACGAGCGCTGCCTTCTTTGAGCACTGATGATTCACAGCCATCTGTTCTTATTCGGACACTTGTTTTTGACATCCTTACGATGCGTGCGGTTTTTGAAAGATTTCGGCTTGCGCGCGACGGCGCGCGCGTGTGTGCACGTCGTTAAATTTTCTGCAAGACAGATTCTTGCGACAGCACAGCACGCGCGCAAGGGCGTTCGAGCGATGTCGTCATGCGCGCGCGCGAAGCCAGATTGGTAGCATGTTGTGAACATCTTGAAAACAAAACAGCGGTTTCTTAAGAACTTGCATGGCCGCGGGCGTAAGTTTTTTTTTTTTTTTTTTTTTTTTTTTTTGAACATCATTGTTGCGAGACCGCGTGTTCTCACATGTTTTCGTGAGTCTCGTTTTTTTTTTTTTTTTTTTTTTTTTTTTTTTTTTTTTTTTTTTTTTTTTTTTTCTTTTGTTATTATATATATATATATTATATATATAAATGACGTACGGAACCTAAGGTTTTCGATCGACTTCGGCATGCGCGCGCGACGACACGCGCGTGTGCACGTCGTAATATTTTCTTATGTGCTTGCAAAACGGATTCTTGTCAACATGAACTTTTGATAAACGAATGTGCGCGCATAGCACTTTTTGCGAAGGATGAAAGGGGGGAACACGATACCGTCCTCCCTGGGATGGTGTAAATTCAAGCTTCGGATGGACGATGGGGCAACATCGCATGTATACTACACTACGAAGTGGTGGCTCGTTGCCCCTGGTGGGTGGAGATTCGGATATATTTTTGACGAGGGAGCCGACGTTGTGCAATCCAAGGTGGAGACGAGGCGGCGACGGCGGCCACGTAGCCGCCAGACCGAAAACACGGCACAGACGACAGACGCGGGGACGAGGCGGCGACGGGCTACAACGGCGGCAACATAGCCGCAAGACTGAAGACATTGCCCAAATCCTTAGAACAGCAGTGATAACCCCTAAGTGCAAGCTCTGCTTGGGGAAAGTGTGTGTGACATATGTGTCTATGTATGTATTTATATGTCTACACATGTGTATGTCTCTCCGCCACCGTGCCCTTGACGAGATGGAATGCCCTCTGGTCCCTTGCCTAATCTCCTGGCGCCTCAGTCCTCCATCCTGACGATTTTGTCCCGGACCTCAGACTTACAAATCTTGTTGGGCTTGTCGCGTGACCTCTGGGGCTCCAGGAATGTTGTTGCATTACTTTTTCGGGGCCGAGAGGGGCCCAAGACGAGCTCGAATCCCCGCACGATCGGCCCAAGACGCCCAAAACGGCCCCAAAGAGGCCTTCGAGACGCCCCAAACAAGCCCTAATAAACCCAAATCGTGATTTTGTCCATAGGTTTCCAAGCTTGTTTTCTTTGTCTTCCATTTTTCGAATTTCCGACGCTCCAAGACGTCCCACGAAGCCCCCAAGACCGCCCCAATGCAGCCCCAAGAGACCCCCGAGAGGCCCCCATGCCCCCAAGAGGCCCCAAGAAACCCCCAATCAGCTCCCAGAGACTTGAAAACTGCCTCCAGGAGGCCACCAAGAGGCCTCGACGAGATCCCAACGAACGTCCAAGTGACATCAAACCCACAGCCCAGGCACGATGGCGGCTTGGATGGGCCGGAAACCATTCTACAGATGTGCAAGTGTAAAGACATATGCAAACAACCATACAACAACATGCACGGTCTACGTCTGTATGTATGTATGTGTGCGTGTGTATGTATGTCTGTCTGTCTGTATGTATGTGTGTATGTATGTATGTATATATGTATGTCTGTATGTATGTATGTAGATACATGGATTCGAATAGTGTGCCGAAAGCTCTGGCGCAAACTTTCAGTACCGCATGGGAATGGCCACAATTCAATACCAGTTCGCGTTTCAAGCAAATGCACGTACGGGGGCCCTTGTCGCATGTAGTCAGACATGCGACAGATTGTGTCGACGAAGTCGCCACTTCAGGCTGGCACTGGTCGGGGCGCCTTCGACAGCGTGAATCGAGCAACCTTCCCACATGGTGGTGCCCATCTGGAGGCGTCCCCCTTCAGAAGACCGTCCTCCCTCCCCATCGTGCCTCGGCATCGCTCGGACGTCCCTTCCCCGTGTATGTATCGGTTTCGTGTATTTTGTTGTGTTTTGTTTTCTTTTTAGTTTTGCTCGGCGATACAGGATGCTCCTCGAGGGTCCTCGCCGAGAAAAGAAAAGAAGGGGAAACAAACCAAACGCCATAAACAAGAACTTTTGGCGCCCCGCGAGGATTCTTGAATCTGCGCTGGAACCCCCTCCCTGGCGCGCGGAGCGCGCCAAGGGCGGCGCCAGGGGCGGCGCCGCCGGGGAGGGGCCCAGCGCGGATCCAAGAACTCCGCGCGGAGCGCCACAAGTTTATCTTTACGGTGGTGCTTCTTCGTCGGGAAAAAACAAAACACACGTCCGAGCGATGCCAAGGGGGCCGACCGCCCCTTTCCTCGCGCGCGCGCGCGCCTGCCGGTGCACTGAGCCGCGAGGCGCGGAGCAGCCGTCGGCGAGGCCGCGGGCGAGGGCGCACGCGCGCGGGCGCGCGCGGCGCGCGGTCGCGCGCGGCGCAAGACCGCCGCCCTTCTTCGAGTAGGGGATCGACTACAGAGTTGACTTCGCCATAATGGGGTTTCCGCCAAACTTGCACAGGAATGCGTAGAATGCTTCGTAGATCTACAGGGCATTCCACGTGTGATGCTTAGTAGATCTACGGAGCATTCCACGTGTCTTTTTCGTAAACTCTACGAAACATCAGACTTGGGGTAAATCATTGATTCTTAGAGGCCTCCCAAATGCGGTCCGAGTAGATGGGGTCGAAGGATCGCGCCGCATAGCCAATGCATCGCCGATGTGTCGGCGGTGCCTCGGCGACGCATCGGCGATCTGTTGCCGACGTCGGCGTGGAGACAATTGGGCCTCCGCGTCGAGCCGCATCGGCGATGCATCGCCGACGCATCGGCGATGCGGTACGATCCTCCCCGCCCATCTACTCCGACCTTACCTGGAAGGCCTGGAGAGAAGGAGGAAAAGGAGGGGGACGAAAAGGAGGAGGAGGAGGAGGAGAAGGAGGAGGAGGAGGAGGAGGGAGGAGGAGGGGGAGGAGGAGGAGGGGGAGGAGGAGGACGAGGAGGAGGAGGAGGAGGGGAGGAGGAGGAGGGGGGAGGGGAGGAGGAGGAGGAGGAGGAGGATGGGGAGGAGAGGAGGAGGAGGAGGAGGAGGAGGAGGAGGAGGAGGAGGAGGAGGAGAGGAGGAGGAGGAGGAGGGGGACGAGGAGGAGGAGGAGGAGGGGCGCTCGAATTCTGCAGCCGATCCCCGACCCCACTCCGGCGGGCCCGCTCGCGCGGCCCGCGACGGGGGGGGGGGCAGGCGGCAGGCCGCAGCAGGCGGCCTCCAGGCTTCTGCTGGAGAGCGCGCGCGCGGGGTGCTCCCCCCGCCGCGGGGGGGCGGCGGGGCTCTCTCTCTGGCCGGGGCCCGGTCGCGCAGGGGCCGCGGGGCTCCCAGGTTTAAGTCGGGCCTGTCCCCCTACAGGGGGATTTCCGGCGAAAAATTAAACATGCCCTAACCATAATCAAAAAATAGTCCAAGAATAGTCTAGGGACTATTTTTTGAATATTTTTTTACCCTTTTGGGGGAGTATTTTTGAAGTATTTTTAATTTTCGTCGAAAATCCCCCTGTGGGGGGACACGCCCGACATAATCCCAGGCATGCTGGCGTCGTGAACAAAAAAAAGCAGGACGGGGAAACGACGGGAGGTTTTTGGCTCATTTCGGCCTCCGGGGGCCCTCGCCGGGCCTCGGGACCGTCAGAAAACGACTCGGGATGAAAAACCCGCTCTGGGGGAAGGGTCGGGACTTCAGGGGGCCCCGTGTTGAACAAATCAAGACGTCGCATGTCTGGGTTAGGTCGGGCCTGAGAGGCCCCGGAAACGACAGGACCGTTTTTTACCGGCTACCTCGCCGTTTTGTTTCTGCTGCTTCCGGCGCCGTCTTTTCGCAGGTTCTGACGCCGTTTTTTGCCCGTTCTGGCTCTGGTTCCAGTCCTGGAGCAATTTTTTGGCCGTTTTCGGTCGCCGACTTTTGGCCGTTTCCATTTTCAAGGAACGCCTTTTCGGAAACGGTGACAAAAACCCTCCTGCCGTTTCTGGGCCCACTAAGGGTCGGGCATGTCCTCCTCCAGGCGGATTCCTGAAGAAACATAACGCGAAGTCGAAGCAACACATCGAACATAGTCACAACAAACATGCGAAACATCGTCACCAGACTAGATATTTTACACAATCCTTGACTCTTCCTTCTGCAGAGGGACATGCCCGACTCAAGCCGAGGGCCGACGGCCGCCCGCAGCTGCGCCTCTCCCTTCCGAGCTTTGCCCCATGGCTTCACGAGCTTTGCCCATGACGCCTCTCTGCCTACGACGCCCACGATTTTCCAAAGCCCCACGTGAATTCCTTTCTCTCAACCCGCGTCTGGGCCTCGCTTCTGCTGGGCCGCTTCCGGACCGATTCGATTCGACCGGGCCTTTCTTGCCGCGGAGGGTCCAGGACGGGGAGGAGGCGGCGGGTCATCGTCTCGTCTCCATCCCGTTCTAGCATGGTCTTCCAGGATGTTGACTTGTGCTCTGGGTTGGGGTGGACATGCATGCATGCCCCTCTCTCGCTGCCGTCGATGCTCGGGGAGCCAACCGGCGGGTCCAGGAGGAGCAGGAGGAGGAGGAGGAGGAGGAGGAGGAGGAGGAGGAGGAGGAGGAGGAGGAGGTGGAGAAGGAGGACGAGCATGAACAGCGCAGACCTGCGATGCACCAGCGATGCTGCTGTACACCCACCCGTCCCAAGTCCTCTCCTCACGTGTCCCAGCAAAAGCTCTCCCCTCCGCTGCAAGAGACGCACCACCCTCGCCCACCCCGAAGGACCAGCGCCACACTTCTGAGACAGAAGGTGGCCGCAGTGGAGGCCCATGCCAAGAGACGCCCTGCTTGCCTCCGGGGTGCCCCCTGGCCTTTTTTCCAACCCTCCTGCGTTGGGTTCTCGTTTTGAATAGAGCACAGCTCGCGCGTCTCCTTCCTTCCTTCCCGCCCCTCTCTTCCCCCTTGCCTTTTGCCTCGCTCGTCGCTGCGTGCCAGCTGGGGGGCTGCGATCTGTGAAACTGTCGCCACTTTCGAGGCCTGCTGGGGGGCCCAGCACAGTGGGTACACACGGCGGATTGAAATTGGACCTCGCCATCCCTGGGGGGCTGCGATCTGTGAAACTGTCGCCACTTTCGAGGCCTGCTGGGGGGCCCAGCACAGTGGGTACACACGGCGGATTGAAATTGGACCTCGCCATCCCTGGGGGGCTGCGATCTGTGAAACTGTCGCCACTTTCGAGGCCTGCTGGGGGGCCCAGCACAGTGGGTACACACGGCGGATTGAAATTGGACCTCGCCATCCTTGGGGGGCTGCGATCTGTGAAACGGTCGCCACTTTCGAGGCCTGCTGGGGGCCCCAGCTCAGTGGGTACACGCGGCGAATTGAAATTGGACCTCGCCATTCCTGGGGGGCTGCGATCTGTGAAACCGTCGCCACTTTCGAGGCCTGCTGGGGGGCCCAGCACAGTGGGTACACACGGCGGATTAAAATTGGATCTCGCCGTCCCTGGGGGGCTGCGATCTGTGAAACCGTCGCCACTTTCGAGGCCTGCTGGGGGGCCCAGCACAGTGGGTACACACGGCGGATTCAAATTGGACCTCGCCATCCCTGGGGGGCTGTGATCTGTGAATCTGTCGCCACTTTCGAAGCCTGCTGGGGGGCCCAGCGCAGTGGGTACACACGGCGGATTGAACTTTGACCTCGCCATCCCTGGGGGGCTGCGATCTGTGAAACTGTCGCCACTTTCGAAGCCTGCTGGGGGGCCCAGCACAGTGGGTACCCACCGCGGATTGACATTGGACCTCGCCATCCCTGGGGGGCTGCGATCTGTGAAACTGTCGTTACTTTCGAGGCCTGCTGGGGGGCCCAGCACAGTGGGTACCCACCGCGGATTGACATTGGACCTCGCCATCCCTGGGGGGCTGCGATCTGTGAAACCGTCGCCACTTTCGAGGCCTGCTGGGGGGCCCAGCACAGTGGGTACACACGGCGGATTCAAATTGGACCTCCCCGTCCCTGGGGGGCTGCGATCTGTGAAATTGTCGCCACTTTCGAGGCCTGCTGGGGGGCTCAACGCAGTGGGTACCCACCGCGGTCTGAAATTAAACCTCGCCATCCTTCGGGGGCTGCGATCTGTGAAACTGTCGCCACTTTCGAGGCCTGCTGGGGGGCCCAGCACAGTGGGCACACACCGCGGACTGAAATTAGACCTCGCCATCCCTGGGGGGCTGCGATCTGTGAAACTGTCGCCACTTTCGAGGCCTGCTGGGGGGCCCAGCACAGTGACCCACGGGCGGACCCAAATTAGACCTCGCCATCCCTGGGGGGCTGCGATCTGTGAAACTGTCGCCACTTTCGAGGCCTGCTGGGGGGCCCAGCACAGTGGGTACCCACGGCGGACTCAAATTAGACCTCGCCATCCCTGGGGGGCTGCGATCTGTGAAACTGTCGCCACTTTCGAGGCCTGCTGGGGGGCCCAGCACAGTGGGTACCCACAAATTAGACCTCGCCATCCCTGGGGGGCTGCGATCTGTGAAACTGTCGCCACTTTCGAGGCCTGCTGGGGGGCCCAGCACAGTGGGTACCACGGCGGATTCAAATTGGACCTCGCCATCCCTGGGGGGCTGCGATCTGTGAAACTGTCGCCACTTTCGAGGCCTGCTGGGGGGCCCAGCACAGTGGGTACTCACCGCGGACTCAAATTAGACCTCGCCATCCCTGGGGGGCTGCGATCTGTGAAACTGTCGCCACTTTCGCGGCCTGCTGGGGGGCCCAGCACAGTGACGCCACACGCAGATTCAAATTAGACCTCGCCATCCCTGGGGGGCTGCGATCTGTGAAACTGTCGCCACTTTCGAGGCCTGCTTGCGGGGCCCAGCACAGTAACGCCAACCAAGTAGCTTACACATCAAGTTGATAGTCCATACAAGTTTCGGCCAACTCCTCGTTTCCATTGATACAAATGGGTTGGGTACGTCACAGGGTAATTTTCTTGGGTGTCGAGGCCTTCGCCATGGGGCAGCGTGACGCTCCCACGCCCAAACCCAGTGGACGTCCTGGGGTCTCAGGGCTGGGCGTCTCGTGGAAGGCTCCTTTTGGACAGGCCTCCCACTGTATTTCGTCTTGGCCTCTGGAGGTCTTCGCGGGTCGGGTGCCCCAGGGCGGCGCCGGCCTCGTCCTCGTCCTCGTCCTCGTCCTCGTCCTCGTCCTCGTCCTCGTCCTCGTCCTCGTCCTCGTCCTCGTCATCCTCCTCCTCCTCCTCCTCCTCCTCCTCCTCCCCCTTCTCCTCCCTCGGCTCGGGACCGTACTTCGGAGCCCAAAAACGCTCCCCTCCCCCCCTCGTCCTCCTCCGGCCGCTGCTCCTGCCGCTGCTGCGCTGGCGCCGCGGGGGTCGCTCCCGAGGCGTCTTGCGAGACCACCCGCTGCTACGTGCAGCGGGCGGGCGAGAGGGGCGCCTGCTGGAGCCCAGGGGGGAGACCACCCCCCTCAGCAGAGCTCCCTCTGGCCCTGCCCCCCCCCTACCTCTCCGCTGCTGCCTTCCTGCGGCTGCTCGCCGTGAAGCTCCTCGCCCCTTTCAAATTGTATGGTCGACCGTTTACTTCTGAAGAATGACCGCCGATGAGGACAAGCAGGGAGCCCCGCAGCGAACCGCTTTTCGGCGAGAACCTCCTTTGGGAAAAAGGGGGGACCCCAAAGAAGGCTCGCGGCCCAAACTGGGGGGAGGAGGAGGAGGAGGAGGAGGAGGAGGAGGAGGAGGAGGAGGAGGAGGAGGAGGAGGAGGAGGAGGAGGAGGAGGGGAGGAGGAGGAGAGGAGGAGGAGGAGGAGGAGGAGGAGGAGGAGGAGGAGGAGGAGGAGGAGGAGGAGGAGGAGGAGGAGGAGGAGGAGGAGGAGGAGGAGGAGGAGGAGGAGGAGGAGGAGGAGGAGGAGGAGGAGGAGGAGGAGGAGGAGGAGGAGGAGGAGGAGTAGGAGAAGGAGGTGCCGCTTCGAGCCTGGGAACAACGCCTCCCCAAGGGATGGGCGACCGACCCTCCGTTGTTGAATCTCCTCGCTGGTGCCCCTAGTTATGTCTTCTCCATTGACATGCGCCCTTCAATTCTTGCGGCCTCTTCCTATCGAACATGGCCCTGGGGCTCAACCCGCGCCCCTGGCCATTGGTTACCACAGCAATAGCTCTCGTTTGAGACTTACGGACAACTTGCTGAAGAATCGCGCTCTCTCCTTTCGGGGATGGCGCGCTCGCTTGGAACCGCCCCCTAATGTGCCCACGAATTGGGCTCTCGCCTGGCACATCCTTCCTGTGGACTTCCTGAACAACATCTGATCCACGCCACTCATAACTCATGCTGGGACCACTTCGCCGCCCGCTCGCTTGCGTGTCCAGCCCGCCCGACCTGCCCGTCAAGCTCATCCCGCCAGGCCCGCCTGTCAAGGCCCCGCCTGCCTCAGTGTCCTGCCCACCCGATCATCCTATCAGGGTCCGCCCGTTCGTTTGCTCGGAAACCCACTTGCCCGCTTTCATGCCAGCTAGGGGTCGCCCGTCCGATCCGCCCGTTAGGGTACGCTCGCCCGACTGCCTTATCTTACCCTGTCGGAGCTTACCCAGGAGCTTACGCGGAGGGGGGCCACGAAACGTGTGAATGGTGTGCCGACATGGGTGCAGTGGCGCCAAGCGGACGCTGCCGCTAGGGCATTTGGCGGAGCTCCCTACGAGGCCTCCAGGCGTGCGAGGGGTATGCCGAAATGAATGCGGTGCCGACATGTGGACGCTGCCACTGCGGCTTTCTGCGGAGCTCTCCCTATGTGAGGCGTGTGTCGAAATGGGTGCGGTGCCACCATGCGGATGCTGCGGGGCCACGACGCGTGTGAGCGGTGTGCCGAAATTGGTGGAGAATCGCATGCGACCCCCCCCCTCCTGTCAACTTCAGTTGAGTTGCCTATGGGGCCACGAAGAGTGTGAGGTGTGTGTGTGTGTTGTGTGTGTGTGTGTGTCGAGAACACGTACAACCCCTCCTGGGGGCTTCGGTGGAGCTCCCCACGGGGCCAAGAAGCGTGTGAATGGTGTGGACCATCGCATGCAAAACACCCTCCGGAGGGCTTCGATGGAGACCTCAATGGGGCCGCGTAACGCATAAAGGGTGTTGAGAACAACACGCGAAACCCTCCTGAGGGCTTCTGTGGAGCTCCCCTGGGGCCGCGCAACGTGTGAAGGGTGTGGGACGCATGCAAACCCTCTCCTGGGGGCTCCGGTGCAGCTCCCAGTGGGGCCACGAAGCGTTTGAGAGGCGTAGACAGCCACGTGCAAGCACTCCTCCGGGGGGCTTCGGTGGGGCTTCCTGCGGGGTCGCTCCCTACGGGGACACGGCGCGTTTGAGGCGCGTGGAGAACACCATGCACATCCTCCTTCTGTGGGCTTCGATGGGGCTCTCAATGGCACCAAGGAGCATGTGAGGGGGTGTGGGACACCACATGCAACACCCGTCGGTGAAGCTCCTTTTGGGACCACGAAGCGTGTGAGGGTTGTGGAGGACCGCATGCAACACCTCCTCCTGGGGGTTCGGTGGCGCTCACGATGGGGCCACGAAGCGTGTGAGTGGTGTGCCAAAATGGGGCGCTGGCGCCATCGGTGGACTCCTTTTGGGGCCACGATGCCTGCGATGGGTGAGCCAAAATGGGCTGGTAGCGCCATGCGGGCGCTGCCATTTGGGCCTTCGCTGGAGCTCCCCTTAGGGCCACGAAACGTTTGCGGGTGTGTCAAACTAGGGCGGTGAGGAGAGGCACGAATGGGAGGTGGGGGCCACAAACATACCACGCTAGCCCCTTTCGGTGTCCTCAGAAGCCTTTGCAGATCTCTTGCCCCGTCAAACCTACTGCTCTTGCTTTTCCTCCCTCCTCCCCCCCTCTGCGTGAGAGCGGCGACGACGACGACGACGACGGCGTCAAACTCGTCATTTGGGTGCCTTTTGAACGTCCGTGGATACTCTCGTCGCCACGGCTGTATGCGGCTTGGACAACGGACCAAGACGGACCCCAGAAGTCCTCCTCCTCCTCCTCCTCCTGCTCCTCCTTTGTTGGCTAGCGAAAGCTGGCAGGATGAGGCGGGTGGGCGGGCATTCTAGCAAGGCAGGTCAGGGCCTTCTGCAAGGGATCGTAGGCTGCCAGGATGGCTCCTCGAGGGTGCACGGTGGCTCCTAAGAAGCGGTGTGCAAGATTGCCCCTTCGTCCTACCCCTTGGTGCGCGCCGCTGGCTCCTGATCCGCCGCCTCCTCAGGCTCACTGCGCCGTGGACAGAGCAAGACGGCTGTCTCTCTCTCGAGACTGGGCATACGGAGGACCAGAACCACACGCGGAGAGAAGCAGCCCCCCTCGCCCCCCTCCTCCCCCTTGCTTCTATTCCTTCTGCTGCTCCTCCTCCTCCTCCGCTCGCCATGAGCCATGATGAAAGGGGGTCCGCCACGACAGTGGGTCCCGGATCATGGAGTTGCCCCTTGGCACCGCCTTCTCGGCCCGAATTGCTCCAGGACGGTTCCATGGCCTGGAAGACGCCCTGAGGGTCGGACAACTGAGAGTCCTTTTCCCTGATGCCGATCCTCCTCCTCCTCCTCCTCCTCCTCATCCTCCCCATCCTCCCTCCTTCCCTCCCTCCCTCTCTCCCTCCCTCCCTCCCTCTCGTCCTCCTCGTCCTCCTCCTCGTCCTCCTCCTCGTCCTCCTCCTCCTCCTCTCCTCCTCCTCCTCCCCTCCCCCCCTCCTCCTCCTCCTCCTCCCCTCCTCCTCCTCCTCGTCCTCCTCCTCCTCCTCCTTCTCCCCCGCCCCCTCCCCTCCCTCCTCCTCCTCCTCCTCCTCCTTTTCCTCCTCCTCCTCCTCCTTTTCCTCCTCCTCCTCCTCCTCCTTCTTCTCCAACTACCTCCTCCCTCGGAGCAGCCAGAGGGGCAGCGGAGGCAGTACGGGCACAGGGGGGTGCGCGGGCCCCGCGCGATGGACCCCGGCCGAGCTCGTGCTGACCAGGGGCGCTCTTGGAGCGACACCTGCCCTGGGGCGCGTTTGGCCTCCCCTCGGCTGCACGCGAGAGCGACCCAGGCACGGGCGACCTTTGTGCGCGGCATGCCGATCCGTGCTTGGGTTTGCCCCCCTCCCCCTTCCCCCTCCCCCGGAGTCCTCCTGACAGCCGCGCACCCACAAGGTCACTTCGGCGAGGGGTCGCTCCCACGAGCAGCCGGCCCCCGACACGCGAACGCCAGAGTAAGAGCCAGGAAAAGAAAGCGACACTACCACCACCAGCACCAGCACCAGCACCAGCACCAGCACCAGCACCACCAGCACCAGCACCAGCACGACCACCACCACAAGAACCACCAGCACCACCAGCACCACCAGTACCACCAGCACCACTTGCACCACCAGCACCACCAGCACCACCAGCACCACCAGCACCACCAGCACTACCAGCACTACCAGCACTACCAGCACTACCAGCATTACCCGCACTACCAGCACTACCAGCACTACCAGCACTACCAACACTACCAGCACTACCAGCACTACCAGCACTACCAGCACTGCCAGCTCTACCAGCACTACCAGCACTACCAGCACTACCAGTACCACCAGCACCAGCACCACCAGCACCATCGCGAGGAGCACTGCATTGCGGTGCACTGCATTGCGGCGTCCCTCTCGAGACGTCTCCTAGATCTCCAGCTCGGGGAGGCCTCGTGGACCCCCTCGGCTGCAGTGTCGCGCTGGTGGTTATGGTGCCGCTTCCCCTTCCGAGGGAGGAGACAGAGCACCACGGCAACCATAGAAGAAGACATAACGCCGTACGCGTGAACTTTTGGCGCTCCGCGCGGATCTCTTGGATCCGCGCTGGACCCTCCTTCCTGGCGCGCGGAGCGCGCCAGGGGCGGCGCCGGAGGCGCCGCCGTGGGGGCCTGGCACGGATCCGAGAAATCCGCGCGGAGCGCCAAAGGTTGATGTTTATGGCGCTTTTTCTCTTCTTCGCGACCAAGGCCTCTTCACACGTGGATGCTATCCCTCTTCGCGTCGGTACCGTCCTCGGCTACACGCAGGAGTGACCCTAGCTAGGCAAGGGTGACCTTTAGTGCGCGGATTGCGGGCGCGCCAGGTGGCCAATCCAAGCGTGCGAGCAGCCATTCTCGCATCGCGCTGCGCGGTCAGGGGGACCCCGGTGAGCCCGCACCCAAGTTAGGTCGGGCATGTCCTCCTACAGGCGGATTTTGGACGAAACATAAAAAATCCCCCAAGCGTAATCAAACATGGTCAAAAACAGGCAACAACATCGCCCCCAGACTATTTTTGGACTATTTTTGAATATTTTTCCTGTAGAGGAACAGGCCCGACTTCACCCTACTTCGTTCGTCCAGATGCCCGTACCTCCGACGACTTGCTATCTTCGACCCTCGGGGCCCTGGGACCAGTTCATTCCCCAGGACTGGCTTTACACCCTGAGTCGTCTCCTGAGGACCCCGGGGCCCGAAAGCCGCATCCAGAGGCTGCACAACGGACGAGTGTCGGACTCGACATGCTCGAGCCTCTGGATGCAAGGCCCTCCCCACCCCCTTCACGCTAAAGGTCACTCCGGCGAAAGGTCACTCTTGCATGTATCGGGAGCGGCCAAGAGGGGGGGTGTCCAAGAGGCGGGGGCGCAAATCATGACCGGCGGCATGTGCGCGGCCCATGGGGGGGGGGCCGGGGACGTGATGAGATGAGAAGAGGCGCCACGACATCTGGGAAACATCATGGCCCCCGCCATGATATCCCCCCCCCCAGTCATCACTGCGGGACTGGAAAATGACCACAGCCACTGCTTCTTGTTTGCGCCGCCTTCCAGCCGGCCGAAAAAGAAGCAGTGGTTGTGGTCATCTACCTGGTGCCACGCTCAGACCACAACCACTGCTTTGTTTCTGCGGGCTGGAAGGCGGCAACAAAAGAAAAGCAGTGGCTGTCGTCGCTTTCACGCCCCGTAATCACCCCCCTCTCTGCCGCCCCCGAGTGTCGGCGAGCCGTCCTCGCACGGCGCGCTCCGCCAGAGCACCGGGTCGAGCGCGCGGCACGCGCGCTCGACGCGGGCGGCGACCTGGGCGGCCTCCGGAGCCGCGGGGCCCGCGTCCTGGACCCAGGCCTCGTGCCAGTGCTGCAGGTTCGCCTGCATTTTTTTTTGTTTGTTGTTTTTGTTTTTGTCCTCGCGCTTTGTCGTTTCTGCGCTGTGGGCTCGTCGCTGCCTTCCCCCTCTCGGCCTCGTCTTCGTCCACCCCTGCCTCGCTCCCCTCGCCGCGCTCCCACCACGGAGCCGTCCCGTTGCTTCTGCTGCCCTGCTCTGCGGCTCGAGCTCCCGTGGGTCGGCTGCGGCACGGCTGGCAGCGGCCAGAGGAGGAGCACAGCAACAAAAAGAAGGCTCGCCTGCAGGTGCTCGGCCAGCTCGTGGAGGGGCGGGAGGAGCCTCACCAGGCCCACCTGCAGCGGCACGATCATGAATTCGAGGAAGCCGATCTGGGACGAGGGCCTGCTGACCTTGCAGCGGTCGTTGAGCATCTGCACCGGGATGCCGAGCTCCTTCTCGCGGTCGCCCTGGCTGAAGAACTCGTCGAGGCAGGCGTGGGCCCACTGCTGGCACACCTCCCACGGCCTGCACGGGTTCGAGATGTCGGCAGCGTGGACAAGCAAGTTCATTGCTTTTTGCTTGGTATCCCTGTCGGTGAAGCTTCTGTTGTCGGTCTCCCTACCCATGCTATCGGCGTGCATCTGGTAGAGCATCTCTGTTCCCTTCAGGATCTCGAAATGGTGCACCATGTCAGTCGCCAAAATCGTTTCGATGCAGGTTCGGCGGCTCTCGGAATAGTCAGTCTGCTTCATGCCCTCGAACACGTTTGCACCCGCCATTGAGGCGATCTGAAACATCAAAGAGCAATGCATGTTCTCGAGCGGTGACTTGTCATTATATTTCATGGCAAGATCAGATCTGGTTTCGACAAGGAACTGGTTGTTAACTCCGGGGTGGCCCACGTCGTGGCTAATGGCAGACACGAGCAAGGAGAACTGGTCGATACCAGTCAGAAAATTGTGAGCGCGGCTGACCAACATCATGCGCCAGGCCATATGGTGCACGTCTACTGCGTGTGACCAGTTGTGGAAGGGATTCTCCTGCCGGTAATCGTTGGACAATGCCTGGACGAACTTGACGGCGACCTAGGGCTGGGATTGTTCCCCCTTGCCCCGTGCAAATCTCAAACACAATATTGTAACACGCACGTAGCCACTACAATTCATAATCTTCATCCTCAACGGTCCTGTGCTCGGGCTGCTGGCTCGACAACTCTATGGCTGGAGTCGTGCATGCGGACAGGGACGGCGGAGCCAAGCGGACCGTAGGCAGACGCGTTGCTAACGACGCGGGCCGCTTTTTCACTAATCGCATAAGGCTAGGGGCGTACGTGGCTTAGATGTCAGATCCTTCGAAACAACCTCTCTCCCGTGGGCGGGTTCATCCCCACGCCCACCCCGGATCTGGACAGCTCACCCACATCAATGAGGGCGTCCAACCTGCCCCCAATTGGCCCAGAAGAAACCAAACTATTCATCCTGGCGAAAGACCCAATCATATGCACTTGTGTGTACCGCCGTTGTGTGTACCGCCTTCGGTGGACCTCCTTGTGGGGCCACGACGCGTGTAGGGTGTGTGCCGCATCGGGTGCGGGTACGCCGTGCGGACTGTGCCGCTGGGGCCTTCTGGTGGGGCTCCCCACGAGGCCACGAAACGTGTGAGGGGTGTGCCGCATCGGAAGCCGGTACGCCATGCGGACTGTGCCGCTGGGGCCCTCGGTGGAGTTCCTTATGGGGTCACGAAACGTGTGTGAAGGTTGCGCTGAATCGGGGGCTGGTGCGCCGTGCGGACTGTGACGCTGGGGCCTTCGCTGGAGTTCCCTGCGGGGCCACGAAGCGTGTGAGGGGTGTGCGGGTACGCCGGAGGAGCTTTTCCCGGGGCCACGAAACGTATAGGGAGTGCGCCGAATTGGGGGCGGCTTCGCCATGCGGACTGTGCCACTGGGGCCTTCGGTGGAGTCACCTATGGGGCCACGAAACGTGTGAGGGGTGTGCTGGAGGGGGGGCGGGTACGCCGTGCGGACTGTGCCGTTGGGGCCCTTGGTTGGAGCTCTGTTTGGGCCCACGAAGCGTCTGAGGGGTGTGCCGAATCGGGTGCGGGTACGCCGTGCGGACTGTGACGCTGGGGCCTTCCAGTGGAGCTCCCTATAGGGCCACGAATCGTGTGAGGTGTGTGTTGAATTGGGGACGGGTGCGCCATGCGGACTGTGCCGCTGGGGCCTTCGGTGAAACTCCCCATGGGGCCACGAATGAGGGGTGCACTAAATCGGGTGCGGGTACGCCATGCGGGTCGTGCCGCTGGGGCCTTCGCTGAAGCTTCCTTCGGGGTCACGCAAAGCGTGAGGGGTGTACCGAACTGGGCGGGGATGGGAGGAAGGAGGAGGAGGAGGAGGAGGAGGAGGAGGAGGAGGAGAGGAGGGGGATGAGGAAGGCGGAAGGCGGAAGGAGGAAGGAGGATTGCGGGGCGCTGTCCTCCCAGAACGAAGACCCAACACCAGAAGATGGGTCGGGAAAAGCACGGTGGCCTGCAGGGTCGCGCAACGTAGCCGAAGCTGGCCTTAGTGGCCACGGGTGCTCACACGGAAGCTCATCATCTTCCTGGCGGAACCACGTGCTCGCTGGCCGCCTCGGGAACGGAACACAAAGCTCGAGCCGGGAGCCTCCGCACCCGACGCCCAGCCTGGGCAGCGCACCCAGCGCCGCCCGCGGGGCGACTGCAACCACCACACTGCACTCACACTCGGTGGCTCAAAGATGGGGTCCTGAGGGATGGGGTCCAGAGGACGAGGTGCCCCACGCAGCGTGAACCTTCCCTTGCACCCCTTCTGATCCTTAGGCCCCCATCCCTCAGGACCCCATCTTCTTGCCGTCGCTCGGACGTCCATTTCCCGTGCATGTTTCGGTTTCGTGCGTGTTTTTTTTGCTCGATGGTCCAGGATGGTCCAGGATGGTCCTCGCCGAGGAAAAAATGCACACGTCCGGGCGATGCCAAGTCTCTGAACCACCGGCACACGTCACCCGCAGCCGCCGCCGGGGAACGCGCTCGGGGTCGCCCAAGGGCGGTCCCCGCGCCCGCAGCCGCCGAGACTCGGGGATGCCTTCGGAGTCGCCCGCGAGCTCCCGCGACGCAGCCGCAGCAGCCGCACCCGCAGCTGCAGTCAAAAACCCTAATAAGGACGCGCGGGAAGGACGCAAGACCCTTGGAAGCCGAAGTTGGGATTTTTTGGGCGGCGGACGACGAAAACCCCAAGGGTACCCTGACAAGCGGGCAAGCGAGAGAGGCCAAGGACGAGCCGCAAGAGCAAGGGAGAGCAAGGACGCAAGGGTACCCTGAGCAAAGTCGCGCGTCCGTATTAGGGTTTTTGACTGTATGGGTGCCCGAAACGGGCGCGATCGAACCTAAGACAGAGTAATCTCCCTCAAGAACACGAGGAACCTCCGCCGGCCAACACGCACGCACACACACACACACACAGAGAACATTCAAGGATTCCCTCCCCAGAACGCCACATGATGGCCCCAAATGGCTATCGCGCAGAGCACGCCCTCCCCCCCCGTCTCCTCGCCTCGTAGGCTGGTAGGCTTCGGGTAGCGCGCAGGCCGCCCCCCCCCCAGGCAGCCTGGGCGGGCCTCACCAGGCTCCCCAAATAGTCCCAGCTGGCCTCAATAGGCCCTCCGTCTGGGGGCGGCCGCAGCACCCCGACCCAGAGGCGAGGAGGCGGCGCTGGGGTGTCGAGACCGCCCCTGAGCACCCGGCCTGTCGAGGCCACCTGGGACCACTCAGGGAGCCTGTTGAGCCCCGCCGGGGCTAGTCACCTGAGGGCGCTGCCTGTGCGCGACCCGGAACCTTGCCATCCTCGCCCCCGACCCCCTCCTCGCTCCGAGGCGCACCTCTGGGGCGAGCGGGACCTCCCCGAACGCGGTCGCGTTCTGCAGCAATATCCAGCCTGGGAAGCGGTTGGGGGGTCGGAACTGGATGGACCTCGACAAAAACCGGTCAAGAAGAAGGAATAAGGGTAACTCCTTTCAACATCCGTCTACAAACCTCCCTGGGGTCCATCTGGTGCAACTTTTCGCCGCGCATCCGTTTTTTTGACGGTCCTGGGGCCTGAAAGCGGCGCGTGGAGACCGACAGAAGACCAACATCCACCTCGAACCAAGAGCTTCGAACCTCGACCCCCTCCTTCCTGCTCGCAAGAGCTAGTGCTAGGCCACCTTCGGGTAAGGGGTCGACTGCAGCATTCTCATTGCACCTGCCTGGCAGACGTGCTGCAGCTGATTTCTGCGTGGATTTCTCTCACTGCAACATCCCGCAATTGCGAGCGACAAACGACCTGAATTTCACGTGGAATTTTCTTAGTCTTCATTCCTGGCCACAAACAAATCCGCACGAAATTCAACTCGATATCCGGAGCGACTTCTCCAGGACAATCCGGGCCCATCCCAATGTTTGCCGAACGAAATCCGCTCTGCGATGTTTGCGCCATGAGAATTCATGTGCCCAGACCACGACCAGTACGCAGGAGGCTCCGCAGATCTACGAAGCGTCCTGCGTCACTGTCGTAGCATCGGCGACGACAATTCCAAACTTGGGGGGCATCAAGCCTGTAGTCCATCTCTTTGTCGACACCTCAGATCCCAGGCCTGCTCCACATCCTTGAGCAAGGACCGACCGTAACAAGAACAGTGTTCTTAGAGCATGAACGCGATGTGTGCGAACACAAGACAGCCCCGGCCAATAGTGTTCCGAGAACATTTGGTGCACACCACAGAATAAAGGAACGGACAATAGCATAAACATACCAACTCAGAGGTCCGAGCGGATTTCTTGGATCCGCGCTACGCCGCCCCTGGCGCGCTCCGCGCGCCAGAGAGGGGTTTCAGAGCGGATCAAAGCTTCTATGCTTATGTCATGTCTCGTTTCTCTACCAACAGGTTTTTAGAACACTCTTTGCAGGCGAGCCAGGACGCCTCGCCCACGGGGGTGAGGGAGGAGGAGGGGGAGGAGGAGGAGGAGGAGGAGGAGGGGAGGAGGAGGAGGAGGAGGGATGAGGAGGAATGAGGAGGAAGAGGACGAGGTGGAGAAGGAGGAGGAGGAGGAGGAGGAGGAGGAGGAGGAGGAGGGGAGAGGAGGAGGAGGGAGAGGAGGAGGAGAAGGAGGAGGAGGAGGAGGAGGAGGAGGAGGAGGGCCCGCGCCGATCGGACAAAAAATGAATAAGAAAACGATCACGTCCTGGACCCGCCCAAGGGGTCGCTCTGCCTGGGATTTCGAAGCAAGATAGTTGTGGAAATGGCGACGAGGGCGGCGGCGGCGGACCTGTCCTGGTGGGCGTTTTGACGAGACATTCGAAAGGAATCCAGCCGCGGCCAGAGAGGGCGACCCATGATGCCCCACAAAGGTGACAGACGTTTGACTTCCTCGATCCTCGACTTCTGTTGTTCCCATCATACTGCAGGACCACCTCCCAGAAATAAGTTCGAGCACCCCGAGAACTATCGAAACAATGTCTGCCCGACACGCTGGCGAAACACTGAACGAATATCGCCTCCCAAGACCCGACACGCGAAAACCGTCCGGTTCAGATATTTCTGGGCGCTCGGAACTCTTTCTGGTGATCAGGGCCAGACAGTAAGCTGGAACATCATAATCCTTGACCCTCCGCAGCGAAGGCGGTGCCGCCGCAGCCTGCCATGCTCGTCTGCGCCGAGCGTCGCAGGCGGAGGCTGTTCAGACCGAAGGAGTTCACCTGGCAACGGGTGGGGCGCGGGCGCGCGCAGGCCGACTGCCAGTCGTCCGCTGGCCCTCGGCACCGAACCGCTCCAGGAGGTCCGGACGTCGCATTAGGAGTCAGCGCCGCTGGCCACTCACTGAACGACCTGCATACAGGTCACGAAAACGGAGTAGTCGTGGCGACGAGAGGAGCCCCATGGCGCGCCCGAGGAAGCCCATGCGGAACGGACCAGAATTCGAGCCGAGCTCCCCACTGGCACCCAGTCCTCCCCGGGGGGGTGCGTTCTGACCGGAATCTCGAGGCGGATCCAGCCGAGGCTACGAGAAGACCCTCGCTGCCCCGAAGAGGACACGAAACAACAGAGAGCCTGTGTTGTCGTCCGTCGGCCAACGCGAGCCTCTACCCTCGACCCTCCTCCTTCTCCTCCTCCTCCTCTTCCTCCTCCTCCTCATTCCTCCTTCTCCTCCTCCTTCTTCTCCTCCTCTTTCTCCTGTCTCTCCGTAGCCATTTCGGCTCAAGCGTTCGCACGGCTGCCCGTCGCCCCTCGCCCTCGGCCTCGGCCTGGCGGCATGGCGCAGCCTAGAGGGGCTTGCGCGCCTCTGCTTGATGCGGCTGCCCTCGTGGAGGCGGCGGTGCGAAGGGCGGCCCTTGCTGGAGCGCCGCGGCGGATCGTCGCTGCGGTCGCGCGCTCCGGGGTCTCCGCCGTGCTGTTTCAGCTGGGCGAGAGGCGGGCGCCGACGGCCGATGTCGGTGCTGGTGTTGCTCGACATGAAGATCGTGATCGTCCTGACGGAGGTGCAGACCCCGCTGCGCGGGCGGCGAAGCGGCGGCGGCGCCGCCAGCGTCGCGTGTCGCGCCGCGCTGCCGCCAGGATGGACACCGAGGCCATAAAAGGAGGAGGGTGCTGGTGCGGCCGCTGCTCCTGCGGGCCTCGCGCTCGTGCAGGTGGCGGTGGCCTCCGCCGAGGCGCCCTACGACGACGACGACATGGATGACGAGTGGGCGGGAGACGCACGTCGGGTCGCCCCTCGTCTCGCGGAGGCTGGTGCTGCTGCTGGAGCCGACGGGCGCGCTGCGGCGCGGCGGTCGGCGGCGGCGGTGGCGGTCGCGGAGTCCAAGGTCGTGCAGACGGGATCGGTGCCTGCTGGCGACGCGGACGTCGAGACGGCCGAGGTGTCGGCGCTCCTGGGGAGGCTTGGCGTCGGCGCTGGGGACTCGGTCGGCCTCCTGGGGGCGCTGGGCGCCACCATCCCCTCGCTCTAGGAGGGCGACAAGGCGGTCGCGAGGCGCCTCCTAATCAACCTCGCGGACGGCCGCTACCGGTGGACTGGGCTGCTGCCGGACGCCGCTGGGGGCGGCTCGGGGGGACGGTAGGGGCGTCGGCCGTGTTGCGGCTAGGACGCCGCCCCCCACCCCCAGCGGCGCATGGTGTTCGCCTTCGGCCAGCACCACTTCGACCTCGGCTGAGGCCCGCCCCGAGGCGCTCCAGTTTCGGCTGCGGCGACCCTCTGGCCCCTCGTGCCCTCTTTCTCCTCCCTCTTCTCTTTCTCCTCCTCCTCCTCCTCCTCCTCCTCCTCCTCCTCCTCCTCCTCCTCCTCATTCCTCCTCCTCATTCCTCCCCCTCCTCATTCCTCCTCCTCCTCCTCGTCCTCATTCCTCCTCCTGTCTCCTCCTCCTCCTCCTCCTCCTCATTCCTCCTCCTCCTCCTGCTCATTCCTCCTCCTTCCTCCTCCTGTCTCCACCTGAGCTCGGGAGCCCGCGCCTCGCTCCACTCCAGCCGGAGCCTGCTCAGCGCGGCCAGCGCCGCCTCGTCCGGGAGCGGGTCCCGCTGCCAGTGCGGGAGCGGCTGCTTGGAGAGCAGCGCGGGCCTGTCGCCGAGGAGGAGGAGGAGGAGGGGGAGGGGGAGGAGGAGGACGAGGAGGAGGAGGAGGAACGAGGAGGAGGAGGAGGAGGAGGAGGAGGAGGAGGAGGAGAGGATGAGAGGAGGAGGAGGAAGGGAGGAGAGGAAGGAGAGGAGGAGGCGGAGGAGGGGGGGAGGAGGAGGAGAGGAGGAGGGAGAGGAGGGAGGAGGAGAGGCGGAGGAGGAGGAGAGAGGAGGAGGAGGAGGAGAGGAGGAGAGGACGAGGACGAGGAGGAGGAAGAGGCGGAGGAGGAGGAGGCGGAGGAGGAGGAGGAGGGGGAGGAGGAGGAGGAAGAGGAGGAGGAGGAGGAGGAGGAGGAGGAGGAGGCGGATGCGGATGAAGAGTGCACGCGCGTGCAAGGCTAGGCAGACTGTGAGGGGGGAGCAGGGGGGGGCGGGGGCGGCGCACCTGGCGTTGAGGATGCCGCAGGCCGCCGACGCGGGGCGGCGGCAGGGCGGCGGCGCGGGGGGGCTCTCACCCTCATTCGCTCCCCGCCGACCGCCCTCGCCGCCGCAGCCGACGACGACGCCCCCGTCCCCTCTGCCTTGCAAGTCCCCTGCCCACCGTCCTTCCCTCTGCCGCCCACGGATGGGGCCGAGGGGGCACTCGACTGAGGAGCCCCGCCCGCAGGCGGCGTCAAACCTGAGATATTCATTCAGGCGGACAGGCACAGCCTCGGATGAGGGATGCCGAGGATAGGACTGGGCTCTCGAAGCCTGGGCCTGGATCTCGGCGACCACCAGCGACGAGGGGGTCCTCGGTACGATGGATACAAAACTTTCGCGAGGCGGCTAAGATTCTCCCTCCCTTTGCGGGGGGGGGGAGGCACAGGGGTTGGCCACGTTGCGTCCGTCAACCGCAGCCGTGAAGCCGCAAACAGCACAACACTTGAGGCCAAAGCGAGACCACTCCTTGAGGGCGTGGGAAGGATGCAAGGCCACGCCTCCAACCTTGGTCGCCCCGCACGCCGCCGGGAAACCATCGCCGAGGAAACGGCCACAGAGGCCAGCGGAGGAGGAAGGAAGGCCAGGCCCAGCAGCCGTTGGGCAAGCCGTGGCCGCGAATTCCAGGAGCTTAGTCCGAGGCGCGATCTGAGAGCAACCTGCGCACGTCCAACGATTGCTGCACCGCGAAAGGCGGTGCGACGAAGAGTCCAGGGCCCGCGCCAGTTTGGACAAGGACTGGGTCCTGGGCCTGGATACCCTGGGGCCGAATTCAGGGGCAACAGCAACACTATCGATCAATGCGCGCCTCGCTCTTCTCCGCACAAGCAAGGCAGTGACATCCCAGCGATCCGTGAACGGGATCGGGTGTCCGACCGACGTTTCCCACCCCCTCCTCGCCGCCCACCCCGCCCAGACATCAGCGCAAGCATTGCCGTGAGAGAGGAAGGCTTTGAAAAGGGGAGGTGATACGCTCGGGCTCAGCTTCCAGGTGGGAAGCAGTCCAGACAACCTCAACGGACCCTGGTCCACGTTTTTTGGCCGCCTGCAGACATCTAACCCAGAGATCAGCATTTCGGCCATAAGGCCGAGCAGCGCGGCCAGACCTCCAGCCTTCAACCACGGGCTTGCAATCGCAAGCGTAAACGATATCACCAGAAGAATTCTCGAGGCCCAAGGCCAGTGCCAGGAGCTCTGATGGGGGCACAGTCTGTCGTCGTCCAGAGAGACAGGCAGCCATTCCGCAGACGGGGGGCCACACCGCCTCAGAAGGATCCCCGTCCGAAGTCCGACGCATGACTACCACCGCTGCTCCGCAGCGTCTCCGACGATCGTCAGAGCTGCGCTCTCCCCCTGCGCCGCCCCCAAACAGATAGAGGGGGGGGGGGGTGTCCCGCAGGGGCCGAGAGCTCCTTCAGCAAGCACTGGCCGAGGAAAATGGGATCAGAAAAACCAGGTCCCTCCTGAAACCGAGGAACTGTCATACTGGCTGCAGGCACTCCCCTCAGCCACAAGGAAGGGTCGAGGTCAGCATTCGCCAACGCCTGCGGAACGAGTGCGTCCGTAGACGTGTGATCAGGGTGGGAGCAATTTTTCGGGCACTCCCAGATGCGGTGGCGCAGCGTCTCAGGGGCAGCTCTGCACTGTGGGCGCCGACGATCGACTTGGCACCCTGCATCGTGCTGCCTCTGCTGCGCCCGCCTCCCACCTGCTGTGGCCGAGACCGTCGCGCCCCACAGGTCCATGTCACCCTTCCTGGCGAAGGCCTCCAACTCGCGCTGAATGCCATGCAGATCCGCTCCATCCGCGAGCTGTTCGCCATCAGGATGCTTGGCGGCCAGCCGCCAGGCAACAGCGCCGCAATCGTGTTCAAAGTCCGCCAGGAGCTCACTGAAATCCTCCGGCACGGTGTCGTTGTAGCCATCCTCGCCGAAGGCAAGGAACGTGTAGTCCTCTGGCCCCTCAGCACCTGAGCGTCGCCAGCGGGTGGCCTCCAGGGGCACCCGACCCGCCTGCAACAATGTAGCTTGAAGGGCAGCGATGGGCCCGCGGACACCGCACCAGCGGACGCGATCGCCCAGTCCAGCACGAACACGTGGCCAAACCCGAGCAATGCGGCCATGCAAATACGGGTGCGCAATCCACATGCGAAACCACTCAGTAAGCACATCCTGTCGAAGCTGCACGGAGGGGTCGCTTGTGCCAAGCGTCGCCTGCAAAACCGTCTGTAAGCATCGCCCCCCTCTTGTGGCGAGCAATCGAGATCGAAGCTTGCGTGCGCAGCTTGGTCATCATGGAGGGCGGCGCTCCGTGAGCTTGATGCCCATATGTAGCAGAGGGAAGCACGCCAGCCCTCCACAAGCCACGCGCCACCATGTGGCTGCCAGCAAGTCGCCGAAGCTTCTGGGTCCTGCCCCGACGCGCCGTAGCCCTGACCATTCGAGCACGAAGCTTGGGTCGGGCGCGCCGTCGAGCACCAGCTGCGTCAACTCCCAGGTCGACCGCCGAGGAGGCGTGAGCAACAGGAATGCCCATGCTCTTCAAGGAAGTGACGAGAGACAACCCCAGCGCGTCATCGCTGGCAACAAGCTTCGTCTTGTCAGAGATCGCCAAGCGGTGGTCCTTGAACGCATGAGCCAATGGCTGAGCGGCCGTCAACATGTCTCCAATGACAGTAGCACGCGCGCCTTCCGTCCTGCATACAGTGTCGTCAATGAATGTCCAAAGCCCCGCTCGCGGGCACGCAACACGGGCCTCCTGGAGGAGGCCGTGCAGTATCACCTTGGCCATGTCCACTCCACGCGGAGAACCAGCAACAATAGACTTGCCAGGCTCCAGGGCAGAGCTGACCAAGACGCCCCGCTTGATGAGGCGGGGTGCCGCATACATACCCACCTCCAGGACAGTGATGATGGCGGGGTAGTGAAGAGAGCGACTGGCCTTCATCAGCAGCACAAAACTGATCGAATCATAAAACTTCTGCAAATCGAGGAAGGGAGTGGCGTATGACACGCCCAACTCGCGATCACATTCATCCAGGGTGGCCCTAGCCAACGCCGCCCGCAGAGCGGAGGACCCCGCGATCGCCGTGTCCCAGAAGGCTCCTTGCTTCTCCGTCCAAGAGTAAGACGGGGCTGAACGCATCCTGCTCCGCAACTTGGCAGTGTGAGGCATCAGACCGAGCACCCTGTGGCCGCCAACCCCCTTTGGAATGGAGGCACCGAGAACCGTCGTACCACAGGCCGCACTCCTGAAAGCTCGATACCATTCAAGAGGTTCACCAGCGCACGACGGCCAATATCTGGCAGCCGCAGCGCGTCATTTGGCCCCAGCGCGTCAACTCCTTGAGCCTTGCTCGATGGCATGGCCCGTAGGGTGGAGGTGAGCTGGTCGAGCTCAAAGGGCGGCAGCGCTTCCTCCAAGGCGTCCGAGTGCAACTGGTTCAGCCAGTAGTGGAGGTCCTCTTGAGTGTCCACCTTCTCGCGCCAGATCTCAGACCAGTGCTGGCGCTTGCCTTCTAAGAGAAGCCGAGGGTGACTGGTGGGGCAACCATCAGGGCCAGCACCTTCCCATTCAGGTGGAGGGTTGGCTTGACATGGCGATGCGCTAAGCCTGGCTTGCGTCGCCACTCATCGCGCACCCACACCATGAAACTGGCCCTGGATGCTGTCATTGCCCGTGAAAAGCCCAGTCCGACCAGCGCTGGGCCAGCTGTGCGACCTGGTCCAGCGCATCATCCTCTAGCTCATCCAGGATGCCCGCGTCCGAGACCCACGCCTCGGCGAGCTCGAGAGTAGTCTTTTTGCCAGAGTACGCGTCCTTCTCCAGCAGATCCAGACTCAGCAGATGCCGCCGTAGTTGGGACAGGCAGTCCTCAGCCTGGCACAGGTCGACTCCGTTACGGGTGAGGGCGCGGAAACGAACCAAGAGAGTGGTGGTGATGCCCCACCACTCGGCATAGCTGTTCCTCATGTGGGTACGTCTAAGAGTGGCCCGCAACCTCGACCACTTCACCGCGGGCCCTGCGGCGCGACCCACGCATGCACGCCGATCTGCGCCGTCCAGGCCCTCAGTGTCGAGGATGGCCTGTTCCAAAGAAGAGACCCAACAAACATACTCATCAGACATGCGCTCACGCTCTTCCGCGCGCCACTGCAGGATGCGGCAATCTGAAGGGCGCGCTGCAGGTAACGCACCCCGAGGACAGCACCGCCAAGCTTGATCAAGCCAGGCCTGAGCACGTGCGCGGATCCTGGCTTGGTCCTCGATGCTGGGGGCGACCGTAGGGCCCATCACAGTTGAGCCACAAAGCGCCTGGGGCGCACGACTTGGTCCTACCGCCTTCCCCCAACGAATGCCTTGCTGGTGTGCTGGAACGGATGGCGCATCCTGATGGAAGACAGCTTGGTCGCGTAGGCAGACAGGTCCAGAAGGGGGCGGAGCGCGCTGTGGGGCAGGAGTCTGCGGTGGAACCTGCACAGCACAAAACGGGTCATGCACCCACTCCTCCTCCTGGAAACTATCGAGGCCCTCCAAGTCCATGGTGGTAGGCACTCGTGCGGCGTTCTGACTAAGAGGTCCCAGGAGGTCGGTGCCCTCAACCCCATGCCTTGCGGCGAAGGGGCGAGCAGTGCGTGCCTCCTGGGCCGACTCCCATCCGCGAAAACGTGACGACGCACAGACCTCTGTGAAGCAGAACTCGCCATCTGAGTAGCACATGTGCCCATCCCAGAGGAATGCACGTCTCTGGCCAGATGGGCAATAGCAGTGGCAGCCGCCGCCCGTGCCGAGGCAGGGGCCTCCCGGCCGCTGCAGCTCGGGTCCACGCCTCCGCGAGGGAGGGGCGCGCCGAACAGCCGCGGGTCCACGCCTCCATTGAGGGACTCACCGTGCCACGGGTCCACGCCTCCGTGGAGGGGCGCGCCGCGGGGCTGGGGGGCCCAAGGGCCTGGGGGCAGCGCCGCCAGTGCTGCCGGCCAAGTATCCTCAGTCACCAAGAAGGGGGCGCGCACCTCCTCTCCTTCCTGATGCTCCGAGGTCGCGAGCTCCGCCTGACTAGCAACAAAGCCTTCATCCAAGTCCTCAGGGAGAGCCCCTTTGCGCCTCTGGAGTGCAGCAGCTCGTCGACGCTGCCTCTTGCTGTCAGGTTGGGGATGGGCCCGCGGCCGCATGGCAGTAGGCAGAGCCTTGGGCGCGACTAACTTCGAGACCCAGCGCTCCTCGCGCGCGCCCTCGATGGTGATCAAAATCCCGCAATGCGACTTCCAAGGGGCACTCTGCGCAGCATGCAACGTCAAATCAGGGCACGTGCGGCTGGCAAACACATAGTCATACAGGCGGCCAGGGCCCTTATCGCAAGTCACTTTACAATTCAACGGGACCTCCACCCGCGCCTGCAACTGCTGAACCCAGCCGCTGGCCACGAGACTGGGCGGTTCACAATTCCAATCCGCAACGACCAGCCACGGGTCCGCAAGAACCCGAGTAAAGGACGCCAGTGCGACCGTGATGCCGTTATTGATGCCGCGGAACTCCAGGCCGGGCTGCAGGTAGGCGGCGATCACCACCACATCCCCCGTCCTCAAGTGCAGGGTGAGCGGAACGAACCCTTTGCAGGGGTCCTGGCGGCCTTCAGCACGGGCGGCCGCACGCGTGCGCTGAAAAGAAGAGCTGGCCACAAACTTGCGTGTGAGGATCCATTCACCTCCACTGAGGCCCGACTCCGAGAGCCCAGAGGGACGCGCGGGAGTAGAGCTCAACTGCCATCCGTCCTTATCGAGGTCGGTCTCCGGCTGCGGCAAGGCGTTGGCCCCTTGATGGGTCCCCACCAGGGCCACAACTGAATGATCGTAAAACTTCTCCGTGAGGAACCGTCGGGCTTGAGAGCCCCACTCTGTGAAATTAGAATAGAACACCGTAGCATCTCCGACTGGGGCGCCCGTGCTACCCGCGCTCGTGGGCGGCAGCAGGCTCAGCAGGAACGTCGCGGCCAGGAGCAGCACCTTCAGTGGCGACCTCGCCACGGCCAGCGGCCCGCTGGGCCTCGCGCGAGGACGCAGCGATGGAGGCGACCAGCTTGCCGCGCTCCTCCGCCGAGGGCTGGGCAGGGGGGGGGGGGCTGTGCCGCCCCCCCTGCCCTCGGGCGTAGGCGAGACAGGAGCTGCCTCCGAGGCCGCGCCCTCTGCCTCGTCCGCCCTGGCCTGGCCGCCCTCGGCGCGGCGCCGCTTGCGGGGGGCCCGCAGCGCCTGCTTGGCCGAGGCAAGCGGCTCCTTGAACTGTTGCTCGCGGGCCTTGGCCTGGGTGGCGATGTCATCGAGCTCCTTCTGGAGCTGCAACAACTTTTGCTTGTCCTCCTCCTCGTAGTCGTCCAGGTCCTGGAAGAGCTGGGGGTCAACTCCGAAGATAGGGGTAGCCTCGCCAACCTCAGGAGTGGCCGAAGCTTCAGCTCTGACGCCTGCACCACCTCCACCCTGCGTGGCCTCCTGGGCCACCAAGCGGGCCTGGTCCGCCTCGAAGAGCTCCTCCGCTGCCACGAGCTGGCGCCCCTTACGCTCCTCCAGCCAGGCCTCCGCCGAAAGGAGCTGCTTGGACGCCTTGGCGAGCTTGGCCTGCCTCTGAGCACAGAGCGAGGTAGCTTCACGCAGGACAACGTACGGGCACTTCGCCTTGGGCTTCGGCTTGACCCGCTCCGCTGCCTCTTCGAACTGGTGAGCGAGCTCCAGCGCCGTAGAGTCCGAGGAAAGACCAGCCATCTTGAGGTACTGCTGCAGGAGCTGAGCGGGCTCGGCCTTGGACGGGAGAGGAGGCCAATCCTTGGAAGCAGGGGGCCATGGTGGGGTCGACCACTCGGACTTCTCGGCGTTCGCCCACGGGGCGCGGGAGTGCTCCGAGCGGATCCAAGGCGCATTCTCGAAGCCTGAGACGTGGGAGCCACAGACTTTGCACTTACCATACTGCAACCGAAGACGCCAATCCCAAGCCCAGCTTCCGCAGGAACTGCAGGTGGTGTACGACGATTCCTGATTCTTCGCGCCATTGGCCGACATCTGACGGGTCATCAAAGCAACCGCAGGTGTCAACTTGGCGGTGTCAGTGCTGGGGCTGACCAGCACAGGAAAGCAGCTGCGTCGCCTGGCCACTCACGCAGCGGTGCGATGAGAACTCGGAAGTCTGGCCGCGGACTAGCGGTATCCACTTGTTCCACTGGGGAACTCAAAGCCTTGAGCCGAAATTGCTTGAGCCAAAATGGCTACGGAGGAGGAGGAGGAGGAGGAGGAGGAGGAGGAGGAGGAATGAGGAGGAGCAGGAGGAGGAATGAGGAGGAGGAGGAGGAGGAGGAGGAGGAGGAGGAGGAGGAGGATGAGGAGGAGGAGGAGGAGGAGAGGAGAGAGAGGAGGAGGAGGAGGAGGAGGAGGAGGGAGGAGGAGGGCGAGGGGGGGAGAGGAGGATGAGGAGGAGGAGGCGGATGAGAAGGAGGAGGAGGAGGAGAAGGAGGGGGAGGGGGAGGGGAAGGAGGAGGAGGAAGAGGACAGGCGACCCCGGAGCCCTCGCGCTGAGGAAAACTCGCGACGAACATCTTCGGCGAGTCGGAGAGCACGCAGCGACGGGAACACGAGGAACACGAGGTGGAACACGAGGAAGACGCCCCAACGACGAGGAGCACGACGAGGAATGCGAGGAGGAGCCTCTCGCGTCGAGGGAAGAACTCGCGACGAACATCTTCGGCACTGCTGGGAGACGTCAACAAAACGACTCTGGCCTCCCGAGAAGTTTTCAGAGCCTTCTCCGAAGACGCAGGACGCTTCTCAAAAGGCGCGGGGGCTTCTGATACGACGCGCCACCTTCTGAGAAGGTCTTCTCCTTCTCATTTGCCCCTCTCGGTCGCCACCGGCATGAAAATAGCACCCTTGCGGGACCCTGAGCAGCCTTACGCAGGTGCGATAGGGGGTCACGATGTGGGTCTCGATGGGATGCCACGAGGGGTGTTTCGATGAAATGCCACGATTCCAAGATCCTTCGCAGCTTTACACAATTGCGACGGGGTCCACGATAGGGGGTCTCGATGAGATGCCACGATGGGTGGATCGGGAAAGGCGTAGGGATATGCGGCCAGGGAAGTCGGGGTATGAATGTAGGGACAAGGATACAGGGTAAGGATGACACAGATAATGGTCGGGGAGTGACAGGAATGGACGTATCAGACAGGTGGTCGTCATTTTTTCCAGAGCACGGCTATGCACACGCCAGCATGAAAATAGCAGGTCCAGAAGCAAGAGAAAGGGCAACCATGTGCAGGCCAACATCTGCACATGAACACACAAGACAACAGCAACACATCCGGATAACATTCTTGGGGGCCGAGAAACTGAACCAGACCCCCAGTGAGCCTGCCGATGGCTTCGTAGCGAGGACACGGACAGGACTGAGACGGCACTGGGAGGCCACTGGAGACAACGGGACGCGACGGGAGACAACGTCGCTCCACCAACTTGGGGAGACACCGGGAGGCAACGCCACCCACCGATTCCGGATCCAGCGGTGCACCTGCTCGTTGCTTTGAACGCGAATATGAAGTCCTTGCGGACAAGCTGCTCAGGGACAAACGCGACGCTGGGATCTGCGTACGAGGAGGAGGAGGACGACGTGGAGGACGATGAGGGAGCACGAGGAAGGATGAAGAGTAGGAGAGGAGAGGACGGACGAGAGGTGACGATGACAGACATGATGAAGAGGGGAAGAGGAGGATGTTGAAGTGCAGCCGCTGTGCCCCCAAACCCCGCCTCCGCAGCTACATTCAATGCTGATTGCAGAGCTCTTGAGCACACGGTCGAAACAGCAGTCAATAGCCTTGGCGGGAGGATCCCGCCACTTGATAGGAGGAGGTTGGGGAGCAGGTGGCAGGACGAGGCGAATGATGATAGTGAAAAGGACAAGAACGAACTGTATGGAAGAAGAAGATGATGAGGAGGAACCGGAGGAGACGAAACAGCAGGAACGAGGAGCGACGAGACAGCTGAGGAGCAACATGAGCAAGACCGAGGAGGAAGACGGCGGTGGATCCAAAGAGGCGGAGGAGGGCGGGCACTGGGGAATCAACTGGCTTGGAGTCCATCCTCCTCTTGCCTCCTCCTCCCTCCTCCCTCCTCCTGCCTTCTCCTCCTCCTTCTCCTCCCTCCTCCTCCCCTCTCCTGCCTCCTCCTCCTCCTGCTCCTCCTGCTCCTCCTCCTCCTCCTCCGCCTAGCCGTGTGGGCCTGTCGTCGCTCTTCTCCCGCGCGAGGCCGAGCTCCAACATCCGACGCGCCCCCTCCCAGGCGGGGGCCCCCTCCCAGCATCTGCCAAGCAGTGGCATTTTCTTCGGTGCTTGTTTTCGGCTTCCTTTGCCTGACTCATCTTCCCGATCCCTCACAATTGGACGCGCTCATGCTCAATCTCGCTCCTACTCAGATCCGCTCACACTCAAGCTCACTCGTGATCGAACACATTCATCTTTAGGCTCACGCACCCATACCACTTACACTCATATGCTCATACCCTGCCTAGGCCATATCTTACCCACACGCAGTGACTCACGGTCAGGCCTACTCATACTCGCTCCTCGTATCCAGACTCGCCCATGATCACCGCGATGTAGCACACGTTGCACTTGGGCATCTGAAGGGGGAACCGCCACGGGGTAGGATACCAAAACCACGTAGAATACTGAAATGGCTGAGGAATTGACATGCCAATCCGTATTGGGATGACTAGCCGCGTGAGGCGTGGGCCTGCGCACAGTCTCACTTATTCGTCAAGCTTGTGCAGCACGCTGCCAGGAGCGCCAGGAACACTGGCCCTGTGTATCTGGAGAATGGCACATTGTCGGTGGAGCAACTCTCGTCTGAGATGGTGAACTCTTGATGATGTGCGTCCATATATTTTTCCACATTGTTCGCCCTGGTCTCTTCGTGGGTAGTTGGTCTGCTTCTTCATGCGACTACGGCCTTTCCAGTTCCAGCTCTGATTTTGGCTGTGGGGAGAACCCGAGCGCGAGCACCCCTATCGAAACAACGACCCCTCCTCGGCCGCTCGGTCGCCGCTCGCGAGAGCTTAGGCCATGCCACCGATGAGCTCGACCATTTGCTCCGACCTGGGGCTGGCCGTCTCCCATCACGACGGCCGTGGCGCCCTGCAAAAACACAATCGCAACCATCACAGGAGGAGCAGGAGGAGCAGGAGGAGGAAGATGAGGATGAGGATGAGGCGGATGAGGCGAATGAGAGAGAGGAGTAGGAAGAGGAGGAGGAGGAGGAGAAGGAGGAGGATGATGAGGAGGAGAGGGAGGACGATGAGGAGGAAGAGGAGGAGGATGATGAGGTGGATGATGATGATGATGCTGCTGCTGCTGATGATGATGATGATGAGGAGGAGGAGGAGGAGGAGGAGCGAGGTGGAGGTGGTGGAGGAGGAGGAGGAGGAAGAGGAGGAGGTCGGGTCGCCTAAGCCCTTCGGAGAAACCCTCCACCTAGATGGGATCGGAGTAGATGGGGTCGGAGGATCGCGCCGCATCGCCGATGCATCGCCGATGAGGCTCGATGTGGGGCCCGACTTGCTTCACGTCGACGTCGCCGAGCATCGCCGACGTCGACGATGCATCGCTGGTGCATCTCCGGTGCATCGCGATGCATCGCCGATGCATCGTCGATGTATTGTTGACGTGGCGGCACTCGGAGCCCATCTAAGAGGCCTCTAGCTCGGCGGGTCACCGTGACCTCGTGCGCCTGGTGGATGGCCGCCAGGCCAGCGGCCACCTCCACGGTGCTGCTGAGAACCAGAAGCGCAGACATGATCGAGTCGTGAAACCAACCTGGACGGCATGTTTTTGGCCAATGTCGGCCTCGGAGGGCCCTCGCCAGGCCTCGGGACCGTCCAACAACGACTCAAGATAAAAAGAAAACGCTTCCGGGGGAAGGGTCGGGACTTCCAGGGACCCCGTATTGAACAAACCAGGGCGTCGCATGTCTGGGAAGGTGGGCTCGCAGCTTCTGAGTGCAGTGCAGGTCAGTCCGGGCAGGCAGGCCCGTCAGAGCAGGAAGGTGGAGCCCAAGCGGCTGCAGGGCAGGCAGGGCTAGATCGAGCTGCTGGCAGTTCGTGCGCCGATCACGGCCAAGGCCATTTTTGGGCCGAGCGCTGCACACCACACGCCCCTCGCTGGCTCGGCCATAGAGGCCCGTGCACCCACCGTGGGCTCAGAGGGGCCTGGAAGAGATCGGTGCCTGGTGCATGGGCATCTGTCCTCGTCGCCCGTTCCGGGGCCCACCTCCGGGCAACAGAGCCTTGGGCGTGCGCTGGGGGCTGCACGCGGGGGCCCGTGCGGCGGCCGGCGGCGGGTGGGCCGAGAGGCCCGTAGGATGCCCCTGTCCGCGTCGTCCAGGTCCCGCGTCCAGATCACGGCATCCTGCAGGTAGGACAGCGCGTGCTTCTGGTTCGAATTCGGCTTCTGCGGCGCGACGCTCTGCGGCGAACCTCGGGGGGGGATCAGCCAGAAGGATTCCAGCGGACCGGCAACGTGCAAACGGGACAACCGTGTGTCGATAGGAACTGCTGGGCAGCGGGGCCGAAACCAGGTGCACGCAGCAACTCTATGTTCCACCTCTCCACCCTTCCTCGGAGGTTGCCAGGGGTGACCCTGGCTCAGGGTGACCCCAGCTTTCCAAGGAGAGCGCCTCCAAAGAACACTCCTCGCCCGGACAACACTACATAAACATAACATGAGCTTGTGGTCCGCGAGAACTTCCTGGATCGGCGCCAGACCGCGCCAGGGGCGGCGCCAGAGGCACCGCCAGGGGGGCCCACTGCCGATCCAAGAAATCCGCGCACAGCGCCGAAAGTTCGTATCCGTGAGAAACTTGTACTCACGCGTCCTCGTTTTGAAGAGACAGCGCCCCGCGTCCCTCTCCTCTCTCCTTCTCTTCCTATCTTCTCTCCTCCTCCTCCTCCTCCCCCTCCTCCCTCCCCCCCCTCCGTGCCTCTGCCCCCCCACACCCCGCACACGCTTCGTGGCCCTGCAGGCCCCACAGGGCTGCGTTCGCATGCGCCCACCGCGCCCATTTTTGAAGGGGAACTGGGACACACAAGTAAACACACACAAATAAAAGGATTCTCCATATTTTCCCATATTGTCTGAGTTTCTGTCTCCCCCCCACTTCCTATATTTTCCCATATTTTCTGAGGAGTCGACGATTAATTGTGTCTGTGTGTTTCTTTCCCTCCTGAATTTTGGCACGCCCCTCGCACGCCTCGTGGCCCCATACGGAATTTCCACCGTGTCGCGGCCCCGTCAGGAACTCCACCGAAGGCCCCAGTCGCAGGGATTACGCGCGCCCGCGCGACCCCACACACCCCTCACACGTTTCGTGGCCCCCTGAGGAGCTCCACCGAAGGCCCCAATGGGCAAGGTCTACGTGCACCCACTCGGCCCATGTCGGCACACCTCTCACACGTTCCGTGGCCCCATAAAGGACTCAGCCAGAAACCACAAAGGCATGGTTTACATGCGTCTGCGCGACCGATGTCGGCACACCTATCACACGTTCCGTGGCGCCATAAGGAGCTCCACCGGAGGCCCCACTGGCAAGGTTTACATGCGCCCGCCCGACGACAATTCGGCACACCACTCACACGCTTCGTGGCCCCATAGGGAACTCCACCCAAAGCCCCAACAACAATACTTACGCGTGCCCGCGCGACCCATGTCGGCACACCCCTCAAACGTTTCCTGGCTCCACAGGGAGCTCCACCAAAGGCTCCAGCGGAAGTGTTCTCACAAATCCGCGCGATCGGCTTCGGCACACCACTCACACGTTTGTCGTGGTCCCACGAGGAGCACCATCGAAGGCCCCAGTGGCAGGGTTTACGTGGCTGCAGGACACATGTCGGCACACCCCTGACACGTTTCGTGGCCCCATAGGGAGCTCCACAAAAGGCTCCAATGGCAGCCACACCCCTCACACGTTTCGTGCCCCCACGAGGAGCACCACCGACGGCACCCGTGACAAGGTTCACGTGCATCTGCACGACAAATACATGTCGGCACACCCATTACACGTGCCGTGGCGCCGTCGAAAGAGCTCCACCGAAGGCCCCAAAGGCAAGGTTCACAGGCATCCGCGCGGTCCACAAAACCCATTGTGGCACACCCCTCGAACGTTTCGTGGCTCCATGAGGAACTCCACCAACGACCCTGGTGACAAAGGTTTACATGCGTCCGCGGGACTCATTTCGGTAGACCCTTCACACTTCCTGGTCCCGTAAAGAACTCCACCGAAGGCCCCAATGGCAAAATGTACGCGCGCCCGTGCGACCGGGAGACCCGCCGAAGGCCCAGGTGGCAGGGTTTACATGCGTCCGCGCGAAAAATTGCGGCACACCCCTCACACGTCGCGTGGATTCGATAGGGATCTCCACCGAAGGCCTCAATAGCAAAACTTATATGCGTCCGCGCGACCCATTTCGGCCCCCCGTTCACAGGCTTCGTGGCCCCTCAGAAAATTCAGCCGAAAGTCGCCCGCGCGTCCCGTCGGCACACCCCTCACACGTTTCGTGGCCCCACAAGGAGCACCACCACAGCACCAATAGCAAAAACACACGCGTCCGCGCGACAATTCCGGCACACCCCTCACACGCCCCGTGGCACCATAGGGTGCAATGGCAGGGTCTACATACGTCCGCGCCACCCATGTCGGCACACCCCTCGGACGTTTCGTGGACCCATAGGAATCCGGACCGAAGGCCCAACTGGCAGGGTTCACGTGTGCCCGCACGATCCATGTCTGCACACCCTTCAAACGTTTCATGGCCTTACAGAAAACTTTACCGAAAACTCAAGTTGTAGGGCTTACGTGCGGCACCGCGACCCATTCCGGCACACCACTCACACATTTCGTGGCCCTATTAAAAAAAGAGGCCCCACCGACGGCCCCCATGACAGGGTGTCCATGCGTCCGCGCGACCCATTTTGGCACACCCTTGAAGCGTTTCGGGGCCCCACGAGGATACCCACAAAAAGCCCAGGTGGCAGGGTGTACGTGCGTCCGCGCGACCCATTTCGGCCCCGCGTTCGCACGTCTCGCAGCCCCATTAAAAAAAGGTCCGCCGAAGGCCCCAATCGAAAAGCCGACGTGCGTCCGCAAGACACAATGCGGCACACGCCTCGCACGTTTCTTGGCCCCACAGGGAACTCCACCGAAGGCCCCCATGGCAGGGTTTATGTGCGTCCGCCCGACGACAATTGGCACACCGTTCACACGTTTCGTGGCCCCCATAAGGAAGCGCCACCGGAAACCCCAACGGCAAGGTACACACACACACATATATATATATATATATATATACATACATATATTTATGTATATATATCTATGTATGTATGTGTGTATGTATGTGTATATATATTTATATGCGCTCGAGCGACCCATGTCGGCACACATCACATGTTTCGCGGCCCCATATGGAACGCCATCGAAGGCCCCACCGGTAAGGTCCACATGCGTCCGCCCAAGCCATGTCGGCACACCCTTCACACGTCTCGTGGTCCCAAAGGAGCTCCACCGAAGGCCCCAATGGCGGGGTCCACATGCGTCCGCACGATCCATTTCGGCACACCACCCAGAAGATTCGTGGCATCATACGGAGCTCCACCGAAAACCCCAGTGGCAAGGCCCACGTGTGCCCGCGCGACCCATGTCGGCACACCCTTCACACGTTGTGTGGCCCCGTAAAGAGCTTCATCAAAGGCCCCAGCGGCAGGGTCCACCTGCGACGGGGTTCACATGTAACCGCACGACCAATTTCGGCACACCCCTCAGACGCTTCGTGGCCCAATAGGGAGCTCCGCCGAAAACGACTCTCACATGTGCATTGCTCGCTCACACATGCATTTGGTTGGGTCCCCCGCCAGGATAATGGTTTCTTCGGCTCGGCCATGATCATCCCTGGCAACCTCCGTGGTATTGGAGCAGGGGCGAACCTGCTTCGCTACCAACTAGAAATGAGGATGTCAGAAAGAATCTGTCGAACTATGAGATCTTTCTGCAAAGCGATGTGAAGCGGGTCGTGTATCAAAACGCTGTAGAGGGGGCGCGGTGAAAAAGGATCCTTGAGATCCAACGTGCCAGCGGCAAGGACAAGGTGAGAAGCAGGCAAGGCAAGAGGACATACCGTTCGAGTCCGACCCCCCAGAAGACCGTCGGAAGGCATCGGCGTCGGCGGCGAGGAGGCCTGTGCCTGGAGGAGCAGGCGGCTCCAGTGGCTCGGCGACCTCAGCCGGTCTGGCAGCCGGTCGAGCACCTCGCGCTCCTCGACCAGGTACCTCACCACGCCGAGGTGACCCTGCAGCGCCGCCAGCTCCAGCGGCGTCTCTCCTGGAATAAGAGACAACAATCAACACACACGCACTTTTGGTCGGCGGGGCGAGAGCGAACCTCTTCCGCTAAAAGCTAGGCGGGCTACGCACAGCTCTCTTCAGGGACAGCATACACATGTGATTTTCGGGGCTCCGTGCGGAACGCGCCAGCATGGGGGGGTCAGCGCCGATCCAGGAACTCCGCGTGGAGCTCCGCACATCACGGCCAACATCCACGGTAAGGACGCGGTGCGTACTCCCGCAGTGGCACCTTCGCCTCCTTGCCTCCTCGGCCAATCCTTGGCCAGCTTCGGCATCCGAGGACCTCCAATTCCTCCAATCTGGAGGGTCCGAGGGCCTCTGGAGGCCTTCTAGGTGGGGTCCGAATACATGGGGTCGGAGGACCGCGCTGCATCACCGATGCATCGGCGATACATCGAGGATGCATCGGCGATGCGCTGGCGACGTCGCCGATGCATCGGCGCTGTCGGCGTGGAGAAATTCTGACTCTACATCGGGGCGCATCGTCGACGCACCGGCGATGCGGAGCGATCCTCCGGCCCCATCTGCTCGGACCCCTTCTGGGCCAGGGCCTTGCATCCCTACCTTGCGCTAGGTCGGGCATGTCCTCCCACAGGCGGATTCTGGACGACACATAGAGAAGAGTCCCAACATGCTCCAGGATGGTGAGACGCTGTAGAGAACTCGTCCCCAGACTGTTTTTGAGCTCGACTTAAACCTTGCGCCCTTACCGTCAAGGCGGGCGTGTCCCCCCCCCACGGGTTAAACAACTACTCGAAAAATGCGCCCAAACATGGTCAACAAATAGTCCCCATCTGTTTTTTTTGTTGTTTGTTTTTTTGTGATTCTTTTTGAATATTCCTCCTGCGGGAGGGACGGGCCCGACTTAACCTTACCGCCGATTTTGGCTGCGTGCCCGTGCGCTTGCTTCTGCCCTCGCCCTCCGCCGCCGAGCACCGCGGCCTCCGCCAGGGGGTCGGCCGCCGCCTCGACCAGCGCCTGGACGACGTCCAGGTCGCCCCTCGCGCAGCTCCAGTGCAGCGGCGTGCGCCCCGACCTGCAACATCGAACCGATCCACGATCGGGCGCGGCGGCCTCCTCCTCCTCCTCTTCTTCTTCTCCTTTCCTCTTTCCTCCTCCTCCTCCACCCCGCCCCCAGGCCAACCATAGAAGGGCGGCGTCTTGCCCAGACTCGGGCGCGGCCCAACCGACCTCTTGCAAACCGTCCCCTGCCGTGGCGCCATCCTCGCCTTTCAAGCTTCCCTCCGGCCGCGTGCGTGCGTCTCGGGGCGAGGTGAGGGGGGAGTCACGAAGGGATTGGCTTGCTAAGGGTCGGTTCGGCCGCCCCTGATCCACGAGCGGCGAGCATATCCGTATCTGGGCCCTCGCGGTCCAAATTCCTGGGCGCGGTCCCGCGGATACGCGGCCGCACGGATGGGTTCCACGCGGTGCCTTCGCGAAAAACGGTCCTCATCCGCGTTGCTGCGGACCACGGGCCTGGCCTGCTGCGGATACGCAGCTTTTCGCCCACAAATCGGCGGCGAGCGAGGGGGGGAACCGAGAAGGAGAAGGCCTTCTCAAAGGCGGCGGGGCTCCTCAGAGGGCCTCAGACCTTCCGAGAAGTTGTTTTGTCTCTTCGGGGAAGGCTTCGGAAGCTTCTCAGAAGGCTGGAGGACATCCGAGCCTTCTGAGGAGGCCCGCCCCTTCTCACTTCCCCTCTCGCTCGCCGTCGAACCAAAGATACCGATACTGTTAGGTCGGGCCTGTCCTCCTACAGGCGGATTTTCGATTAACCACAGAAAATAATCAAACAATGCTCAAACATAGTCAGAAATAACAGAAACATCGTCCCCAGAGTATTTTTTGACTATTATTGAATATTCCCCCCGTCGCTCGCCGCCGAACAAGAGAGACCCCTACCGCTGCGCCACGGCCCTCTCCCGGGGTGCGACCTGGCCGCGACCTCGAGGCGACTCCGCCAGTGGTGACGAGGGAAGGGCTGCGACCTCGACATTTATATATATATATATATGTTTATTCATAGCTATTCGCATATACATACACACATATATACATATATATATACATATATATGCATGAACATGTAAGTTCACACACACATATATATATATATATAGCCTTCAGCTGCACGCGATGACCCTGAGCAAGAATGACCTTCGGTGCGAGGCTTCAGGGAGCCGCAAGAGAGAGAGAGAGAGAGAGAGAGAGAGAAAAAGAGAAGCCGTGCACGTCAGAGGTGCCTTGGGAGAAGGGGCGAAACGACTGCGACCAGCGATGCGAAGCCTCCGGCGTGGCTGGCTCCGCGCGCAAGGGAAACTTACAGATCTCGCCGTGCATACCCTCCTCGCCAGACTCCAAGCGGGGGGACCACATCCGAGCGTGCAGGCCACGGCTGGGGAGACCCCCCGTGAGCCCGCACCAAAGGTCACTCGGCGAAAGGGGCCCCCTCACGTTGAGTCAGCTCCTCTGAAGGGGCCCTGGGACACACAAATCAATACACACAAATAAACATATTCCCCCTATGTTTCCAATGTTTCGGGGTTTTTGTCTTCCCCCCCACTTCCCATCTTTTCCCATGTTTTCTGGGGAATCGCCGATGAACTGTGCCTGTGTGTTTCTTTCCCTCCTCCTCCTCCTCCTCCTCCTCCTCCTCCTCCTCCTCCTCCTCCTCCTCCTCCTCCTCCTCCTCCTCCTCCTCCCTCCCCCTCCCCCCCCCTCCCCCTCCCCCTCCTCCTCCTCCTCCTCCTCCTCCTCCTCCTCCTCCTCCTCCTCCTCCTCCCCTCCTCCTCCTCCCCATGACCGGTCGCGCGCGAGCGGCGGCGCGCCCTGCCGCAGCAGCTCCGCGACGTGGTCCCTCTGCGCGGCGTGGCACATCAGGAACAGCCAGGCGGCCAGGCCGCCGCCGCCCTCCGCGGCCTCGGGCGCGCCGCACGAGGCCTGGCCCCACGAGGCCGAGCTGGCCGCCGCCACGAACTCCAGCGGGGGCAGGCTCTCCTCCGTGGTGTGCAGAGGGGGGCAGGGCGAGGGGGGGGAAGGCTTCTTAGAAGCACCCCTGCTTCTCAGAAGGCGCGGGCCCTGTCTGTAAATGTCAGGCCCGCGGCTTCTAAGAAGCAGCCTCCTTCTAAGAAGCCTTCCCCCCTCCCCCTGCCCCCCTCTGCGCGCCGCCAGTCTCCTCCGTGGCGCCCCTGCGGAGGCCCCCGGCGGCCGGCCGCACGAGGCCCGCGAGGGCGAACGGGCGGCTCAGAGGCGCGGGCTCTCTTTCCGGGAGCTCCGCGCGGGCTCCCGGCACCGCCGCGGGGCGCCCCGCCCCCGGCGCGGCGCCGGGAGCCCCGGGACCCCCCCGACGTCACGATCTGTTGCTCTTCGTGGCGTCGAGCCCTGGAGGTCTCGACCCCTTCCCCTGGACCGGGGCTCTCCGTCCCGAGTCGTCCTTCGACGGCCCCGAGGGCCGGCAAGGGCCCCCAGAGGCCCCGAAGAGGGGACCGCCTCCCGCCATGGCTTTTGTTCCTCGCCCGAGAGGGGGCCCGGGAAGTCCGCGCGGCGCTCCGAGAGAGCCCGCGCCCGTGCTGCTCCTTTCGCCCTCGAGCGCTGCAGCTGGAGGGCAGTCCGAGGCCCACCTCCCGCAGGAAGTCTGGCGCCTGGAGCCCCCCTCTTCTTCCTCCTCCTCCTCCTCCTCCTCCTCCTCCTCCACCTCCCGCAGGAAGTCTGGCGCCTGGAGCCCCGCCAGCTCCCGCCCGAGCGCCGCCGGCTCGGCCTCGCGGCGGCGCTGCTGGCGCAGCCGCTCGGCCTTGGAGGGCTTCCCGTACAGCTCCTCGCAAGGGGGCCCAGGTTACCAGCCTGGAACATACCCCTATCCCTATGCTGGGCATCTCCTCATCACGATGCCAATCTTAAGGTCATCGCCTTTTGGCGTGTCGATCTTAGGGATAGGGATAAGTTCGAGGCTGGTAACCAGGGGCACGAAGGAAGCACGAAGCACACCTCCCAGATCCCCCATGCTTCTCCTGCATCTCCTCCGGAGCTTCGCCTCTCCCTCCCCTCCCCCCCCACCCTTCGCGCGGCCGCCCCCGGCTTCGCCTCTCTCCTTTTTGCGCGCCGGACCGTGTGCCGATCGGTTGCCCCGACCAGCCCCGCGCCGGTGCGGACTGCCTCCGCCTCGCCGCCGACGAAACCGGTGTCTGTGCGTCTTTTCGCCTCCTGGTCCTCGCGCTGGCTCCAGGTCCACTTCTCGCGCATGCGCCTTGGCAGGTGCAGGTTCACCGCGCGGGCCATCAGGACGATGCGCTTCACCTGGATGCGCTGGCTGCGCAGGAGCGAGGCCCCCACGACCCGACGCACCAGCTGGTTGGCAATCTTCCACCTCGGAAGAACAACAAACAGCACAAGCACACGCTCGTGGAGATCCGCGCGGGCCGCCAACAATTGATGCTTATGCCGTTTTCGGTTCTTCGACACCTCGAGTCGGGGATCGACTACATAATTGATTTACCCCAGACTTGGCCTCCGCGTCGCATCTACGACATAAGTACGTAGGATGTTCGTAGACGTACGACCAGTACACGTTGTGATTTCAGGAGGTTTCGACGGACGAATCAATTCTGGGGTAATCCAATCTTGTAGTCGATCCTCTACAATGCGGGCGCGGCCGCAAGAAACCCTCGCAAGAAACCCACCCCTGAGAACCCGTGCAGGAACCCTGAACGCAGCAGCTCCTTCAACGGCTGCGAGAAGTCACCGCGCAGCGCGAGAAGCGAAGAAACCCAGGATACCCTGACGAAAAACACACGGTTTCCTGATGCGCGCCCCCACTGTATTCGAGCACCTGGGCATGTTCTCGGTCTGCTGGTCCTCGATGACGCCGTGGTGGCGGACCAGGAACTTCGGGTGGTTCGCCAACCACTCGCAGGACAGCAGCAACTGCACCGCGTCCTGGAACGCCAGCACGTCCGAGCTCGGCCGGTGCACGCGGTTGGCCACTGCCACGTCGAAGGCAGAGAAGGGCGACTCGAACACTGTCGCCATCTTGATCACCCGCTGGGCCTCCAGGAGAGCCCAGGATCGAATCGACAAGTCGGAGCGAACCGATCGCAATGGGTCGGATCGGCGGAGATCGGCAGCCGAGTCGGGAGAAGTCGGAGCGGCGGAAATCGGCAGGCCAGTCTGCCTCCAAGATGAACTCGGAGCCCAAATCGGAATCCCGAGTCGAATCGAATCGGAACTTGGGAGCCATCGAGATCGGATCGAATCGAAGCGAAGGAGCCGAAAGGAGCCCTGGGCCTCTGGGCCCATCATCTCCACCTGGGAGACGATGCTCCCCACCATGCTCGTGTGCATCCAGCCAGCGACGTTGACCACCTGCAGGGCTGGATCTGAACGTTGCTTTTGAAGAGGCCCTGGGACACACAAATTAGTACACACAGATTACAGGATTCCCCATATTTCAAATATTTTCTGGGTTTTGGTCTTCCCCCCACTTCCCCTATTTTCCCATATGTTCTAGGGACTCGACAATCCATTGTGTCTGTGTGTCTTTTCCCCTCCTGAGTTTTCCGTTTTGCTCTCGTTCTGTGGTTCGTGCTGCCCTGCCTGTCTTCCTGTACCTCCCTGCGAAAACGAAAAGCAAAAAACCCTGCCGAAGTCTGGCAGAACAGCGCTTGGGTCCAGCCATGACCTGCGGGTCCTCCAGGTTCTTCAGCACCTCCACGCGCTGCCCGCTCACGCGGATGGCCTCCTCCCTCCGCAGCTGCTGCAGGGCCTCCTCGATGTGCCGCGGGATGTTGAGCGCAACGTCCCTCGTCGGCAGCGAGCAAGGGGGGGGGAAGTGAGAAGGGGCGGGCCCTCTCAGAAGGCGGCGGGACCTCACAGACTTGTTCATGTCTTCCAGGAAGGCTTGGGCAACTTCTCCGAAGGCTGGGGGACTTCGGAAAAGTTGCCCGAGCCCTCCTGGACAACACGAAGGACCTCTCAGGAGGCGCGAGGGCGTCTGTGAAGTCCCGCCGCCTTCTGCGAGGGCCTTCTGCTTCTCGCTTCCCCCTCTCGCGCCCCGCCGAATCTGGTTTTTGGGGCCATATCTCGGGTCTCCAGCGGCCGCTCGGGACGATCCGGGCACCCCGAGGCGACGCGCTCGGCGGCGCCGGAACGCACCCCGCGGCCGGAAAGCGGCCCGCCAAGAACTCCTCACAAAAGGCCCGAAAACCTCGAACTTCGAGCTGCGAAGTCCTCCTCCTCCTCCTCCTCCTCCTGCTCCTCCTCCTCACTCTCCCCCTCCTCCTCACTCTCCCCTCCTCCTCCTCCTCCTCCCTCCTCCTCCTCTCCTCCTCCTCCTCCTCCTCCTCCTCCCTCTACCCCCCCCCTCGCCCGCCGCCGCTCCTCAGGAAGCGCCGGAGCTGGGCCGGCACCTCCAGGCTGGACGCGCCAGGCCCCGGGGAGGCGCCCCCCAGCACCAGGCCGGCGAAGGCGTCCGCCTCCTCGTCCGTCAGCCCCTCCATCCTCACCGCGTGGCGGGGCGACGGCGCCTGCTCGGTGACCTCGCCGCCGCTCCTGCAGAGAGCAGCAGCCAGACGAGACAACTCCTCCTCCTCCTCCTCCTCCCTCTCCTCCTCCTCCCCCTCCTCCTTCTCCCCCTCTCCTCCTCCTCCTCCTCCTCCTCCTCCCCCTCCTCCTTCTCCCCCTCCTCCTCCTCCTCCTCCTCCTCCTCCTCCTCCTCCTCCTCCTCGGCACGAGCCTGCTTTCGCTCGGAGGCCCACGCGGAGTTCCCGGCTCGGCGCTGGGCCCCCTGCCTGTGGGGCGCGAACTCCGCGGGGGGGCGATCCCTGGGGCGGGAGGAGAGGTGCCCTCTTTCAGGCCCTCGGGGCCCCCCTTGGGGCCCCGTTGGGGGCCCCAAAGGGCCCTTGTTCTGCAGCCCTCGCTGCCCTCGCTCCCCCACGACGTCAGGTCCGTGTCGTGCCGACTTCGGCGCTGGCTTCTGATACCGCGGGGATCGCTCAACCTTGAACGATCGGCCGCTTCCGAAGCGTCCGAATCGTTCCACATCGAACGATTCTCGGTCGCCCGCGGCGTTCAAAGTTGAACGCCGCTGGCGGGGTCGCCGCCGGTCGACGCGCCCCAGCCCTGGCGCGCCGTGGGCGGCGCCGGAGGCGCTGCCAGGGGGGGCCCGAGGCCGAGCCAAGACGTCCGCGCGGAGCTCCGAGGCATGGTCTGTGCCATTCTTTGCCTGCCCGAGCTCCAAGCGCCGATGCCGCTACACTTAGGTCGGGCATGTCCTCCTACAGGCGGATTTTGGGCGAGCAATAAAAAGTAGTAGAAACTAATTCCCCAAATGCTCAAAAATAATCAATCATCGCCCTTCATACGGTTTTTTGTACACAAACAACAACCATGTTTGAATATTCCTCCTGTAGAGGGACGTGCCCGACTTGGCGCTATACCCTGGAGACCTGTCCCAGGGTGCGTTCTGACCACGATTTCGAGTCGAACCCAGCCGTGGCGGAGAGGGCCTCCCAAGAGGCCCAAAAGTGCGAAACCAAGCCTTGCCATTGCCCTCCTCCTCGGTGTGCCCCGAACCTCAGCAGCAGTCCAGCGCGGGGCGCCTCGCCAGGGGGGATCTGAGGAGAGGCACCTTCGGGGAGGACGGCGACCACACCGCCGCGGCACGTCATGAGAATACGAGGCATGTAACAAGGCTGCAAGGCAAGGGTGCAAAACCCTGAGGCGTCCAGCTGCAGTAGACGCAGCCGCCTCCAGCAGGACACCCTTTGGGGGCAGCGGCATCAGTGCTCTCTCCTCCTCCTCCTCCTCCTCCTCCTCCCTTTCTTCCTCCTCCTCCTCCCTTTCTTCCTCCTCCTCTTCCTGCTCCTGCTCCTGCTCCTGCTCCTGCTCCTGCTCCTGCTCCTGCTCCTCCTCCTCTTCCTCCTCCTCCTCCTCTCCCTCCC
>CAUYUJ010000912.1:0-44180 GCA_963575745.1 Prorocentrum cordatum
CATGGGCGGAACTGCATGGGCATCCACTCGTCAAAGAGCTCCGGAAGAAGTCCGACGATCTGGTGTCCCGGGCGGCGAAGGGCACGAAAGGCGCCAAGGGCACCGCGAAGGGCGACTACAAGGGGAAGCAGACTGGCGCCACTGGGCGCCCAGGGGAATAGGAAATGGCCCCCTCAAATGTTTCACCGGCACTGGCAGTCGGCAATACTGCCAATATGAGCCCATATGATTTGCGAATTCACGACAGCATGAATGTACATACTGAGGACGCGGTTGGCCGCGACAGCAGCTACACAGAAGATTTCGATTACCGTGGTGGGCCGTTACGCCCCTGCAGGAAAGACGTCGTATTTGGATCATGGAACGTGGAAGGGCTGACAGAGTCCAAGATCGCAGAACTCCAAGAGCACATGCGGACCTTCAACATAGATATTCTCGCAATCCAAGAGACTCACAAGCCAGAGTCAACGTATGAGGTCACTGGCCCTGGCTATCTTTTGATTCTCTCTGGAGGCGCGGACGACCAGGAGACAGCGGGGGGTGGATTTCTCATATCTCCAAGGATACGTACAAGCATCATCGGATTCAGAATGGTGTCGTCGAGGGCGCTTGTGGTGAAGCTGCGCGTTAGCGGGGGCAAGGTGCCGGTCTTCAGCATATACGCCCCACACAACGGCAAACCACACGAGGTCAGAAGAGAATTTTACCAGTCTCTGGGCACCCTTCTCCGAGACATCTCTGGGCATGGAGGGCCAATACTTCTCGGAGATTTCAATGCGAGGCTGCATAGGCAATTCCCATGCGATTTACCGCAAATTGGGCCGCATGTCTTCGGCTGCCCGTCGGCGCAGCAGGACCCAAATTCTAATCGCAGCTTGCTGCTGGAGTTGTGTGGGACACACGGACTACTAATCAGCAATACGTTCTTCGACCACCCACCGGAGGCGCAAATAACGTGCTACAACATCGGTTCCAAGCCTTCTGATCCAGCTCGTCCAGAGTATTTTGGCCAAATCGATGTTCTACTTTGCCCTGAGGGCCGGCAGTCGTTTGTCAAAGATGTTCGCAGTCATAAGGATGCGGCCCTTGCGTCGCACCATTTCCTGCTCCTCTGCTGCATGCGCCTGGCCGTTAAGAAAACCACTCGTGAGCGAAACGAGAAGCCGGACTTACAGGCGCTGTCTTGCGGCAGTGTGGTCGACGATTTCAACGCCGCGTTCTCTGACAAAATGGCAGATTTCGATTCTGACCGGTGTACTTTGGATGAGTTGAACACAGCGATGGTTGTGGCCTTCAAACATGCTGCTGGCGAGTGCCTGCCTACAGTTCCGGCAACTCGCCATCGACCATGGATCAGCAATGCGACTTTGGAGCTGATCACGCGCAGAGGGGAAGCAAGGAGAAACGGCGACTTTGACAGAGAAAAGCGACTTCACGGCATGATCAAAGCGTCGGTCAAAGCAAACAAAGAGAAATGGCTTGACGATCTCCTCGCATACGGGGACTGGGCCGAGATCCGGAAACTGCGGAAAGGTTCGGTGGCGCGGCAGGGCCGCATGAAGGACTCGAGCGGAAGATTGGTTGACAGCGATCAAAGGGCAGACACGCTCGCTGATTACTTTTCCAGAGTTCAATGGGCTGTTCGACCCGTGACAGATGTCGAATGCGCTTCCCCTATAGGAGCAGTTCTCCCAGTCCCAGAAGGCCCCATTCTCCCGGAAGAGGTTCGCAATGCTGCGCGAAAGCTGAGAAGGAACAGGTCTCCTGGAGGCGACGGCATTCCGGGGGAGTTCTGGAAGGCTATTTGCACGCCAGGTACCTCGGCTCTCGAGTGGGCGACACTGATTTGCAACAAGTGCTGGACCGATAAGGCCGTGCCGGATGCGTGGCACGAAGCAGTCGTCATCGCGCTGTTCAAGAAAGGCGACTCGGCCGAGTGTGCCAATTATCGGCCAATCTCATTTCTTCCGATTGGGTACAAATTGTACGCCAGGGTTCTCCTCGGCCGCTTGAAGGACGCAGGTGCCGAAGACAGAATTTGGGACACGCAGTTCGGATTCCGATCAAAACGCGGCACCACGGACGCACTGTTCGTTGCTCGCAGATTGATCGAAGACACCTGGAGCTCTCGCTCTGGCAAGCTGGTCCTGCTGGCGCTGGACTGGGCCAAGGCGTTTGACAGCGTCTCGCCGACCGCCCTGGTGCAGGCGCTCGTCCGCTTCGGCACCCCCGGGCACTTCGCAGAAGCAGTTCGGGCCATCTACACGGACAGATCTTTTCGAGTGAGGGAGGCGGGCCAGACGTCCGGGCCATGGCCACAAGCCTTCGGCGTCTGCCAAGGCTGCCCGCTATCGCCGCTTCTGCTCTCAATCGTCATGACGGTCCTCATGCACGATGCGAGCTGGGCTTTCCAAGCACACGGCATGACACAAGACGCCCGGATACCCGTTAGTGAACTCATCTACGCCGACGACACCCTTGTCGTTGGAGCCAGTGATGATTATGTTTCCAGGCTGATGGGGGCGATCCACTGCGCGGGGTCCAACTACGGGCTTGCCTTCAACTGGAGCAAGCTGGAAGCTTTGCCTGTCTGTTGCGAGACTGCCTTGACGAAGCCAGACGGCGCCCCCATCCCGAGCAAGGACAGCATGGTCTACTTAAGAGGACTCTTGAGCTCCACAGGTCGGAGCGGGCCTGAACTCAGCCGCCGGCTAGGCATGGCCAGCGCCGATTTTGAGACGCTGTGCAAATTGTGGAAGCACGCGCGATTGTCCCTCGACAAAAAGCTAGCAGTCTTTGACGCGTGTGTGAGTATCCAAGTTGCTATATTGTTTACACACTGTTTGGTTTAATAAAGCAGAGCGCGGCAGGATTGACGCTTTTCAAGTGCGTTGCCTGCGCCGGATTTCGGGCATCAAGCACTCGTACATAGCCGCATTAACAACGAAACTGTTCTACAGCGATGTGGCGTTCAGAAGCTGAGCGACGTACTGGCGCGCAGGCAGTTGAAACTCCTGGGGCACATTGCCCTGATGCCAGGGAACAGCCCCGTGCGCAGGTGCATTTTCCAACCCGGCACTTTCGAGCTCGTGCAGGCTGGGGCTCGCCGCAGGGGGCGGCCCCGCAACACGTGGAAGTTTCAGGTGTACGACCTTGCTTGCCGGACGGCCGGCGGCGAGGAAGCGTTGCACGCCTTGTGGCATCAAGGGCAGAACGTTTGATTGTTTTTGGTGTGCGAGTTTTATGCTGCTGATTTTTATGACTGATTTTAGGGAGGAATTGCTGACGAGATTGGCAAGCCTTCCCTGTGCATGGAGCCAGCGACGCTGGAGGCTTCGTATCGCATTTCGCTGTGGTTTCACACACCCTTTTTGCCAATGCACCTCTGACGTGCACGGCTTCTCGCTCGCTCGCTCGCTTGCGCTCTCGCCTGCGGCCGCGACCAAAAAAAGTAGATCGGTCCATCTTTGGCGATCTCTGCTGTCTGGCAGCGGAGGTCGTCAAGCTTGGCCCGATGCGGGCCGCCGATGCTATTCTACCATATGCGCACGCGCCAGCGTCGCTGCCGCGTCGACGCGGCGCGAACCTGCCGCAGGCGTCTGGGCGTCTGGAAGAGGTGGATCCCGTGGGGGCCGGGGCCTGCGGAAGGGGCGGGCGCAAGAGGAGATCCGAGCCCTGGGGCCACCGAGCGGCTCGCAGAGGGAGCTCGACGTGTGCACAGCAGCGAGGCAGTTGCCTGGACAGGATGGTAGCCCACAGTAAGCTGAGCACACAAGGCAAGCCAACCCAGTGAGCGTAAAACGCCAGACCATCTGCCACCGTGCCCCCTGGCACGCAGTGGAGTAGCAATTGCCAGATGTCTGGCTGAGCTTCTGTACTTTTTCTACTAATCCCCCTACCCCCATCATCTGCGCGTATCCTTCTCCTTCCGAAGCTACCAGAGCGCCCCCACGCGGCCCTGGCAGTTTCGAACGTCTCTATAATGCCCAAAACTGCTTCCAAAACGACCCTGGAAGAAGGTCACCATGGCCACAAAGGTGTCTCCATATCACCTCAAGAAGGACCCAACTGCCCCCCAGGAAGACCTCAAGAGGCCCCCAACAAGACCCAATCAGAAGAAGGCGCCCAAGAAGCCCCGAGGGGCATCCAAGTGATGCCCTTTCAGGAGGCCGAGAGAAGCCCCAAACACTGAAACAACGTTGGCACGTTCGAAATGGTCTGCCTGTTACTGGGGAAACCGAAAGGTACCGATACCACTACCCCCCGGACCTCCCCCGGGGTGCGTTCTGACCAAAAATTCGAAGCGAATCCCGCGGTGGCGACGAGGGCCTCCCAGGAGGCCCAAAAAGGGGAAAACGGCCGAGGGGTGGAGGTATGGGTACCTTTTCCTCCTCTGAGTTACCTTTTGCCGTAAAGATGAATGCCCCTACATGTCCCAAAGGACCCCCCAAACGGACCCCAAGATGGCCCCAGGCCAGCGCCCGCCAAGACGGCCCCACGAAAGCCCGAGTCTCCATCCCAGCACGGCTCCGAGGCGGCCGTGTCTCAAGGCGAGCTCAAGACACCAGACGGCTCCAGGACCCTTCAGGACCTGCACAAGATCCTTCCAGTATGGCCTGATGAGCTGCAGCGAAAAGGCCCGAAAAGTCAGACGAAACTTCCAGGAGACCTCCAGCGGACTTTTGGGAGACCTAAAACCCTGGATGCCACATGTTCCAGAATTCTGGGCCACGAGATGCTCTACTGTCACCTGCATCTGGCCATTTATCCTGTTCGTTGCATGTCACCCTCATTGTAGAATATTGGGAAAAGAGGCGTTGCATGCTACAGCTCCCTGGGCCCTGACGAGTACAGCTATTTTTCATGTTGCCGCCTTCTCGATCCTGAGCACGAGGGTGCCACATGTTACCGAACACTGAAGCCTAGGGTTAGGTCGGGCATGCCCCTCTACAGGCGGATTTTGGACGCAATGTAAAGTACCACAAAAATGTTCAAAAATGATCAAAAAATCAGCCCCGACTGTTTTTGACTATTTTTGAATACTCCTCCTGTAGAGGGACACGCCCGACTTAAGCCTAGGGGCAAGAGGTGCAACGTGCCGCGGCCCCATGGGCGGTGCCCGAAGGGACCGCCAAACAGAGAGAGCTCTGCTGCACATTCCCTCGGGGGACGTAAGCAGAGCCAGGAGGAGGAGGAGGAGGAGGATGGGGAAGGAGGAGGAGGAGGAGGAGGAGTCATGAGGAGCAAGATCTGAAGACACCGCATGACGAGCCTCACATGATATACGGTGAGGGCATTGGATAAGGGACCCTTAGATAAGGAACCCAGGGTCTGGAAGCCAATGGACCTCCAATCGTGGACCGGCCATGGGTATCACCGCCGCCCTGATCAGATAAAGAACTTAACGAACGCACCCACCGTATATGTCTTATGTTACAGATCCACGCAGGCGGACCGCAGGGAGTGCCTCAAATACGACGGTAATGGCAATGTTTGTTGATCCTATCCTCGAAAACCTAGTCCCTGTAACAATGGACGGACCACCATTGATTGATCAGTCACGTCTCGCAGCATCAAAAACCCCGGGCGAAGCAGGGCAATGGCGTGAGTACAACTACAGACATACAGAATGTCGGATTGCCATCTCTGGATGCAGTCCTCATACCTCACGCAACATCCTTTACGGAGGGCAAGTGCGTGATCTGACACCAACGGGCTGGTCTGAGCGGCCTCCCTTCCCACAGACCGCGGCACCTAGATCGTGACTCCCTTCTCCTCATCTTTCCCATGCGGCAAGTTCGGTCGTGCGACGTCACCTTGGCTCTTGACCTCGCGCAGATCGTTCGACCTTGAATGACCGCGGCTTTCCGATAGCGCAAGCCGTTCGAGGCCGGGCGATTCCAGGCCATCGGCGGCGCTCAGCCTTGAACGCTCGCGCGGGGATCGCCGCCGCGTCGACACGACGCGAACCTGCGCACTCAACTTGCCCCTCCTCCTGCGCGCACTGTGCGAACTCGCTCCCCCTGCGCGCGCACGCTACTCTGTGAATAGCTGGTCGCTGCTCCACTGCTCGCTGGATTCTGGAATGTTCAGCCCCCTCCTGGGCGCGAAAGCGCGGAGACCAGCGAGAACGGGGGGGCAGATTCGGCAGGTGAATCTACGAACTCAGCGAAATCAACGAAAGTCAACGAAGTCCATGACATGTTGTGGATGGTGTTGATGTTCGTGGATTCGTCGATTTTCGCAGATCTCGTAGGTATAGCATAATGATGTCGATTTTCGCTGAAGATGCAGGGGAGGAAGAGAAGTCCCGGAGCGTCATCTGTGCGCCTCACCGATCCTGGCCAGGGCCGATCCTGGGCCAAGGAACTGGTGGGACGGACAGAGCGCGTCCCCCAGAAGGGAAGACGAGGTCGAGCAGGCAAGAAGAGGACAGAAAAGAGCGAGCGTTTAAGTCGGGCGTGCCCCCTACAAGGGGTATTTTCGATGACAATAATACTCCAAAATTGTCCAACAAATGCTCAAAAAATGGTCCCCTGACTATTGTTTGACTAGTTTTGAATATTCCTCCCGTAGAGGGACAGGCCCGACTTAAAACGAGCGCGAGGAAGGGGAGGGAGGAGAGCAAAGAGAAGAAAACAAGAGCAATAGGCAACGCAAGAGAACATGAAACAGATACCGAGTAAACCTTGGGACCAGGTGTCTCGGCAAACGTTCGCTGAGCCCTGGGCACGGTCCTTTTTGACTGGTCGTACGCTTCAAGCGCCCTGACCTGAGTAACACTGCTCTCGCGCGGGCACCCTTCGGGACTGGGATCAACATTTTGCATCGCGACTCGCCACCTCAGGCCAAAGAACAAAAAAGAGGGAGAGAAGGGAAGAGGAAAGGAAAGAGAAAAGGGAGACAAAGGAAGCAAACAAACGACGAGGAGCTGGTGCGGCATGGACCCCACTCAGGACCAACCAAAAAGACGCAGACATTCCACAGAAACCTAAATGCTCTGCCAGTGAACTCGATTTGTTTGTCTGGCGGGGTACGGTCTGGGTCCAGTTATCACGTTGCGAAGAAGCGAGTCGGCATGCGGCTGCCACAAACAAGACAACGGCTGTACAGCACACTCGACCACGATAACAAGAGGGGATGTGTGCAAATCGCATCCTGCTTCTCGTCCGGCTGTATCTTATTGGTGGTCCTTCTCTGCCCGCTGTCCTTGGGGAAACTCAAAGGTACCCATACCGCTACTCCCCAGACCTCTCCCAGGATGCGTTCTGACCAGAGTGTCGAAGCGATTCCAGCGGTGGCTGCGAAAGCCTCCCAGGAATCCCAAACAGGCGAGAATGAGGGAGGGGGATCGGCATCATTTCCTCCTCTGAGTCCTGGTTCACCTGAAGCCGACCAACTTCGAGTCCATTCATGGACCTGGACGCTGGTGGCATCGCTTCCCTTTGGAGGCGCCACCTTCTGGAACGCAGGCGGGCGGCGGGGGCGAAGGACAGAGGCTGAGGGCACTGGCAGCCTTCCCCGACTCTTGAGCCAGAGACAGACGGGCACGCCCAATCAAGAACGGATGCACCGCGTCACGGGGCAAGCATACTGCCAAGCGACCAATTACGGCAAATTGATTTTTGGCGGAGGCACCGCGCCAAAACACACTGAAAACGAAGTGTCTACGTTGGCATTACTTTATTTGGCGGAGGCGCTGCGCGTTTTACACCCGAGGGCGAAAACAAAGCTAACCACTCTAGCATGATCAAACTTGGCGGGAGATGGGCCGACGCCGCACTTCTTGGTTCGGCAAGGGCGTCTGTGAAAAGTGCCGCGCGGAAAAAAAACACATACATGATATACAGCATTGGGCGCGTGTGGGAAAAATTGGCACCAGGTCCCAGTCAGCGCAAAAAACTCTGCAAACCGGAGCAGCATTCTGGACAGTTGGGCGCCCCCTGGCGAAGCCATCTGAAAAAACCCGAGGACTACAAGAATGGCCCAGGCAACACTGGGACTTGGAAGCTGAGTCAGTCGTGCAAGTTACACGCTGGCTGGGCTAGCATAGACCATTGGAAAACGAGCGTGGGCGAGCTTCTCATTGCATCAACTCCGCCAGAACATCCTTGTGCGTGTCCGAGCCCACGGCGTGCGCGACAAGATGCACGGGCATTGCCTTCTTTGTTGGCAATCCACGCAATCGCGGCAGGGAAATGGCTGGCTGCTCCCCGTGTTGCGGGCGGGCACGCGGCTGCCCCGATGATGCCATGAAGGATTTTCGATTGCGTCCCAGTCGTGTCCCAATTTACACTCGACCTATTTCCGGTACTGTTGCTGCGGTTCTAGTGGCCCGCGGGGGGGCCGCCGAACACAACCGCTTCGCACATCCCGCTGGCCCGTCATGCATCGTGCTTGAAATTTGCCTGTCCGCGGTAGTTTCCCCCAGGTCTGTCGCGTGAAGCTCGCTTGGTAGATTCCACACCAAATTCTCGCCATCGAAGCTTGGAGTCACGAGAGGGCTACTCGAGACCCCCCTCGAGGGGGTTGTGGGCGGTCGAGACGCACCTCCGCTGGGGCTCCCAGGAGCCCACGACAGCGGCAACAGTTTCGCAGATCCCAGCCCCCCAGGGGACGGCGAGGTCTCGCGGTGATCTGCGAAAGACGCACCTCGGCACGGACCTCCGGGGAGCTCACGAAAGTGGCGGCAGCTTCGCAGATCACAGCCCCCCTGGGGGACGGCGAGGTCCCAGGGTGACCTGCGTAAGATGCACCTTCGCTGGGCCTCCCAGAATCCCACGAAAGTGGCGACAGCTTCGCAGATCGCAGCTCCCCAGGGGACTGCGAGGTCCCATGGTGACCTTCGCAAGACGCACCTCCGCTGGGGCTCCAAAGACTCCCCCGAAAGCGGCGACAGTTTCGCAGATCGCAGCCCCCCCAGGGGACGGCGATGTCCCGTGGTGATCTGCGATAGACGCACCTCCGCTGTGCCCCACAGGGGCCCGCGAAAGTGGCGACAGCTTCGCTGATCGCAGCCCCCCAGGGAGCGGCGAGGTCTCATGGCGATCTGCGTAACACGCACCTCCGCTGGGCCTCCCAGGATCCCACGAAAGTGGCGACAGCTTCGCAGATCGCAGGCCCCCAGGGCACGGCGAGGTCTCATGGCGATCTGCATAAGACGCACCTCCGCTGGGCCTCCCAGGAGCCAACGACAGCCGCGACAGTCTCAGATCGCGGCCCCCAAGAGGACGGCGAGGTCTCGCGGTGATCTGCGTAAGGCGCACCTCCGCTGGGCCTCCCAGGAGCCCACGAAAGTGGCGACAGCTTCGCAGATCGCAGCCCCCCCAGGGGACGGCGAGGTCCTGTGGTGAGCTGCGTAAGACGCACCTCCGCTGGGTCTCCCAGGACCCCCCCGAAAGCGGCGACACTTTCGCAGATCGCAGCGCCCCCAGGGGACGGCGAGGTCTCAAGGAGATATGCGTAAGACGCACCTCCGCTGGGCCTCCCAAGAGCCCGCGAAAGCGGCGAGAGTTGCGAAGATCGCAGCACCCCAGGGAATGGCAAGGTCGCATGGTGATCTTCGCAAGACGCACCTCCGCTGGGGCTCACAGAAGCCCACGAAAGTGGCGACAGCTTCGCTGATTGCAGCCCCCCCAGGGACGGCGAGGTCCCACGGTGATCTGCTTAAGACGCACCTCCGCTTGGGCTCCCAGAAGCCCACGAAAGTGGTGACAGATTCGCTGATCGCAGCCCCCCAGGGGACAGCGAGGTCCCACGGTGATCTGCGCAAGACCTACCTCCGCCAAGCCTCCCGGGAGCCCGCAAAAGTGGCGACAACTTCATAGAACGCAGCCCCCTGGGGACGGCGAGGTATCGCGGTGATCTGCGTAAGACGCACCTCCGCTGGGAGCCCACCAAAGTGGCGACAGCTTCGCAGATCGCAGCCCCCCCAGGGGACCGCAAGGTCCCATGGTGATATGCGTAAGACGCACCTCCGCTGAGCCTCACAGGAGTCCACGGAAGTGACGACAGCTTCGCAAATCGCATCCTCCCACGGGACGGCGGGGTCTCATGGTGATCTGCGTAAGACGCACCTCCGCTGGACCTCCCAGGAGCCCACGAAATTGGCGACGGTTTCGCGGATCGCAGCCCCCCCAGGGGACGGCGATGTCTTATGGCGATCTTGGCAAGACGCACCTCCGCTGGGCCTCCCAGCAGACCGCGAGAGTGGCGATAGTTTCAAATATCGCAGCCCCTCAGGGGGCAGCAAGGTCTCATGGTGATCTGCGTAAGACGCACCTCCGCTTGGGCTCCCAGAAGCCCACGAAAGTGGTGACAGATTCGCTGATCACAGCCCCCCAGGGGACAGCGAGGTCCCACGGTGATCTGCGATAGACGCACCTCCGCCAAGCCTCCCGGGAGCCCGCAAAAGTGGCGACAACTTCACAGATCGCAGCCCCCCGGGGACGGCGAGGTCTCGCGGAGATCTGCGTAAGACGCACCTCCGCTGAGAGCCAACGAAAGTGGCGACAGCTTCGCAGATCGCAGCCCCCCGGGGACCGCGAGGTCTCATGGTGATCTGCGAACGACGCACCTCGGCACGGGCCTCCCAGGAGCCCGCAGAAGTGGCGACAATTTCACAGATCGCATCCCCTCAGTGGACGGCGAGGTCTCGCGGTGATTTGCGTAAGACGCACCTCCGCTGGGCCTGCCAGGAGCCCACGAAAGTGGCGACAATTTCGCAGATCGCAGCCCCCCAGGGGGCGGCGAGGTCCCATGGTGATCTGCGCAAGACGCACCCTTGCTGGGCCTCACAGGAGCCCACGGCACCTCCGTTGCGCAAGCGACGACACACGAGCAAGCCGCGGGCACGAGGTGGGACGCAAGCGGGAGGAAAGAGGGAGAGGAGGAAGAAGGGACGAGGCAGGGGGTGGGAGAAAGAGGAAAAGGACGGGGCGGACAGTGCTCTATTCAAAACGAATACCCAACCAATGGAGCGTTGGAAAAGAAGGCCTCTGGCACGAGGAGGAGGGGAAGGAAGGAGGAGAGGGGGAGGAGGTGCAAGGACGGACCGCGCAATGCTGTTTTCAAAACGAGAACCCAACACAAGAGGGTTGGGATCTGCGGTGGCCCCACTGCGCTGCAACCCGCCCCCAGCAGCCCTCGAAAGTGGCGACATGCTCACACTTCACAGTCCGCCAGGGATGGCGAGGTTCCGTTTTGATCTGCGCGTGGTCCCACTGCGCTGGCTCCCCCAGCAGCTTTCGACAGTGACGACACCTTCACACTTCGCAGCCCGAGGTTTTTTTGTTGTCTGCGTGTGGCCCCACTGCGCGGGCTCCCCCAGCAGCACCCGAAAGCGGCGACAGCCTCGCACTTCGCGGCCTCCCCGGGACGGCGAGGTCCCATTGGGGTCTGCGCGTGGCCCCAGTGTGCTGCCCCCCCCCCCCCCACCACACACCGCCCTCGAAACGGGCGAGCCCTCGAAACGGGCGGTGCTTTCACATTTCACAACCCCCAGGGATGGCGAGGTCCCCTGGGCCTGCGTGTGGCCCCACTGTGCGGGCTCCCCCAGCAGCCTTCGAAACTGGCGACAATTTCACACTTCGCAGCCACCCAGGGATGACGAAGCATTTTTTGAATCTACACGTGGCCCCACTGCGCCGGCTCCCACAACAGCCCTCTAAAGTGGCGCCAGTTTCATACTTCGCAACCTGCCAAGGATGGCGAGGTCTTTTGACGGCCTGCGCGTGGCCCCACTGCGCGGGCCCCCCCATCGGCCCTCGAAAGAAGCGACAGCTTTCTCAACACATCCCGGCCCCCATTAAGCACGCGGGAGGAGAGGGCCGAAAGAAGAGCGGAGGGCGAGGACGAGGAGGAGGAGGAGGACGAGGAGAAGGAGGAGGAGGAGGAGGGAGGAGGGGGAGGAGGAGGAAGAAGAAGGAGGAGGAGGAGGAGGAGGACGAGAGGCTCAAATCGCTCGCAGCCGCTGCCCGGCTGCCTCGCTCCTCACCCGCCCTTCCACTTCCCCACCCCCCCACCTTCCTTTCCCAACTCCCGCGCCATGGAAGTCGATGTCGACGTCGGGATGGCGGTGGGGGACGACGAGGGCGCGGGCGGAGCGGCTGCTGCCGCGCCTTCCGGAGCAGCCCCCTTGGCGGCGCACCCCGCGCCGCTGCTGCCCTGGAGAGCGCCGCAGGCGCCGCTGTCGCTGCCGCGTCTGCTGCCCCGCCTGCCGCCGCTACCCAGCGCCCACCACGAGTGCGCACTTGGGTGGCCAGTCGACAGGCGCCCCGGAAGCACGTGGCGGCCTGCTGCGCGCGCTGCGAAGGCTTCGCGCCGGGGGCGGTCCGCCTGGCGAGCAGGGCGAATCCTGACAGGCATTTCCGCCACCAGGCAGGCATCGCCGGCGGTGTGCCACACAGGCCCGCGGAGGGATCGGCGGCACTACCCGAGAAGGGCCGCGCGGAGATACTCGCCTGCACGACGCTGGCGCCAGAGGCTGCCAAGCCAGAGGCGGACGACGCGCCGGCCAACGACCTCCAGCCGCGGCACGTGCTGGCGGCAGAGGCGGGCGAGCTCCCTGGGCTGGAGTGGTGGGCGGGCTTTAACTTGCACGGCGCCCTGCGGGAGCTGGCGCCCACGCGGGCAGCGACGCCCCCGGCCTTCGCCGCAGCGCTCGCGGACGCGCTCGCCGCGGCGCTGCGCGCAGTCGCGGCGCCCCACGAGCGAGGCGGCGCGGGCCCAGCTGCTTTTGCTGCCGCGGCTGCTCTTCGCGGCGACCCCCGCCAGCGGCAGTGACGAGCAGCCCTCGGCCCCCAAGGTGCTACCATGCCACCTCCGCCAGGGTTGGGGCGGCGATTCGACGGCGCTGCGGGCCGCGACAGCGCGCCCCCGGGAACCAGCCGAGGACCGCGCGGGCCAGCGGGAACCCGAAGAAGTGACCCCGCGGGCGCATGAGCTCATCATGCTCGGAAAAGTCGGCCGCGCTGCCGAGGCGGCCGCGGGGCCCGGCAAGCTGGCGCAAGGGCCCGGGGTGGCTCGAGACCTGGCCGCCCCCTTCCCGCCGGCGGCGTCCGCCAACCGCCCGCCGCCGCCGCCCGCAGCGCGGCCCACCGAGCCTTGGGAGGCCGACGCGGCCGAAGAGGCAGCGGGCAGCCTCGGGAAGTACCCGCGACACTCGGGCCCAGACCTCTCGGGCGCCCGCTGCCTCAGCCGCAGCTTGCCTCAGCCTCAGCCACAGCCCCAGCCTCAGCGTCAGTCTGCCTCAGCTTCAGCCTCAGCCGCAGCCTGCCTCGGCTTGCCTCAGCCTCAGCCTCAGCCTGCCTCAGCCTCAGCCCCAGCCTCAGCCTGCTTCAGCCTCAGCGTCAGCCTCTCAGCCTCAGCCTGCATCAGCATCAGCCTCAGCCTGCCTCAGCCTCGGCCTCAGCCTGCATCAGCCTCCGCCCCAGCCTGCCTCAGCCGCAGCCTCAGCCTCAGCCTGCCTCAGCCTCAGCGTCAGCCTCTCAGCCTCAACCAATCAGCCACAGCCTCAGCCTCAGCCTGCCTCAGCCTCGGTCTCAGCCTGCCTCTGCCTCAGCCTGCCTCAGCCTCCTGAGCCTGCCCCGGCCTCAGCCTCAGCCTGCATCAGCCTCAGCCTGCCTCAACCTCAGCCTCAGCCTGTCTCAGCCTCAGCCTGCCTCAGCATCAGCCTCAGCCTCAGTCTCAGCCTGCCTCGGATTGCCTCGGCCTCAGCCTCAGCCTGCCTCGGCCTCAGCATGCCTCAGCCTCAGCCTCTGCCTGTCTCAGCCTCAGCCTGCCTCAGCATCAGCCTCAGCCTCAGCCTCAGCCTCAGCCTGCCTCGGCTTGCCTCGAACCGCAGCCCCAGCCTGCCTCAGCCTCAGCCTCAGCCTCAGCCTCAGCCTCAGCCTGCCTCAGCCTCAGCCTCAGCCTCAGCATGCCTCAGCCTCAGCCTGCATCAGCCTCAGCCTCAGCCTGCCTCAGCCGCAGCTTGCCTCAGCCTCAGCCACAGCCTCAGCCTCAGCCTCAGCCTGCCTCAGCTTCAGCCTCAGCCTCAGCCTGCCTCGGCTTGCCTCAGCCTCAGCCTGCGCGCTGCCTCAGCGCCAGCCTCTCAGCATCAGCCTGCCTCAGCCTCAGCCTCAGCCTCAGCCTGCCTCAGCCTCAGTCTCAGCCTGCCTGCGCCTCAGCCTGCCTCAGCCTCAGCCTCAGCCTGCCTCAGCCTCAGCCTCAGCCTGCCTCAGCCTCAACGTCAGCCTCTCAGCCTCAGCCTGCATCAGCCTCAGCCTCAGCCTCAGCCTGCCTCAGCCTCAGTCTCAGCCTGCCTCAGCCTCAGCCTGCCTCAGCCTCCTGAGCCTCGCCTCAGCCTCAGCCTGCCTCAGCCTCAGCCTGCCTCAGCCTCAGCCTCAGCCTCAGCCTCAGCCTCAGCCTGCCTCAGCTTCAGCCTCAGCCTCAGCCTGCCTCGGCCTGCCTCAGCCTCAGCCTGCCTCTGCAGCAGCGTCAGCCTCTCAGCATCAGCCTGCCTCAGCCTGCCTCAGCCTCAGCCTCAGCCTGCCTCAGCCTCAGTCTCAGCCTGCCTGCGCCTCAGCCTGCCTCAGCCTCGACTTCAGCCTGCCTCGGCCTCAGCCTGCGTCAGCCTCAGCCTCAGCCTGCCTCAGCCTCAGCCTGCCTCAGCCTCAGCCTCAGCCTGCCTCGGCGTGCCTCAGCCTCAGCCTCAGCATGCCTCGGCCTCAGCCTGCCTCGGCCTCAGCCTGCCTCAGCTCGGGCATTCAAAATATGGCAAAGGACTGGTGTTCTGGGAACACGAAGATCACGAAGTGGCCCACAGTTGGCTCCAGGCAATCAAAATATGGTACAGGAATTCTGTTCCGGGAACACGAAGAACACGAAGTGGCCTACAGCTGGCTCCGGGCATTCAAAATGTGGCCTGGGAATGATGTTCAGGGAACACGAAAAACACGAAGTGGCCTACAGTTGGCTCCGGGCATTCACAATCTGGGAATTGTGTTCTGGGACGACGAAGGACACGAAGTGGCCTACAGTTGGCTCCGGGCATTCAAAATGTGGCCTGGGAATCGTGTTCTGGGAACACGAAGAACACGAAGTGGCCTGCAGTTGGCTCCGGGCATTCAAAATGTGGCCTGGGAATGGTGCGCAGGGAACACGAAAAAAATTAAGTGGCCTACAATTGGCTCCGGGCATTCAAAATGTGGGAATTGTGTTCTGGGACGACGAAGGACACGAAGTGGCCTACAGTTGGCTCCGGGCATTCAAAATGTGGCCTGGGAATGGTGTGCAGGGAACACGAAGAACACGAAGTGGCCTACAGTTGGCTCTGGGCATTCAAAATGTGGCCTGGGAATGGTGTTCTGGGAACACGAAGAAACCGAAATGGCCTGCAGTTGGCTCGGGGCATCTAAAAAGTGGCCTGGGATTGGTGTTCTGGGAATGGATTCCTAGGGATTCCAAATAATTCTGGAGGATTCCTAGAGATTCCTGGGGCTGTCCGGATCTGTCCGGATCCCGCCCAGACCCCCCTGGGGCGTCAAGACGCTCTCTTTTGAAACCACCAGAAACCTATCAGCAAAAGCTGCGAAGTTCAAAACATATCCCAGCGCAGAGGGCCCACGAAAGTCACGCGTCAATCAAACCACCAAAGACTCCTACCACTCGGTGCACACAGTATCCACCGTGCCTTGCTTGATCTGTTTCTGGGGACCCGATGGGCAACCTCTACTCTGAGACACGAGGCCCAGCAGGCACTGGGGAGGCTACGACGGCAGATTTGCCAGACGACCTCCTGAACACAAATGCAGGCGGCGCGCACCTTTCCAAAGACGGACCCGGAAGGACACCATCAACCACGCCAGGCCCCAGTTGCACCAGTCCTAAACACGAGTCAATAGAACGATCGAGGACTGAACTTTCCAGCAGGCGTCACACAGTGTGCATTGATCGAGCTGTTGCTCAAGACCCGATGGGCCACCTCTCCTCTGAACTACGCGACGACGCCCTTGCCGCCTGCTGCTCGTCGCCCTGACTGCGCCTTTTCGGCCACTGAATCTTTCTGACCTACAGCACGCCGCGCGCATTGCTTGTTGCTATAAGTATTCCTGCAAGGCCCGTGGGGCCACCCCTCTTCTGGATGTCGGGCCACGGCATGCCCTATGGAGAAAGCGCGACCACGGATTTATCAAAAGCCCTTCTGCTGCACAGAAATGCGATAAGCCCAGCAAGCCTTTAAGAAACCCTCCCGGGTCATCGTTAGCACCGCACCAAAATTTGATATTTTCTGGTGGTCGTTTTCGCAGGACAATATCATTAGCACCTCGCACAAATCACAAGACAACATTACGTGGCGCGTCGCGCGCCATTCGGGGGGCCTTTGGATATGCTGTGCATGTCCTAGCGGGGAACGCAGGGCTTAGCAGCGCCCAGCTGCGCACAGCAGGGGCTAGCAAGGCTTGGTCTGGGCGTAGCCAGGCGCAGCAGGGCTTTGCAGGGGGCAAGCCCGGCGCAGCATTGCTTCGCAGGGCGTAGTGGGAGCTAGCAGGGCTCAGCAAGGCTTCGCTTGGCCCCGAGCGCTCTCTGCGGGCTCCTCTGGTGACGAGGTGACGCTCCCAGGGTGCCGGATGCGTTAAACTTTCACAGGATTAGAAGGGGTGGGGTCCTGGACGGCTTGCGGCGTAGTGGTGCGCGCCTTGTCAAAGACGGCCCAGGGGTAACACGACCAATCACGCCAGGCCCTAGTCGCACAAGTAGTCAACAAGAGGGTCAGGAAGTCAGACAAGCACGCAGCACACAGGGTCAACTGCTTGACCTGTTTCCGGCCCCACTGGGCCTGGTTTGAAAATTACACTCTACACCTGACATCGGTTGGAGGCAGACAACGGCCGCGGATTTATAAAAAACCCTCCAGCAAAGAACGAAGGTAAATGCGCCCGTCCACCGGCAAATCACAAAAGCCCCTGTTCGTCACGCCGCGCCCGAGCAGCACCGCGCCAGCGTAGCGATCAGAAACTCTGAGCCCTTTCGCCGGCCACTCGCGGCGTGCAGCGCGGGCTCTGTTTCAGAGAAGAAGCAGCCGTGGAAGAGGACGCCACTGCGAATCTATCCCCACCAACGCAGGGAGACGATGGTAACACCCGAACAAGTGAACGAGGAAACGACAAGCAGCTGCAGGTCGAACCCCACAGCACGCAGAAGAGGAGAAGCGCACAAGGAAAACGTCGAAACACGGGTGAACGTGTGCATGTTTCCCAAAACTTCCCGAGCAGGTGTTTTTTAGTGTGTGTTCTTGCCCCTGACTCTTCAGATCGCGTTCCTGTGGGCAGGGGCGTACACACTTTCGTCGGTGGTGTCGCACCCGTTGTGCACATGAAAAAGGCGTGTTCGCTTCGCCAGTCTAGGTAAAGCTAACATGTACGACAGCGCGCCGCCACGCGCAGCGTCAGCTCGGGCCTGGGGTGGCGACGTGGTGATGAACCCGCAGGCGCTTTCCGACCTGAGGCATTCGCCTTGACACCGCTGCGTTGCTGCTCAGGGCTGACGTCGGGCATCGGGCCTCTTGAAAAAAAGAAACCATCCTCTGGCTTTTGGTTGTTTGCTCTCTGCTGTTTCTGTTTCCCGTGCAGCGTCTTCAGTTCCTGCTGTTTTCTGCTCTCTCAGCTGGTGCAGAGCTGAGGTTGCCCAGCCCTTCGGTGACCGATCAAGCCTTGCATCTTTCGCTGCCGACAAGACCACGCACAGCACCTTTCGCTATCTCTGAGATGACGACCACGCCTCGTGCTCTGCGTCAGGGCGCAGCTCCCCCCTCCCATTGTTCACAGGTTAGTCTTGGCGGCAGCAGCAGCAGCAGCAGCAGCAGCAGCAGCAGCAGCAGCAGCAGCAGCAGCAGCAGCGACTGCGACCAGCAGCACCACAACAATAGCAAGCCCTGGCGCCACGCGACGGCGCCCAGCAGCGCAACCGCCAGCGAGGCCGCCACGACTGCGTCATACATCGCAGCCCCTCCCCTAGATGTTTGTCCACTTTACAGGCACCGTCTGACCCACCCTGCTGGACACCCAGACGCCGCCAAAAGCAGCGACCGTTTCGAACGAGAGCGGCCCCCCACAAAAGCCGAAGCCTGCGTGCAGCGTCTCTCGGCGGCGCGGCGCCAAGGGGGGCGGCAGCTGCGGGCGGTGGGGAGCGGCGGCAGCAGCAGCGGCGGCGGCGGCGGCGGCGGCGGCGGCGGCGGCGGGCGGCGGGGGAGCTGTCCGGCCTGGCCCGGCCCGGCCCGGCCCAGCCCCATAAAGAAAAGAACGGGAGAAAGCGGGGGGACAAACAAAACATTGCTGTCGGCACCCGTTCTGCTGCCCTCGCCCCCCTCCCCCCGCAACCCTTGCAAGCAGCTGTAGTTTTGCAGGTCACAGCCCCCTACCGCCAAGGAGCGTCGAGCTCTAATTTTACTTCTTGCTGTCGGTCCCACCCAGGACCCTCCCACACCACTTGCGAAAGTAGCGACAGCCTCGCAAGTCGGAGCCCTCCGGGGATGTTGTGCTCTACTGCGGATCAGCCCGCGGAGACCACTTCCTCTCCTTCTTTCCAGTTCCGTGAGGCGCGGCTATCACACGCACTACCTGCCCGCTGCCGTTGGACCACTCCGATGGCGAAAAACGCACGCATGCAAAGACAGAGGATCACAGAGGAAAGAACTTCGTGATAGTGTCGAATGCGTGGTCACGCGCAAGGAGCTCTGCTGCAAATACGAAAGAAAGACTCCCCGGGTGTTCGCTACCTCGAGAGACAAAGTGCACATCGTTACCATCTGACTTGCACGCAACGGTTACTACTCCAGCCACGCCTATACCATCTCCTCGTCTGGCACAGTCGACTCTGATTCGCAGATTATAACCTCCACACCGGGCAACATCGATCATGTCAGGGTCCCCGCGTCTCCAATTACAAGCGCCGTCGAGCACCACGTTGGCAGCGTGATCCGCGATGGCCTTGTCGCACCGCTGGTCCCGCTCGACGAAAGAGGCCGTGTCCTTTTCGTTTCGCGCTCATACAGCACACTCCGGGTCCCGCGCCGGGCGCCCGTGGGGCGCCCGCCGCCCGGCCCCGGGCGCGCCGCCCCTCACAGCTGCTGGTACCAGCCGCTCCGAGGGAGGATATGTACGCCGTCAGGTAGTGGTCTTTCACACCCCATCTTGCCCACACATCGACAACCTCTTCTCTGCCTGCCGCCCTCCCCGCCCACGCCGGACGGACAGCGCGGGACCTTCCTGGGGCGGCCGGAGCGGGGGGGCTCGATCACATGAGGCACGCGCCCGTGTTCCCCCTCCCCTCGCAGCCCACGCGGCGGACGGACAACCGGGCAGGGCCAACAAGCGCCTGTCTAGGGATACGGCATAGCAGGTTGTGCCTCAGCCCACCCTGGCTTGGTTGCGGGAACGAAACCACTCTAGCTCGGGGGGGCGCGCGGGGGGGGAGGCGGAGGGGGAGGCGGAGGCGGAGGGGGCGGCGCTGGCCAAGCAGCCTGCAAAACTGCAGCGCCCACGTAACTGACGTGCGCAGCACGCGCACGCGACGGGAGACCCTCGGAAAAAAGGACTTGTAAGGCGAACTCCGGGGCGGCGCCCTGCATGGGCGGGCCGTCGCGCGCAAGGAGGGCACGGTGCTGAACCGTGGCCTGACACGCTACCAGGGGATGGTCGACTGCTACATTCGACGCTCCGCATGCCCCGCACCGCGAGAGCGTGGCTGGCAGCCCACCCTGGCCAAGCACGGCAAGGGGCCAGCAGCCCGTCATGCGTATGACGGCCCACAACCGGTAATGCTTCCAAAAGTTTGGAGACGACTCCCAGCCCAGAAGATTCCAGTCAGGGAGGGACGGGCCCGGGCAAAGCTCAGCGAAGGAACGGCGCAACGCCGGGAGAACACATGACGCTGCCTTCCTGAATGCTTGCCGGTCATACTCCAACAGCGCTGGGCGCACGACCTGCCAGCGGTACCACTCCAGGAGGGCCCTGCGCCTCGCTGGATGGGCGCGCGCAGCCTCCAACTGCTCCCCAGCGCATGCCGGGTGTCGGTCCAGTTGCACTGGCGGCGACGGAAGGCGGCCAGCGAGCGCATCTACCGCAGTAACCCAAGAGGGGGCGTGCAGGCACCGGGATGCCTGCCAGGCTCGGGACGCCGGGTGGTCGAGCGGGAGGACTGCGAGCCTGGCTCGCGCTAGCAAGGCACGCTCAAGAAACTTCGTGCCCAGCCTCAAAGGCCACCCGCATTGGGCCACGACCACGCTGTGACGCACGGGCGGGCCAGCATTGCAGCCCAGCAGCTTGCGGCCCCACTCTACCTGTAAGCGGTTGAGGGCCGCTTCAGCCCCCTCGGCTAGGGCCAACAACGGGGAAGCGTATAGGATTACCGACTCAATGCGGGGAGGGACTTGAGCTGCGGCAACTGGGATGGAGAAGCCCCCGCACTCCGCCGCCTGCAAAAGTTCGTCAAACAGCGACCTGCCCCTCGCGAGCGTACTGTGCAGCAACGGCAGAAACGTGAGGCCCGAGTCCACTAGAACTCCTAGAAGCCCTTTCGCGCGCACCACAGGGGCTCCAGCTAGCAAGGGCGGGGGGGCGTCCAGAAGGGGCAGGACTGCCGTCTTCCCCCTATCATAGTTGAAGCGGGCCCTCACGCGCCGTGCGTATCGGCTGCACGCCGACCACTCTTCCTCCGACAGAACGGCCCTAACGGCCCCCTCTGACGGGCAGGGCGTTGTGATGTCATCCACGAATTGCGGTGACTCCACGTGGTAAGCCCCCAAACGCTCTATCACGGCAACCCGATCAGCCTGCGACGACAGCGCGCTGAGGACGCCGCGCAGGAAGCGCCTCGCCTGGGGCCACGGCGACTCCTCAGCCGCCGCCAAAAGCGACACTTCCTGCACGACCCCGTCAAGCTGCAGCTCCCCCCGCGGCGGCTCAACGCATTGCGCCGGCGGCGTGACTTCCTCCGCGTCAAGGAGCGCTGCCCTAGCAAATGGAGGCACAATCGTGCTGCACCCCTCCGGGAGCACTTTTGCGATGTCATCCGCAAGCCCACGGAGCTGGGTGTTAAAAGCGTGCACAGAAAACCGCCTGCCCTGAGCTGTACCGCGCGAAAGCATAAAAACGGGGCTCAGCAGCCCATGCAAAGACAGGCACTGATGGTCTTGCGCCAACACGTCGTCCAAAATGAGCCAATCAGGCCCGCGGACTCCGGCGTTGTACACGCCCACCAACATGGCGTGGCGGGACGCCACGTCGAAAGCCCACTGGCCATCTGCTAGAGCCCACCAAGTGTGGAGGCCCTGCGCATGCCGCAGCTGGGCGTGCACGACGCGGCCGATTACTAGGGTGAGGGCGTCGCCGACTCCCCCCTGCTGGCAAGGCCCACAATACGCCTCCAGCGCACCGCTATTTCGGGCTATCCAGAGAGCGTCTTGTACCGATGCCATCTCCGTTGCAATGGAAATTGGCCGCAGGGCGGAGAGTGCGCGCACTATGGTTGGGCCGCACTTACGCAATGGGGTGATCTGCCTGAGTGACCAGATTTTCGCGGTCACGCCGGCGGCGCGAGCGAGGTTCACTAGGGCCTTGGTCAGCCGTACCCCCGCTGGTGACTCTGCGCGCAAGGCGGCGTAACACCCATGAATTGTGCGTTTGCCTGGCTTGAGAGCGCTCAACACAGCATGCACCTCGTCATCCGTGTAAGGTGGAGCTCGGGCTGGTGCGCCTTCGAGGGCACCCGCGCTGCGGATCAAAGAAACCTGCCGTGCCATGGCCTCCTCGGCCCCCGGATCCTGCTCAAAGTCATTGCGATCGCGTGCAAACAGATCCTGCCTGACAGCCTCAACCATCGCACTGGGCGTAAGCGCAGCCCCCGTGGACGGGTCCGACAGCCTCACCTCAAAACGGGTGCGCACCTGGAAGAAGCTCGACAGGAACCTCTCCGCGGCCCCGGGGTTGGCCTCGCGCAAATGCAAATAGCGGTGGACGGCTCTCCTACGCTCCCCCCACGCTGCGCGCGCAACTTCAAGCTTAAACTCTTGATGCGAGGTGAAACACGCTGGGTTCAGCAACCTACGCGCAGTGGTCTGCGAGAGGCGACGCTTGCCCCCTATCACCTTGGTGGCACCCGCTGCGTGTCCCACCATGGTGTAGGCGGCATCGCGAGCCCAAGCCGCAACGTTAACCACGGCGCGCCTTTGCACTCTGCTGGCCCTGCCTCCGAACCACGGTGGCTGAAGCCAAGGGGCGCATGTAATTGCTTCCACGCTCTCGCTCAGCGCACTGAGGGTGCCGGAAATTTCCCTCAGGCCCTCGTCCCACCTGGGTCCGGACGTCCAGGCGACCCTCCCGTAGCCCGCCGCCCACGGGGCCGTGACGGCGACCCCAGGGCAGCCAATGATGGGGAGCACGCGCGATCCGCACGCAGACTGGCCGAATATACAAATCATTTTTGTATATATATATATATATATATATATATATATATATATATATATATATATATATATATATATATATATATATATATATATATATATCACCTGCTGACTGTCAGTCTGCAACAACAGTCTCGCGCATCCCGTTCCCCAGTTTGCCCCTCTGAGGTTTCCCGTTACACATGCAATGTCAGGAATTACTGTCGGAAGTCTGACTGTGCAGAATGCGGCACTGCTCGGGGCATCGCTTGAGCCCGCTCTCAACCATGGTATCGCCCAAGCTCCAAACAATTTCTATCTAAATTCTGGGCGGTCCTTCCACCACGGGGACAAAACTTCGCAAGCATCACGCCCACACCTCCGAGGCAGCCCAGAAGCCGCAACAAAAGGAGCCCTGCCCTCCATAGGGGCGGCTGCCTGCCCGTGGGAGAATGTTGTAGTCCGGGTCTCCTGCGATTGCTTCTGGTGGTGCAGGCTTGCACCGTGTGCCACCCTTCCGAAGTGCGGAAGATTCAAGCCCACATGAGCGAAGAGTCCCCGCAGTCGAGTTTGAAGGGCGTCTCCCTCCACGCTTTTTTTGAAGATGGTTTAAAGAACTCGCGCGTTAAAAAAAGCATTCTTGCAATTTGAGGCCCACTGCCAGATTAGTGCTGTCGTTCGGGCATTCTAAAAGGAGGCCCCCTCATCAGGCCCCCGCCGAAGCTGGAAGACTATCCGCCACATGTGCAGTCCCTAACTTTTCAGTTGCGTAAACAACTGCTGCGACAGAGGCCACGTTACAGCCAGGCTTTTCCATGCACGAGGTCTTTTCCCAATTGTGGCCTCCGGGTCTCGCAAAGCGCCTTGATGTTTGTTGTCTGCCGCCTCAGCGCGCCCCAAAAGGAAATTGGTGCTGGCTGTAGTGGAACCTTGTCTGTCGAGAAACTCCCCAAGGAGGATAATGTTTTCTTTCTCTTTGTGCTCCATGCCTCCCGCGGTAAATTCGGCACCAGCGCCACCGCACGATGCGGAACACACGCATTCCATAGAATCGGGCCTCCATTTGAAATATCGTTCACACTGCTAAGTCTGTAAAACGGTCGACTGCGGATTACAAAGTCCACGAACTCGCCCCATCAGGTCGAGAAAAAAATTAAAAACAGCACAGTGTTGTCGGCCCAAACGTGCGCGGGCTCGCCGTCCTGGTCCAGAAGTGCAAAAACCAGCCCTGTAGATTCAAACTTCGAACCCTCTCCGGAAAACGCGCGCCGACCCGCAGTGACCACCCGCACTGCGCGACTAGAGAAGCATGCTTGATGGGAGGGCCCCTGTGGCAGCCGAAAAGAGGTCGACCACAGCTTACTTGGAGCTTGTTGACGGTGGCCTCTGTTCCTGGCGCGCCCGCTATAAGCGAAACCGCGCACAGCGCAGTGTAAGCCAGATGTAGATATGCCGAGCTCACCAATACTGTCCGGCGCCCAAGTCCACCTCAATCTACGTTTTCCCACGTGTCTGGCCAAGGGGCGGGCAGCCGCTTGAACCCACTATGCTGCCCTGCCCCTCCCCCACCAACCCACCCCTCCTGGCGACGCGACGCTGCGTGGGCGCGCGGGGAACTGGCCCTGCTGTCGCGAGGGCACTTCGGATGCAGTGGACCGCCCCTCCGCCCCTGGCTGGCGCGCGGTGGCCTGTGGGGACGCGTTCTTTTTGGAGGCCCCGCCGCGGCGGCCACAAATCCAACTTCGCGCCGCGCGCCGCGCACCGCCGGCCCGCGGACCCTCGCAGTATCTGGGCGCGTCCTCAAAATCGCTCGGGCGAGGCAAGACACAGGGAACCCCCGTGCAGGATCGGATCTCTCATCTACTGTCGTGGTGCGCCCGAAAGAAGACGGCGAGCTCGCAGCTCCCGCGACCGTCAGGATGGCGGCGCCAGCCCACCCAAAAGAAGCTGGCCACGCCGCTCAGGCGCGCGGCTGGCCGGCCCGCGCGCGCGGCCAATTATGGGGCAGATTTGAACGAGGAGCAAGGCGAGGGCGGTTCAGAACGAGCAGGCGGGCCGGGCAAAGAACCCACAAGAGCCAGGCAAGGAGGGGGGACCGCAGCGAGCCGCCCTGCACCCACGCCCCAGAAGAGCAAGGCTCGAAAAAACACCCCTGCCAGGCCGCCAGGTGCTCAACCAAAACCCTAGAAGCAAGAGGCGGCAGAGGGGGGGACGAGTCCGGGGCCTTACCTTTTCGCTTGCCGCCCCTGCCACAACGGCAAGACACGCAGATACTACACAAACACAAGAAAGCCCACTGAGACAGACTTGTCCGCAAGCTTCAAGAAGTCCCCCGCGGAGACCATAGTATACAATCCCGCTAGCTCCCAAGCTCCACGTCAGCAAGACACGCTGACACAACATAACCACACGTTGGTGTCCCATTGGTGTCCCATTGGTGTTCCGTCGGCGGTGCGTGGGAGGTGCCCGGGGAATGCCCCGCCGTCACGTCGTTGGTAAAGTCGAGCGGTGGGTAGATAATAAAATCGCTACTGGGATGGATAGCGAAATCAAGTGACATCGACAGCGAGGTTGATTATGAGCTTAGTTGCAAGATCGACCGCGCGGCCGAGGGCGAGATCGATAGTGCGATCGATGGTGAGACCGACAGCAACATCTATAGAGAGATCTGTGGTGTCGAGCGCGATCAACAGCCGAGGCGACAGTGACAACACATGGCGCCGCAACGCAACATCATTCATCATCATCATCATCATCATCATCATCATCATCATCATCATCATCATCATCATCATCATCATCATCATCATCATCATCATCATCATCATCATCATCATCATCATCATCATCGTCATCATCATCATCATCAGCAGCATCAGCATCATCAGCATCAGCATCAGCATCAGCATCATCAGCATCATCAGCATCATCATCATCATCACCATCACCATCACCATCACCATCACCATCATCATCATCATCATCATCTTCATCATCATCGTCATCATCATCATCATCATCATCATCATCATCATCATCATCATCATCATCATCATCCTCATCCTCATCATCATCATCATCATCATCATCATCATCATCATCATCATCATCATCATCATCATCATCATCACGCGTCGTCCCTAACTCGAGGGCGAGTCACCAGCGTCGTCATCATCACACCCGTTGCCTTTGCGAGAAATTGGCCCTCCTCCCTCCACCCCCCAACCTCTTCATCACCCGGAAGGTGAACGTATACGTATAAACACTGTGTGCGGCACCTCCCTTTCTGAGTGTTCTGTGAAGTTCCCTGTGGGGGCGGGAAACGTGTGAGCAGCTCTGCATCACGCAGGGAACGGGTGCAACACCACCCGGAGGGTTCGGAGCAGCTCCAGTCGAGACCACAAAACGGTGAAGGGATGTGCCAGAATGGCCCAGGAGGAGGCGGGGGACAGAGGGGCATGCGGCAACCCCCCTCTAAAGGTTCTGGTGGAGCCCTCTTTGGGCCACGAGGCGTGGGCGGGCGTGAAGGGTGTGCCGAAGAGGTGCCGGGACGGTAGGCGAATGCAGCCACTGAGGTGTTGGTGGAGCCCCGTGGAGCCGCGAAACGCGCGAGCGCAGTGGCGAGACGGGAAAGGACACGATGCTAATAAGTAGGATAAAAATCAGAGGAATAACAATAATAAGAACAAGAATAAGAGTCATAGAAATAATGATAAGACTTGGAAAAATATCAGACTGGGGAAACGAGTGATCAAAACAAGGATAAGAATACAAATCTTGATGAGACTCAGAATAACACTGATAATAAGATCAAGAACACAAAAAAAAAATGAATAATAGTAATCATAATAAGGAAACTAACAAAAAGTAGATAAGTACTGTACTAAGAATACGAACTGATAACAATAGCAAGAAACATATAAAGTAAAAAACAAAATAATCATAATAACAGTGATGGTGATAATAAAAACAAGTTGGATAGGCATACTAAATAAATTAAGAAAAGCAACATGTACAAGAAATATAGCAACACGAACAACAGCAAGAACAATAATGAGAAAACGAATAAGAGTACTAGAAGAAAGTAACAATACTAACACTAACAAGACAAATACGAAGACGAATAAGAATACAGATCCAATAGAACTGGCAGCAAAATGAATTAAAATGCATCAAGAAGAATGCGGACAAAGCTTACGACTAAATATGGGAAAAAGAAAATACTACTAATCAGCATAGAGATCGGAAGACCAAGCATCTAATAACATTAGTCTTCGAATCACACAGACAGAATATACAAGTAGAACGATGAGAATGATATTAAGACCACGAAGATGATGAATAACAAAAATCAAAACAGGATTCCGAAAAAAGACAAGGACTGACAATGAACATGAAATCAAAAAATGTGATTGAGGATGGCAATGCCAAAGAGAAGCTATTTTTATAATTACGGGTACAACTGGGAATCATAATCGTAGTGATAATGAGAATGAAAATGAGAATGTGAATACCTATAATACCGCGGAGGGGAGCTCCTACATTACCAACGTCGTTGTTCCCGATTCGCTCTGTTGCCCCCTCTGCGACAGCGAACCTTTCGAGACCTTCGACCTCCTACAAACGCACATCCGCAGTCACTTGGGCTCGATTCGTGCCTCGGCCGGGGCGCGCCGCGATCTGATTCCAGGGCTGCAGCCTCTTCTTCAACGAGTGCTCGCCCGACATGGTGTACGAGAACTTCCTGAAGGGCGCCGCCAAGCCGGAAGACAGGCAGGCCAAGCAGGCACGGCAGGACAGGGAGGAACCGGAGCCAGGCGAGAAGCGCGACGAGCTGATCTTGCTCGCCCAGCTAGCGGCGGAGTCGCGGGCGCACGCGGCCAACCTCTTCCGCACGTTCCTCGTGCCGAGTCCGACCGGGGAGACGTACTACGACGCGATGAAGGAGGCAGTGGGGAACTACGAGAAGAGCCTGCGGCCAGAAGGGGCACGGGCAGGGCATTCCAGCACACCATGCGACGGTGGCGGCCCTCCTCACGAAGAAGGACTCGCTGGACGCCGCCAGCGAGCAGTACGAGCTGATCGAGAGAGTTCTGACGGAGTCCGACGTCCCCAAGAAGCTGGGCAGGCATATCCTGGAGTTCCGCGGGTACGAGACGAAGGAGCGCGGGCATCGCTTCCGCGTCAACATGAACCCGACGGCGCCCGAGGACCTCCGCAAGGCGCTCGACCTGATCTTCAAGGACTGGGCTGCCAAGGGGGAGGAGGTGATCGGCCCGGCTCCACCGAGCAAGCGGGAGAGGCAGATCCAGGCCCGCATCCGCCGCCTGAAGTGAGTGCCAGCCGCGCTGAGGCGAGCAAATAAAACTGAGTCCGTCGTAACGGCCGTTTTTGCCGTGACGGCGCCAGCGGTGCCGTGCTGTTGATTCCAGTGGCCAATTTTTTGTCGTAACGGCGCCGCTGCCGTCGACGCCTGCCCGGGGAACTTTGCACACGTCGTGTTTTCCCGTTCAACGGCGCCTGTCGTAACGGCGCTGGTGCTTCTTGACTTCTATCTCAATGTCGCTGCTACCGACGAACATGCAATGCTGTTTCCTCCTCGCTGTGCCGCTCGGGACGCGGCGCGTCGGTGTCCCGTCCCACGCTAGGGCGGGGACGGATTCACCTTTGACGCGGCTTTGGTACAGTGGAGGGGCTCTTCCGACCCCCCATTGCAAGCGCGGGGCAGGCTAGCTTCTGGTAGCGATGAAACTGGCCGCGTCGGCCACGATCGAACTTTCCAGCTTGGCGACTTCATTGCAAGTTGCGTCTTCACATCTCCATGTTTCGCCTGAGGTCGGTCCTTGGGCTGTTTGGAAATCGGAAAAAAAAAACAATAATAAATACTAAGACGAATATTCGGAATAAGACTGCAAATAAAAGTAAAAACAGCATCAATAACCATAAAAAATACTACTACAAGTAATAGTAAGACTCAGAAAACACAGGCGCATGATAATCAGAATGTGAGTGAAGAGAAAAATATGACCAGCCGCCAAGAAACACTCAAAACGCAACAATAAAAATAACAACAAAATACGAATAATGTGAATACGAAAAAAAAAGAAGAATGCAAACACGGAAAAAAAGAATATAAACAAACAAGAATAGTACTACAAATGCTAATGATAATGATCTTGACGGGGGAGCTTGGAGGAGGGATAATAATATGACACGAATGCCGATACGAACAAGAGTAACAAGAATGATGAGAAGACGAATAGTAATCACGATACTACTACTTATACGACTACTACAACTACTACTACTACTACTACTACTACTACTACTACTACTACTACTACTACTACTACTACTACTACTACTACTACTACTACTACTACTACTACTACTACTACTACTACTACTACTACTACTACTACTACTACTACTACTACTACTACTACTACTACTACTACTACTACTACTACTACTACTACTACTACTACTACTACTACGACTACTACTACTACTACTACTACTACTACCACGACTAGTACTACGACGACGACGACGACAACTACTACTACTACTACTACTACTACTACTACTACTACTACTACTACTACTACTACTACTACTACTACTACGACTACTAACGCTGAGACTAATACTAATAAAGATGAGGATTACGAGCTGAATAATAAGAATAAGAAAGAGAATAATAAAAAGAAGAAGAGGATGAAGAAATTAGAATAATCAGCAACCGTGCCTTGAGGCACGAAGTGGAGCCACTCCAAAGCTCGCATGTGTTCTCTGTTCTCTGTACTCAGGACTGGAGGGTTCTAATAGTCTACCGGCTGTGGCCCTAGATTTTCAAATTGCCTGGGCGCTCCCAGGCGCTCCTGGGCTGCCTCGCGTGACTTCTCCAAAGACCAAGGGGGGCACAGGTGCCTGAAAAGCGCCCAAGAGAGCCCAAGAGGCCTCCAAGGCAGCCCAAGAGCGATACAAGACGCCCAAGGTGGCCTCAAGACGGCACAAGAAGCCACACAGACGTCCCAAGAGCGCTCCAAGACAAGAGGGCCCAACGAGGCAACCAAATCATTGAGTGTCCTTGTGTGCTTTCTATGTGGTTCGCGTTCTCGCGTTTTCTGACTTCCGACGCCCCAAGGTTGCCCCAGCTGCCCCCAAGACCGCCCCAAGACGGCCCAAGAGGCTCCCAAGAGGACCCCAAGACTGTCCAAGGGGGCCCCAAGACAACCCAAGAGGCGCCCAAGACAGCCCAAGAGCGCCCCAAGACGGCCCCCCGAGGGGCCCACTCGGGAACGCAAACGGACAAACCGAGCCTTCCGTCCGAAGAGGCACCCAGAATGCCCCAAGAGGCACCCAAGAAAGCCAAAGAGGCCCCCTAGAGGCCCCCCGAGGCCCCGAGGAGGCCCAAAACGATGCCCCAAGAGGCCCCCAAACGGCACCCAAGAGGCATCGAAAACGTCTCCCAAGAGGCCCCCGAGAAGCAACCCATGATAACCAGACTACCATCCAAGAAGACCTAGTACACAACCCTGACAATGAGGCGAGATGGACCGAAGGCCACTAGATAATACACCATAGTACACTGTATATGGTCATAAGTATAAGAACGACCATGTTAAGCATACGAACGATAAATAATGAGTGTGGCATTAGTAATGCCAATAAATAGTGGGTGTGACATGGATTTTACACATGCGAATAATCAGAATGGCCATGTTAACAATACTAATAATATGAGTCAGTAGAATGGAACAATAGCACGAATACTGATATGGTTGCCACACTAATGCTACACCTGAGAAGATCATAATATTACAAATACGAATATTGAACATGATGCTAATGAAAAATAAGAAATGGCTACAGCTACTGACAATGCAAATGATAATGAAAAAGTAAAGTAATGGTGTCGGGCATGCACGATTTGTAATAATAGTACACATCATCATAACACGAATACTACATATCAAGGTATGTGTCGAAAGGATAATGCGACTAATGCTGGTCATGATGACAATGATGATGCTGCTAAGTTGGTGGTGGTGCTGGCGGTGATGGTGATAACGCTGATGATGACGGCACTGCTGCTCATAAGACTAATACAATCCGTTGCCGTAATAATGCAAAAAATAAGAAAGCTACTGATACAACATAGCGCCGCAAAAAAAATGAAAACGTTCTGAATCAGAATGGCAGCACCTGTAACAGCGCGGGTGATAATGGGCATGTTCATGCTAACTGTGACAGTACTGTTACTACGAATACTAACAATGACGAGAGTAGTAATAATGATAATAAGTACGATTACGATAGTAATACCAATGGTGGTACTAGAAGTCATGATAGTACTGACGAGAAACAGGTACTGCAAATGGGAACGATGCCGATAACGAAACCCAAAAATAAAGATACTTAAGATGCTGATGATGATGACGACGATGATGATGATGATGATTGTGGTGATGATGATGGTGGTGATGGTGACGGTGATGATGATAGTGATGATGGTGATGAATGTCGGGCCGAACTTTCGATTGCGTCACACATCACGCAGTTGTGGAAAACGCGCAAGGGTGGAGCCTTTTTTCTCCAAGGCGCTGGGTGCCAATCATCTCTCATCGTGTTCCCCCTCCCTTTGTTTCTATTAGATTGATCCGCGACCCCGCCTGGAAAACGTAAGTCCACTATGCAATCGTGCCTCCCCAGACTGCCTTTCGACGGACCGTGGAAGACCCCAAAAGATCCATCCGAAGACGGAGTCGCACTCCTCGATCCCCCCACGTGATTGCAAGGCCACCACGGGGCACTGCAGTGGACCACCGTGCGAACGCGAGCGCGCCTGGCATGCGCTGGTCCGCGCACGCACAGCTTGCGTTCACGTCTGCTTGCTTGCGCACAAAGCCTGCAGCAGCAATGACCCCTCACAAACAGCCGCCATCGCGCAACACGGGCGGACAGCCCAAGCCACCAACGCACGAGCTCGAGAATAAAAAACGGTGACGAGAAATATGCGAAAACCCTACGCTTGGACCCGACACTGGGTGTTCAAGACCGAGCCAAGCCGTGAGAAGCAGCGCACGGCGCAGCTTGTAAACGTCTATGGTAGCAAGGCCATGGCCCACTTGCGCCGCGCAAGACAACAAAAAACGCCCCGTCTGGACGTAGGTGGTTTGAGACCCGTCTTCATCCGACCTTCTTCTCAGCATTCGGCGAGGGGTTGACCACTGCTCCTGTTTGCATGCATGCACACACACACACACACACACACCTCGGCCAACCGCCAAGCAGGAACACTGACCCCCCCCCCCACGCGCACGCACACACACACACACACACACACACACACACACACAAACACACCATAGGCGGCGGAATCGGTATCGTGAGCAGACACCTCCGCGAACAAACAGGGATGGCGGGATGCGACCATCTGCGTCCGCTCTGCGATGCCACACTGTCCGTGTCACGACCTGACGTGAAACCACTGGGGTGCACTAACCACTCACTATCCTGACAACCCCGCCAAAATTTCAAAAGGGCCTCGGATGATTCAAGATGGCCTCCAAGATGACCGTCAATGTTACTCCGAGAGGCCACAAGACTACCCCAACACGGCTCGCGCCAAGGAAACTCCCGAGAGGCCCAAATCCGTCCACCAACTTCCTGGGAAACCAGGGCTTCTCGCAGCCTCGCCGCTGCGTTCACGACTGACTTTTGAGGCCTCCAGACGGCCCCTGGGTCGCCCAAGGTGAGCCCCAAGAGGCGCCCCAGGAGGGCTCCGAGATGGCCCACAGCGAGGGGCCAAGACCGCTCCAAAACCTTCCCAGGGGGTCTCCAGGATGCGAGATGTCAGGCTCCGGCGGGCCGAGGCCGAGTAGCCACCCCCTCTTTTTGTGTACCGGTTCTCTCCAGGAGGACCACACCGAGAAGACCCCAGGAGACCCCCAAGGAGGTCCAGACACTCCCAAGATGGCCCCAAGATGGCCACGAGAAGCCCTCAGGAGGCTCAACGGAGGATGTGCGAACGCCTTTCTGGCTGGCTCCTCCTCCTCCTCCTCCTCCTCCTCCTCCTCATTATCTTCTTCTTCTTCTTAATATTATTATGTGCTATCATTATTCTTATTATTGCTATTACTAATATTAGTGTTAGTATTCATCTTATTATTCATGTATATTATTATGATGGTTCGTCTTCTCTTTATTTTTATAATGATCATTAATATTAGTATTCTTACTACTATTAATCATAGTATTCTTATTATTCCTCCTCCTCCTCCTCCTCCTCCTCCTCCTCCTCCTCCTCCTCCTCCTCCTCCTCCTCTCTCCTCCTCCTCCTCCTCCTCCGCTCCACCACCACCACCACCACCATCACCACCATCACCACCATCACCACCATCACCACCACCACCACCACCACCACCACCACCACCACCTTCATTATGCCCGGGCATCAGTTCTGTAGGGGCTGGTGGGGTGCGCGAATGGCTCAGAAGTTCAGGCTGCCAGGACCAGGGCAAAAATAGATGATTCAATGCTCACGCCACAATAGCACATCTGGCATACCGTTACAACTAGCGCAAATTACAGTGCGCAAGCGGCAATACGCGAGACTTGAAGCTGAACGCAGCTGATTTCGAATGAGCGCTGCACGCGATGACAAATCTTCGATCCGAACTCTAATGCGTTTTAAACTGTAGGCCGAGCCTGGGAGCGCAGCGGACAGATCTACAAAGTCAAAACCAGGATTCCACACCAATCACCTCCTTGAAACAATCAAGGAGAACAGGCTGCGCATTGCAGACTACAGCCATTGCAAAGACCACCGAAGCAGAATTCCCAAGTAGCAGTGAAGCAACTAATACAACAACCCCCTTACATCGGAAAAGGCACCCGCAGTGTTTCAGGTGCTTCGCTGAGTGATCCGCTGCACTAGCCACATGCACAGAGAAAACGCGCCGCTCACAGAAACCCACACATTCTTGCCAGGCCACGCGTTGCATCCGCGAGGTGAGTACCGTAGTCGCGCAGCAAGAAACATAAATACAGGCTGCGCTGGCAGCGCGTCCTGGACAGGCTGATTAGAACCCACAGGCTGAGCGATGCCTGACAAGCGCTGTGAGGCAGCAACGCATGCCTCGGCCTTTCTTGAAAGGCTCGCGCCACCCGATGGTGCCGTGATTTCAACGACGGGCAAATTGCCAGATGGTGCCGTGCGTGCCCACGCGCGCACTGCACGACATATCCGCGATTGTGTTGTTATGTATGGCTCGTGTAATCAAGCGCCGTCATCCCCCTCGTCATCACCCTAGGAAGGGATCCCCTCGAAACGGGGGGTCACTCGACCCAAGAAAGCCGCAAGACAAAACCAACCCATAATCCCTATGGGCGACTTGCCGACATTGTAAAATGCCCGATGTGATCAGGACGCGCGCGTACCGCACGCGACGAAGTAACACGTTGTGTTCGCTTCAACGCCGCAGAGAATGTTCCTGAAAACTACGTTCCCGCTTGAGCGTAGCGTCAGTGGTCGACAACCAAGCGAGTTGGAAGAAGGGCCGCGAAGGAGAGCAAAAAGCCGTTCTCGCCCAAGCGGTGGGGCATACGTTGCCTGAAATACTGCATTCCCGCTCGAACGCGGCCCACATGTTTCGATCGCTGGGACCGCGCCTGAGGTGGCGACTCGTTGTTATCGCCCCTCCGCCACGCAGGCTGAGAAGGCGAAAACCCACCCCCACCCCCAATCCCGACCCCATCCCCGAACCCGCGATCCAGGGGGTCGGGACTGGGGGTGGGGGTGGCTTTTCTGGGTCCAGGACTGGAGAAAACTCCCCCCCACCCCCAGCCCCGACCCCTTCAATCGCCGGCTCGGGGATGGGCGTCGGGACTGGGGGTGGGGGTGCGTTTTCGCCTGCTGACAGGCATGTCCTGACAGGCTCGTTCCGACCTTGGGACGCCGCCCGCCCGCCGAGCCCCCGGGAGGGCACGGCGCCGCGCGGCTGCAGCGGCTGTCAAACACGCGAGAGCGGCACCGCGGCGAGCGCACGGCCACTTCAGCACGCAAGCGCACACGCGCGGACACCCCCCCCGTGCAAGCCGAGAGCAACAAAGGACGCGCGACGTGTCGATACGCTCACGGGCTACAGCCGAACCCCTATGCGCGAGGAACGCAGCGCTGGTCTGGAGGTGGAACTCACAGGTGTGGGTCGCAGCGCTGCCGGACACGTGCGTACGGCGGCAGCGGGGGAAAAGACGAAAGAGCCCACTAAGCGGAGCACCGTTTGCCAGTGCCGGCCACGGGGTAAGATCAGCACTCTGAATGCCCAACGATGCAGTACACAGACGCAGAACGCAACCGTCTACGATGGCAGTGCGCAATGAGCCGCACAAAGTGCCACCAGCGCCGCGGTGAGAGCGGCCTCGCGCCCGCGCGCTCGTCGCCTGCCTGCTACCCCTTTCCCCCAAGCGGGCGCCGATGCTCCTCGGAACGCGCGCTACAGCGCCACGGCGTGCCTGCCCCCCAGAGCCCTTCCACGCGACGCAGGTGGGCCGACACGGGCTGCGCGTCATCGCCAGTAACCTTGGGCCGACACACGCCCCGAGGATCGTCGACGGCGGCGCGACGCGCAGCCCCTTGCCCGTCTCCCCCTGGCCCTGCCCTCGGGCCGCCGAGGAGGGCCAGCCGAGGCAGCGGCGAGCCTCCCGCCCGGGCCCACGGCCGGCCAAGCTCGGCGCCCCGACGCCTCCTGGGGAGGCGGGCCCGGTCGAGGCGACGGAAGCCTGCAGCGGAGCGCCCCCCCCCAAAGGCCGAAAAACGCCGGGGAGCTCCGCCGTCGTCACGACCGACCCGCCTCCCGAAAGCCCGCGCGTCGCGCGCGTCGCGGCAAAGGGCTGCGCCTCTGTCTCCGGCATCTCCTCCGCGAGCTTGGGGCAGTAGGCGTTGCGGACCTGCGGGGGAGGCCAGCTGCGCGCCAGCACCGAGCCTGGCCAGGCCTGGCCTGGGTCCAAGCTCGGCCCGGCCGGGATCGGTGCGGGCGTATGTGGCGAACGGACCGACAAAGCACACCCATGCACACGAGGGGGGGACGGAGGGGGCCACGGGTGCGTGCCGTCGGATGGGGGGCCCCCGCTCGAACGGGAGCCCCCGCCAAGGCCCGACAACCCGCACCCATACCCATAGCCAGCCCTTAGGCCCTTCCCTCCCTCCGACCCCCTCATGGGTACCGGTGTGTGCTGCCCGCCAGTTGGAAAAAGTACGCTGAAACATGAAGCAGGAAGGCGGCTACCTGGCCTCGGGCCCGCCCAAAGAATCAAAAAGCACAGCAAAAGCAGGTCGACCCTCGAAGTACGAGGGCGCTCGAAATATTTGGGTCTGGACATCAAAACACGCACACTTTCAACGAACGGCGTGCATCGCCAACGCACTCCAAGACCTTGCGCGCCACGTCCTCGGGCGCGTCCTCCATGAAGATGGCGCTGTCGGGGTCCTCTGGGGCGTGGGGGGGGGGGGCCGCTGCGTGCCTGTCGGCCGCCGGCGCCCGGGAGGGGGGCCGAAGAGGTCATCCTCGAGATCCGAGAGCGCGGGGGGCCGAAGCGAGGAGCGGGCCCCAGGAAGACACGTCATCACCACCTCCGTGGCCCCTGCCCGCCGCTGCCCTCCCCATTCCCTCCCCCCGTGTCCTGGGAGAGGGAGGGGGCGAGAGAGGTAGCGAAGGTAAACCTTCTAGGCCCCGTAAAAACAAGAGGAGGTGGCGGAGGGGGTGGCGGAGGGGCTGGCGGAGGAGGAGGAGGAGGAGGAGGAGGAGGAGGAGGAGGAGGAGAAGGGAAGGGAAGGGAAGAGAGGGAGCATCCCCTTGCACTCCCGCTTGACCTTCCCGGCGGGAGAAGCTCAACAGGGAGGGGAGGGGAGGGAGGGGAGGGGAGGGGAGGGAGGGGAGAGGAGTGGAGCGGACGAGACGGGAAGGCAGGAGGGGAGGGGAGGGGACGGGAAGGAGGGGAGGGGAGGGGAGGGGAGGGGAGGGGAGGGGACCGATGAGGGCTGGCAGTCCGACTTCGACATCTTCGCCTGCCCCTTCTTCAGGCCCAGGAGCATGTGGTGAGACAGGATGACGGGCTTCAGCTTCCTGCCCGACAAACGAGGGCGGCGAGGAGAGGAAACAGGACGGAGGGAGAGAGGGCGGCAGGGAGCAGGCAGCACGAGGCGGAGGGAGGCTGGATCGGTCCGTGCTTCTCTGGTTTGCCCCCTTCGTCCTCCTCGTCCTCCTCGCCTCCTCGTCCTCCTCCCCCGGCTTCTCGTCCTCGTCCTCCCCGACCTCCTCCCCGCCTCCTTGCTCCCACGCGGCCCTGCGCTCTCCCCCCGTGGAAGCCTCGAGCGAGAGCCCCCCTGCCCGCGAGTGGGCCTCCGAGCGCGGCGTGGCCTCACGCTGCTGCGCTCAAGAGTGCCCTGCGAGGGCGCCGGCCCAGGCGGCCGTGGCGGGGCCGCGGCCCCGCCGCGCCGACCCGCGCCCGCGGGGCGTGGTGTCTGGGAGGCCGTGGCTGTTTCAAGGGCACTCGGTGGTGAAATGTGATGTGGAAGGTCCCGATCACCCGTGCTTGTTGTTTTGCAAGTCCTGCGGGGCTACGCTGGCCCAGCGAGCGGTGCCTGGGAAGGGCATTGCAGGGGCCTGCCTGGGCCCGAGGCACATCGGGCTTCGCTCCCAGAGGTCCCGTCTCCGTAGGCACCTGGACCCCCTCGGCCTTCCTTCCTCCTCCGCGGCTTTCTGTTCTTAGAGGCCCCGAGGACGAGGACATGTTGTGGCTCCAGGGGAAGCTGGGGGGGCCTGGCGGTGGTGTTGGGCCCTCGGTTGGGGGTCGGCCCTCGCTGGGGCCCGCTGGCGGGCCGCCTGGGGGCCCTGCGGCCTGCGGCTCACAGGCCCCCATCAGCTTCCATCAGTACGGGATCGTGGTCCCCGTACTGGACCTGGGGCGAGTTGCTCGCCTGCACGGGTTCGCCTCGCCCGATTCGGCGGTTGAATGGGCAGAGCACTGCAGGCGAGCTAAGCTCGAGGCCGAGGCCGCCGGGGCCTGGCCACTAGGAGGGCGTATAGGCCCTTTCTCGCCGCTGCGGCGGCAGGCGGACTTCGTCCGCCCGACTCCTAACCTCACCTAACCTCCTCCTCCTCCTCCTCCTCCTCCTCCTCCTCCTCCTCCTCCTCCTCCTCCTCCTCCTCCCCCCCCTCCTCCTCCCCTCCCTCTTCCATGATGCACGGTGGCGCTTCCCGCCTGCCAGCCGCGTCGCAGTAGTCGCGCGCCAGCATATTCACTTTGCGCTGGTCCACCCCCAGCTGGCACACGTCCGCCCGCAGGAAGAAGATATCCTCCCCTCGAGCCGATTCCAGGAGGAGGGTAACATGGGGCCAGGACTAAATCGGGAGGACGAGGGCAAATCTCCGAGAGCTGGCGGGAATGCAGGGTGCATGGAGCGCCGCAGCAGTCCTGGAGCGATCGAAGAAGTCTCCGAGAGCATTCCAGAACGCTCTGGAACGACCTGACATCGTCCGCTAAGCCTGCCCGGACCCCTCCCGCGAGAGGCAGGTGCTGAGGACGGGACACTCCAGAGCGAACGCCCGCACTGGGCCTGGGCATGGAGGACAGAGGAGGAACGGGTGATGTCGAGGTTGAGGTCCGGCGCAGGGGAAGTGCTCCCACAAACGTCAGCGGCGACAGCAGAACCGAGATCGGGACCGAGACCGGCCGAAACCGAAAGAAGCCGAAGAAGACGCAGCGACACGGCAACGACGCACCGGCCGACAGAACCGAAACCGGCCGAGTCCAAGCGACTGCGATTCGGCTCAACCCACCGAACAGCGGGCACCGTTGCTGCCGGGGCCCCCGTCCGCTGGAGGGAACTCTTCTGAGCCCGGGTCCATTGTGGCCTGCGCTTCGGCTCTCTCGTTGGGCCGCTCCCGCAGACCCCGAACCCCCAAAAACGTTGCAATCTCCTCCGGGGCCGGCTTCTACTTCCGGTGGCCTTCCGCCAGCCTGCCGCCGACATCCGCTGGCGGAGCCGCCCCCGCTTCTCGACATCCGCAGGCTTCCGATGCCTCCGCCTGCCACAGAGGAAGAGGAGGCAGCCCGTCGACGCCTCGCAAGCGAGGCCCCCTCTGTTGGCGCGCAGCGCGGCCAGGCCGCAGCGGGCGCCTTCCTCCAGCCCGTCCCTCCCCGCCGCGCACTGCATGATGGGGTAGAGGATCTGTGCCGCAGTGAGCTTGTCCTCCTGCCGACCTGGCGAGGGCGCCACCACCGAGGACGTGTTCGAGCGGCGGCCGATCGAACCTGTGCAGTGCTGCACGGTGAAGGGCACGTGGAGCGAGCAGGCTGCTGCAGCTGGGGCTGATTGCACAGGACACCCGGCAGGACACAACAAGTCCCTTCCGAGGGCAACTCGTGCCCAAGACACGAGGAGGACAATAAACGCAACAGAAGAGGCACAGAGGAACCCTTGACTTTGCAGGGTCGACCTACTGGTCAGGTCCGACTGTGCCCAATGATAATCGGGAGCGGCCCAAGAGGGGCGTGTCCAAGAGGGGGGGGTGCAAATCATGACCGGCGGCATGTGCGCGGCCCAGCGGGGGGGCCAGGGACGTAATGAAATAGGAAGGGGCGCCATGAAATCTGGGGAAATATCATGGCCCCCGCCATGATATGCACCCCCCCTAGTCATCCCCCCCCTCTTTTCCGCCCCCGAGATAAGCGTGGGGGGGGGATCGCGCGGGGGTGTCGGAGCGGGCCGTCCTTTGCCGAGCGCGAGAAGGGGCGAATCACAGAACGGGACGGCTCGGCGCGCTTTGGGGGGGGCGGGAGAGGTGGCACGGGTCGACCTGCTGGTCAGGTCCGACTGCGCCCCATGATAAGCGTGGGGGGGGATCGCGCGGAGGTGTCGGAACGGGCTGTCCCTTGCCGAGCGCGAGGAGGGGGGCGAAGCGCAGAGCAGGACGCCTCGGCGCGCAAAGGGGGGCGGGAAGGGTGGCAACGGGTCGGCGGGCGGGGCGCAGAGTGCGCTTGCAAACAAAAGTCGTCCCGCCAGGCGAGCCGAAGCTCACCTCGGGGCCGAGGAGCAAAGGCACAGCCGCCCTGCGACTCCTCACGGGGAGGGGCGGGGAGGCGAAGGGAGAGGTCCAAAAAGGTCCAAAGGACGCGATGGGCACTTGCAGAATAGCTCCACCCTCCTTCAGGAATTCGGGTACAGTTCTGCTGGCGATACGACAGCAATAGGCACCCCATACTCAATGGCTGCCGCAGCCGCCGATCGATGGAATCGCATTGCATAATCGAATCAGTCGGATGCAACCCCACCCGATGAGCAGAGAAGTCACCCCTGCAGGTGAGTATCGAAATAATCGATGCCGCGCGCAGTCATCGGCACATCACGCATCATCGAATCGAACAAGCCGTGGACAAGACAATAACACTCCCCCTGCGACCCATGATCTGGCAACACTTCTTGACCCTGGCCAACGTGGTCCGGCAGGCGACGTCAAGGGCTTGCCCCCAGTACGCCTCCGCCTTGCTGCTGATCTCCTGGCGGGGGATATCCTCTTTCTCCGCCACTCCTCTCTCCCGCACAGCTCCTTGCTCTCCTGCAACGCTCTCCATGCCACGTCAGTCTCATCTCCTCTCCTGACCTCTCTCATCCCTGCTAATCTCGCCATGCTGGACTGCCTTGGCCTGGAAACAAGGTCTCAAACGCCTTCAGTCTTAAAGACGTTTGTCTGCAGACGGCGCAATGTTCAACACGAATGTAAGGCGCAGGGTAATTAGCCTAACCGTGGTGACCAGAAGGGAACGCTTGGCAACCAACTGGCAGCACAACTCGCATGGCCTGCGGATGCAACCGACGGGCTGCATGGATCTTCGGCTCTACTTAAGTAAGAAGCCAACAGCGCTTGCGACGTCAGAAGGCGAGGCAAGTGTTTCACCATGGAGGCCTATGATGCACTCAGTCCAAGAAGTACGGCTGCGTACCGCACTTGCTTCTCAAGGAACTCCAGGCCCAAGGAGCTTCGAGAACACATCAAAAAGTACCTGGCGCCCTAGAGGCTCCAAAACCGCCTGGAAATGCAAGCCCTGGAAACACAATGCGTAGGTCTCAACATGGCAACCAGATGGCCCAGAGAGATCCAAAAATGGTCCGAAGATGCACCAATGAGACTCCAACATCGCATCCGGGAAGCAAGATACAGTGATGCTGGCGCGCGGGCCCTACGCAATGAGACATGGGGGCGCAGGTCAAGTACCAGGATGCGGGGCAGCGCAGGACGACGCCAAGCCAAAGACGCTGGCGGCTACCGGAACACAGCACCAGGCCTAGGGACAGTCGGGAACAAGACAAAATCTGCGAGGTTGGCCGCGACAGGGGGCAGAATCGAGCCGGAGACGGGCCAACATTGCAAAGCAACTCGGCCACTGCGACCACGGAGCCCTTACGAATACACTTCTCACCGCTCCCACGGTCACGATCCGTCGAGGGAATAGAAAATATGATTGCCAGCGCGGACACTGGACAATGGATTCTGCCAGTCTCGATGTGAGCCCTACGGAGTACAACTCGCCAGCCCAACGGGCCAGACCCGTGCCAAGATCTCCAGTGCCAGGTCAAGGGTCTTCCTGGTCTACGCGCGCGGGGCAGCCCGTGGGAGTCCCCGGACGAAAAGCGCCCTGGCAGATTCCCGGCAGACTCCCGACAGACACCGTCCAGATGGTTCTCGTCCTGGGCGTGGCCTTCAAGGCCCCCAATCTTGAGAGCGCTCCACGAGCGCTCCACGGAGCATCCTGCGATTTTCGCGTTGTCGCCTTTGCGTGCTTCCGACCCCCCAAGTCGGCCCAGAAGATCGCCCCAAGACAGCCCAAGAGGCTCCGGATGGTCCCAAGACGGCACAAGAGGGCCCCAACACAGCCCAGGAGGCCCCCAAGCAATGCTCGAGGGGACTCCGAACTGCCCACAGACTGCCAAAGGCGACTGCCAACTCCCGCCTCCCCCTCTTCGTCCTCTTCCTCTGTTTCTTCCTCCTCCTCCTCCTCCGCCCCCTCCTCCTCTTCCTCCTCCTCCTCTTCCTCCATCCCTGCCCCTTAGAAGTAACTCCTTCCCGTCGCACCCCGAGGCCAGTCGAATGAACGGGCTGGGCGTTTCGCCTGAGACTTCCTCGCCACGTCTGCTTCTCAAGCTTGACATTTGAAATTATTTCACGGATGGAAGGGCGGTCCAGTTTCAAAACGGGGTTTTCGCAATAGCGCCGCGCACACACGCACACACGCACTTCACGGACGGATGGCGGCCCGTCCCGTTTTCAAATGTGGTTATCGCCTTGGCGCCGCGCACACTCGCCGTAGGAATTTCAAAATTTCGGCGATGGAGGGCAGCCTGCCCTCAAAATGCGGTGATCGCTTCAGCGCTGCGCACAATCGTTGAAATTACCCTGCGACGTGCCCAACCCTTTGGCACCAAGGGATGATATGAGGTGCGCCGACACGAATGGCAACAATGCAACAGAAGGTGCATGGCGGATAACTGTATGTATGTCGTGCGAAGAGTGCGCGGCCGACTCGCGGAACAGAGGTGCAAAAGGGCAAGAGGCAGTGTACTGGGAAGAAAAGAAAGAAGAAGAAGAAGAAGAAGAAGAAGAAGAAGAAGAAGAAAGTCATCGAGGTGGAAGAACAATCACCGCGGCAGAAGCAGCGAGATGATGGAACATGAGCTAGATAAGATCACATAGGCGGAAACGCAACCAGACAATGAAGGTCGCGTTTTTCCATGCCGAAATGTTCAACACTTGCGCGGCCAGCGCTCCGCGTTGCTGCAGCGCCTCGGAAAATTGAAAGCTCCCGTTATGAGTGTAAGAAGGGGTCACCCCGCCAGCCTCTCCGCTTCCTCCCTGCACCTCTTGGTGCGAGCAACAAACTCACGCAGGCGCGCCGCCAGTCCTCGAAAGTGGCGACAGCTTCACAATTCGCAAACCCCCCAGGGGATGGTGAGTTCTTCTCCAAATCTGCGTGGGACCCCACTGTGCTGGGCCCCCTAGGAGCCCTCGAACGCGGGGGCAGCTTCATACTTCGCAGCCCCCCCGGGGATTGACCGCGCGCAGGACTCGGACCGTCCTCGGGCCCAGGTCGACCCACACCGATTCTGAGGTGTGGTATGGTATGGCTTTGCGCTCAACGCGGGGTCAAGCCTGGATCAACCGAGCTTGGCTTCAGACTCGCACTCTTCGGCGCTGCCTTTCTCGCGGGGAGGAAAAGGGGGAAGTGGAAGGAGGAGGACAGGAGGAGGAGGGGGAGGAGGAGGAGGAGGAGGAGGAGGAGGAGGAGGAGGAGGAGGAGGAGGAGGAGGAGGAGGAGAGGAGGAGGGGGAAGGAGAAGGGGGGGGAGGAGAAGGGGGGGGGGCGGGGGTGGAACCACAAGTGGGCGGCGAGCAGGGGGCCAGGAGGGCAGGGGGGAGACGGGGGGCGCTCGTCGCGTCGCCAGGGTCGTGGGCAAAGAGGCCGCGGTGCAGCCTGCTCCTCCCTCCTCCCCCCTGCGCTGCTCCCCCTCTCCCTGCCTCCTCCCTCCCCCCCTCCCCCCCCTCCTCCTCGCTGGCGCGAGAAAGGCTGGCCTCGGAGGACCAGAGGAACTTCACGCGTGACATGTCCATGCCGCTGGCCTTCCACACCTCAATGAGGTACTTGCCTCAAGTGCAGCGGGGGGGGCGGCCTCCAAGTCCCGGCGGGAGGAGATAGAGGACCCCACCGGCGTGCTCGTGGAGAGCGCTCGGCGGTGCCAAGAAAAGAGATAGAGAGGAAGAAGAGGACGAGGAGGAGGAGGAGAAGACGACGGCGACGACGACGACAAACAGGACGACGACGAGGACGACGACCAGTTCGAGGACGATGGGGACGGGGGGGCAAGGAGGAGGACGACGACGGCGACGAGGAAGAGAACGAGGAGAACAAGGATGACGACGATGAGGACAACGACGAGGAGGAAGAGGAGGACGACGACGACAATGACGACGATGGGTGAAGCAGCATAGAGGAGGAAGGCAGCGGGAGAAGGAAGAGGGGGAAGGATAGCCCTGGAATGTCAGTGTGCTGGAGATGCCCGCGACACGAGCTCGGAGCTGACCACGTTGGCGAGAACGCCCGATAGTTCCCCTCCCCCTCCTCGTCCTTCTCCTCCTCCTCGTCCTCCTCCTCCTCCTCGTCCTTCTCCTCCTCCTCGTCCTCCTCCTCCTCCTCGTCCTCCTACTACTACTACTACTACTACTACTACTACTACTACTACTACTACTACTACTACTACTACTACTACTAAGACTACTACGACTACTACGACTACTACGCCTACTACTACTACTACTACTACTACTACTACTACTACTACTACTACTACTACTACGACTACTACTAAAAATAAGAATAATAAGACCACTTCTATTACGACTTCTACTACTACTTCTACTACTACTAGTACTAGTACTACTACGACTACTACTACTACTACTACTACTACTACTACTACTACTGATACTGCTACTGTTACTACTACGACTACTACGACTACTACGACACTACTACTACTACTACTACTACTACTACTACTACTACTACTTACGACACGATTACCTTTTTTTTTTCACTTACTACTACTACTAATACTACTACTATACTACTTACTACTTACTACTACGACTACTACAAAAAAGAATAATAAATAATAATAATAATACCACTCT